>JACBFG010000018.1:309504-364818 GCA_013435955.1 Diaporthe sp. HANT25 | reverse complement strand
TTTTTTTTTTTTTTTTTTTTTTTTTTTGAAATACTCAACTATTTGTTACTCGCCTGTGAAGGCAACCCGAGAACCCCGAGCAACTCCGAGAAGGAGCTGCCTTCGCGCAAGAAACTCAAAGTGACAGCTAGCTGGCATATGAAGACAGCAACTCACCACTTACTCTTCAAATGACAGAATGAAGCCGGCAGAGACCCATATCACGTAATATGTGGATCTCATACTTGAAATCCAGTATTCAACCACAGTCGAGCGTCGAGATCTACGGGTACTGCGCAGACTGCTTGCCCACGACGAGTCAACTTTGACATGAGCTGCTCTCGGTCCTCTTCCATCTCCTGCTCCTGCCTGATATCTAAAATGGTGCAGAAGACGCCTTCGACGATTACTATTGAGTCCATCCATTAGAGGCGTGCGTCCATACAGCATCTCCGACTCAGCGGGGTAATGCCTATTTAATCTTCGTTGATTTGGAACTCGAGCAGATAAGCGACAGATCGCAACTGGCTGCAGCAGCGAATTTCTGACACCATCAGTGGTGGTGGTGCAAGATTTTACAGAGCGAACACCTCTCGGAGCACTGCGTATGCTCCATGCATGGACTCACTAAGCTACCAGTGTCTCCCCCGACATGCCTGAGGACCTTCGGGAGCAGTGAAACAAGGACTACGAGCGACCCCTCCCTGAGCCGATGAAACCTCCGCTGCCCAAACACCAATTGCGAATGAGACTGAGAAGAGGTTCCGGCGACACTTGCGTCCCCAGGAAATCTCCATCTCTCCATGGCTCAGTAAGCCGTGCTTGTTTTCAGAATCAACTACAAGTATGAAAGGTGACCATGTAATCAATGTTGTGCGCATATGTACTCATTCTTGTGGGTATCTCCATCCAAACTCCTTAAAATAATTGTCCCATATTCCAAACTGAACCAATCGTCCTACCACTGTGATGACATTGCCACTGGTCGCTCAACAACCATCTCAGCAGCCCATGAGCAATACCAAGCCTTGTTAACCGTAATGAAAAAGAACCCTATCACCCTCCTGCAGCATTATCTTCGAGTCGTGGTGTAGTAAGGCTGCTGATAACCGGTCTCACCAGCTTGCGCTCCGAATTGTCGGTCGAAGCTGTTAAGATGATTGCCCATAGCTTGACGTTGCTGATCGATCGTCATCGGAGGGCCCTGGTACTGCCTATCCGAGAAGGAGCTCGTGTCATATATGTATTTATCGAGCATTCCGCCGCCTTGTGACTTTCTGCAAGGTGTTAGTCTTACGTCATGATAGCAGTGATGAGGCAAACATACTTGTGTGCGGAAGAACTGTGGGAGCTGCTTGATCCCTTGTGTTTGGATTGGTGAGCCATGATGCCTGTCGAGTATGGAAGACTTTGTGATTGATGGTGGATAGCGGTACGAGTTTCGCTTCTGTAGATGATTTGTGTCCGTGCAAAAGATTCTGGTGGTTGAAGCAAGATCCTCTTCCCGACTGCGAGTTCAGGAAGATTTGTGCCATTTTTATAGGGCAGCAGTCAGACTTTGAAGCCATCGCCATGATTAACATCGCAAGAGAATAGAAGAGTTCTTGATTTGATTCTATATCAACGTGCCTTGAGTGAGGTATGAATTGAGACAGCAGTGATTCAAATTGCTGTAGGCCAATCGGGAAGAGAGCCAGGTACTTGGATATGCAGGTGTGCACCCCTTACGCTCAACTAAACCGATTCCAGCGGTTTGCATGTACCAAACCTGCAACTGGAGAAGATCTTCCGTTCTGTCTTTGGAAAAGCAAATATTGGAGGGGAAACCAGCGTTGACAATTGAGGCCGCCTAAGGCGGCTTTCGCATATCTACGATTGTGAGTCGATGAGTTTTTGCATTGGCTTCCAGAAACATCCACAGAAGAAGCACACGATATCCCATGATTGCCTGGACTTTTCTCCTCGACACTGAGTCAACTGAAGCACAAATTCGCCAGCACACTTGAGAAGGGGCCAGCCTTTTATATTCCCAGTCCACCGCAATGAGTCTCAAGATTCCCTGAAGCCCCCAAGGCATTCGTAACCTGTGCTGACGAGGCACAGGGCTGGGGCGGGATGGCCGCACCGACCAACGCCTAATTCACCGTTGAATTCAAACTTGCCTGTCTGAAAGCCATGCATGATGCCTGGCGGTCAGCCAAGGCAACCTGGCTGTGTACCTGTGGGACGGTTGCAGTGGGGGTGCAGTAACACGATTTCGGCCTGGTGCTGACTGGAGGTTGTAGGACTAATGCAAGCCCAGCAGCTGCGCAAGTGTAAAAATGGAGCTCCGCCCCCAAATTTGCACCCCGGAAGAGCAGTAATCAGCCATGTGTCGGTGAGCTCGCGCCCAAGTGGAATGAGGCTCTGCACAGGTGGGGTGCCCTGGTTTTGTAAGGTTAAACCCGTGGTCCCATCGAGGAGTTTTCCGTCTCGTCGCCGTTAGATCTTCTCAGCATTTGCGATAATCGGTTTCTTTCATCACCCCAGGTTTAAACCTTCTCTCACTTGACCGTGGCTTGTACGGGCGAATTCGTAACTACACTTCGTTTCTTCAGCCGCGCAACCCCTTCAGGTCTGATGTCTGGCCACCGGGCCATAATTATGGACCAAAATGCCATGGGGCGGTCTCTTTCCCAGGACGAGGAGAAGTGGATGTCAAGGCCCGCGTCATCCTCGAGGAGTAGTACACCGGAAGCCCAGGCTCTGACCCAAAATCGCGTTCAGCCTCCTGACTATTTTCTGGGAGGCCAAAGGAGCATGTCGCCACGTCCCGTAACTCTTGAAAAGGCCGTGGATCCCTCGCTAGGCTCCCAACCAAGCACACCTGCCACATCAATCATCAGCTGTCTCTCACGATCGGACACCGGGCATTCCCAAGACTCTGATAATACCCACTACAGCGTGAACAGTTCATCTTTCGATGGGACGGTCTTTCTACCCAGGAAATCCAACTTCCCGGCCATGGGGTCCCATCCTGTCGACCACAATTCGTTGCCCAACGGAAGGGCAATTCCCCTGTTCACGCTTCCCAAATCGCGGTTCGAGTACCGTCCAGCTCCTACGTATCCTAGCCGTGTTTCAGTTCCAGTGAATCAACCCAGTTCTAGCCGTATCAACAGATATCCCACTTGGCCAAAGAGACAGAGTCAGGAACACCGGGATCACAATAACCAAGCACCGCCGTCACGACAGTCCACGTTCCCCCGTGACAGATCAAGTAACACGACGGAGCCTAGAGCTACTCACTCATTTGTGTTTGAGGCAACCGAGAAACGAACCGATCCAGAACCAATCAACATAGGTGATCCACTTCCAGAGTACATGGACCTTCCAGACACGGACATCCCAGTGTATCATAGCGCGTTAAGGCAGGAAATGGCATTCGAGGAACCGAAATCCTTCGACTTCGGAGCACGAGAAGACATGATCTGGGCGACTAGGCTGATCAAGTCAAACCCATTCATGTACGACTCACTTGACTCCAAGCATGATGGTCTGCATTGTCAATGGGCCCCCAATTCCTCGACCGAACTCGTGTCACAGCTCCGTAAGAAACCGTTCCAGAACTTTGCGGTGCTTCAGAAAGATCAATCAGCTGAAAGAACCAAAATTTTGGCATCGAAGCACTACGAATCTGATCGAGAGAGATCTCGCAGCCTGGACAATGTCATATCCCCTGCCGCCAGCACCATGGTCACGTCGGAGACTGCTATATCATTTGGAAAACTCAGAAGAGAAGAACTCCAGACTCAAACGCAAGATTTCCAGGAATCTTGTGCTTCAAGTCCAAGTCCTCCTGCCAGGCTATGTGGTGAAAGTAGTCGGTATGTTTGCAGATCTCACTCAATCTCCAGAGAGACACTAACATCCTGAGGAGTCATGAGCCATCCTGGCCAGACGATGAAGATAACGCAGGGTATTCGCATGAGGATTGCTGCCCTCCAAGCGATGAAGATGAGGATTCTACATACGACGAGTTGGCTGAAGGTATTACGAACCTCGTCCTAGAGTCCTCCTGTATCGGCAATGTCGAAGACCGAAGCATCCCCATCAAGCTCTACGTCCACAGTTTTCTGGAACAAGTCTTGAACCACCCAAAAACCTTTTGTCTCCCTATTCGCAATCTCCATACTCCAAAACACGAAACCCCGGTTGATGCAGGTGAGCCAGGCATGGGCGCAGGTGACCATTCCGGTGATGGTGGCGGCAGTGGCACCAAGAAGAGGAAGACTGAGGGATTGCCTGGGGATACCCGAAACGGCAGTAATGGAGATCAAGACAGCTTCGGTGATGATGACCTGGAAGATCCCCAGAGTCACAGCTCTCAGAAGGTCAAGAAGCCAAGAACTGCGAAAAAAGGCGGCAATTACAGCTGTCCATTCAGGAAGAGGAACCCCATCCGTTTCAACGTGCGCGACTATGGAAGTTGCGCCTTGCACCCTTTCGCAGACTTTGCATTGCTCAAGTAAGTTATGCAAATTCAATGTTTGTTGTTTTCGAAACAGCTCACATCTGGCAGACGGCACATCAAAATGTTTCACCAGAAGGGTAATAGCTCAATCTTCTGTGTCCGCTGCAAGGAACAATTCGCAGAGCAAGCAGCACTGAACCATCACCTGACTCGGCCCGACATTTGTCAAATTCGTGATCCCACCGGGGATGAGGATCCTGAGGATGGTATCACCGAAGAAATCGATCGCAAATTAAAAGTGAGGACTAAAGACAATAATGTCCGCCAGTGGGAGTCCTTGTGGACGCTTTTGTTTCCCGACGACGATTCAGAGCGCATTCCAGGTCCTGGTTCGTAGCAGACCGGAAATCCCCTTAGCGTTTACGAGTACTAACAATGCACAGAACATGAGCCGCCCATCGAGCTTGACGAAGTGCAGGATCATTGTTACAAGGATGACGCAATCAGTGAATTCATCAGCAGAGAGATCATGAATGGTCAGATGGTAATGACAGACCATGGTTTCCAGTATTTCGTTGAACGCTTCAGGCACTGCCGCAACAAAGAGCCACACGAGCCCTCCAACGAAAGGCGTAAGAGGGATAAGCGTTTCATGGACAAGGTGAATGATCAGCTCCCAGGGCTCTTCGTACAACAGGGCTCAGCTCAGGCCCAGCAGACCCGCCCTGTGGCGGTAAACGACCCGCCTCGCATGGCTACACCACCACCCCAGTGGGAGTACAGTTTCGAATTCCCTGATCTCTTAGCGAACCAGTATTCTTCATATCCCACTCAACCGCCTTATGCCAGTCACCTCGGCGAAAACGGTTCCCAAGTTCCCGCCCCGGCCACCATGTACGCTTCATCCGAACATGGTCCCGTGCATCACGCGGCCCCACAGGACGCGCTCACGACATTGCCGTATCCGGCGCTGCCCTCAAACGGCAGTCCGTGCTCGGCGGCGGGACGGAGCGCCCATCGTTCGAGCAGGCCGTCGTCGCAGAGTCTTGACTCAAGCTACCTCACGCAGGGGACGCAGGAGACTCAGGAGACGCAGTATACGCAGCCGTTTGCCACGGCATTTCAACAACACCGCCCGGACGAAGGGGTGCCTGGCGGTCCGGCAGGGGCCTGCAGTTGCTCCACGTCCCCGGGCGGTATCCCGGCTGAACAGCACTCGTGCGCTGATCTTCCAGGACGAGGCTTCTCAGAGCACAACCTCTACGGGGTCGGCATGCGGTCAGCGGAGTCTCTGGACGGCCCCAACAGCGACGACGATCTGATCCCACTTCCTAGCCCACATCCGGGCATGTCGTGAGAGATTTCCGCACCTTCCCGTTGGAAGCGGAATTCAAGATTTCCGAAATTAAAACCCACTCATACTATTCCCTATGTGCGCGGCGATGGCTCAAACAGTGCTTTCTTGCCGACTTCTCGGACTATGTGTTGCGGAAAGTTTCCTCTAGCGCTTTCTTGATGGGATGTTGGAGACTCCCGGTTTTTTTCTCTTGGCGTTTGTACCGTGGTCATGCTTTCATGGGTTCGAGCTGTTCAGTATATGCGATACCTGAATGTCCCACATCAATGTCTCAATTTTAAGAGACGATTGTGACCGCAATGCAAGTGCCATGGCGTGGTTGTTAAAAGATTCTACGACAGGAGAGACAAAGACAATCATATGTCAACTTTCTCCACAAACTCCAATTGCAATCGCCTTCTGATATTGACGTAGGAGAACAACCTAGACATTCGTATTAGCTGCAAAAACGGATTCGATAAACAAGGCGTCTTCTCCTTTTGAAAAGCTCCGCAAGCCCTGTCCACCAACACGAACAAGACTGGAATTGCCGGGGCACTGATGGGTGCCAACTATACTGACGGTAAGTTGGTCGTGGATCTCTTAGGAAATGGAACATACATGGAGCCAGCCTACACTTTCGTGACGGAGACCTCGGCGTCTTTACGCAGTGGCCAGAAGAGTACTAATGACCGGTCAACCATCCCAAGGGCGATCGTGATCTTGGGATTTCAATACCAGCTCGCATTCTGAGATGGCTATGATCTATCGATCTCCAGGTTGCCTCATCCGCAATAACTCCATTCGGAAGAGCCTCGGAGGGGGCACGGGTTTAGCTTCGGACAGATTTGGTCAGTGAGCCGCAGCTTATGTTGGTCGTTCCGGATAACTTTTTATCTCCGCATCGGTAAGGCGGCTCGGCCGCAATTTTGACTTTATGATCGTATGTACAGTCTTTATCAAAGACGCCAAGATTAAGCTACTTCACTACTGCAATGGGAGCTTGGTTGAAAACTCTTCCATGTATGGGTGTAACTTCGCTTAAGTTGCTTTGTTTCTCCTACCATGGATGTCTACAGCGTACCAGCTACTATTGATGCTTATTAGCCCTCATAAGTGACAACCTCGGAATTTCTGTCAACAACATGAAAGTGGACTATGACCCGTCCCATTGTGGTGACAATAGAGCAATTTCCATAGCTCACCGGCTGCTTTGACCGCAGAGATCGCGAAGCGAACACGATGAGAAGCCAGAAATGAGCCATTAAGATTTTGCAGAGGCCAGCTCACGTTGAATCTACACCGAAAAGAAATGCAAGACATTGATACCTACGACCCACGATCATGCCAAGGGCTGTGCAAACATTCTAACAGCCGAAAGTTAGCTAGAGTCGTTGGGCGGGAGACAGTTTCAGCCGGCAGGCAGTCCACGCGCAGGGAGCGACGCCAGTGGTTCGATCCGGGGGCGTCGTCATCGGAACACAAGGATGAATCTTGCGAGGGCGGGCTGTGTGCCAATTCATCAGTGCTCTCTGTCTCACGACGGAAGCTTGCGTGACTGGTGTCTCTCGCAACGGGTTTGTGGGAGGGGCCGGATGCCCGTCCGAGAGTCGGGGCCCTTTGGACGGGGGGTGGTTGGGTTGGGTGGCCGGGTGTGAGGGTTTTCTCGAACGGTTCTTCCCAAAAAGCAATGCGCCGTGCAGGTGCGCGTGGTGGGGATTGTCGATCTGCTCCGGGGGGCTAGTTACCACCGCGCTGGATGGGAGCCCATTGGAGAGCATGTGTTCTGCTCACCGCTCGACTTGCGCTTGATCTCAAGGGCAACATTATGCGGGAGGAGCCGAGGTTCGAGCGCTTGCTCAGATCGAGAAGCCCGGCAGATGTCCTCTTGTTGCAGAGTGGGTCAGGCTTGGAAGGGGAATCGGGGCCGAGGATTGCCCTTTGCGAACCTTTAGGGTCGACCACGGTGTTTCGGACGCTGATTATGAGCGCCTGTTCCCTGTTACCTGTGCATTCCCTCGGCCGAGTCCACCGATCGTGCCACTCTGCCAGACGGAGAGTCCTCCGGGTCTGGGCTGTCAGGGAAGGGCGTGGGGGAGCTCTGAAAATGTTTAGAAACATTCGTGTAAGATGATTGGCCGAACCCGGAGCAAGGCTGCCACGAGCCAACCTGGGCGATCGTGATCGATCGGATCCCGGAGTAAACTGCATGCAAGACCCTCTCAACCTTTGGGCAGAAAGAACACGCGGGACGATTCTGAAGGTATATGATATGTTTACCCTGAATGCAACAAACAATGCGATTGCGAGATAATCGAAGAGCTGGTCAAAGCCATACCGTACTAGCGCCGTCTAGGCATCGTTATGCACGCCCTCCACGCTCCGCTAGCCCGCTATCCCGTGCCAACGTCGTCCGATGTCTCCTCGCCCGCCCCCCGGCCGCAACATTTGTGGCTTCATCTGATCAACTGGGGGCTGAGCTTAAATTGACAGCCACTACGTGTCATTACGATACGGTTCGGCTGTCAACGGTATCGTCTTACCTGTGAAATGCAACGCGAAACTGACGAACTGTGGCCGAAGCGCTGATCAAACTCCATTTGAGCCTCTGACGTTTCTGTGCATCTTGATATCCTGCGTGAGGAGAGGCGGTGATGCATGCGAACTTGGCAATGATGATGATATCTTTCGGTCAGAGAACGGTTGTGCCTTTTCATCGAACACCTGTGCTTCGGGTTCTGTTTCGCCTCGGGCCGAGATTTGAACTCGGAGGTCTGGATTGCGCTCTGATTTCGTTCGATGGTTCGATTCCCTAAACAAGTAGTATTTGTGTCCGTCATCCAAATTCTATCCCGTGATGGCAGACTGCCTTGATTATCGGTGCGTAACGCGTAAAACAATCTGCAATTGCGCCTGTGCGAACCCTTTGAGACGCGTGCATAAATACTTATCCCCACAAGTCACATTTATGATACATCGGAGGATCCAGACTCTAGCATGGGACAAAAAGTCCATAATTTCAAAACCCGTATGTGAAAATACCACTACATTTGTGTACTTTTGCTCGCTTTATGTTACATCTCTATACAGGTGGCCCTGGCCGTATCCGATCTATGAAGGAGTGTCCCCAACGCTCGCCCCATGCGTAGCATCCACGATTACTGCCAAGTGATTGTTAAACTGTCCCGCGAGGTCTGGCCACGCCTCCATCAGCTCTGAGCAGAGTGACAAGGGAACGATAGTAATAGGGTGAAGCTGTGAGTTTGCCAAGTTAGCCTGCGCTCGGACACACGATGCGTAAGGGGGCAGGGCAGTTCGAACCTTTAAGCTGTTACATTGCGACAGGCGCTCAATGCAGCCTAACGCCTCCTGCGCAGCCAACGTCCCGCGCTGCATGCTCTCCACTATCGCGTAGTCGTACTCCTCCTTGCCGGTCGATGCTGTGCAGCTCAGGGTGGAGTGTAGGTGAAGGATAACTGTCCGCCACATTACGCCCATAAAAGGGCCGAGTGAGTCGGACTCAAGATGCATTGGTGAATGTTGCCTTGAGTTGGCCAAGTTGAGGTTTTCTGCGAGCTGGGCGTTGATCTCGCGATGGCGCTGCCAGATGCCAGCCGTGTTGTGGACGCCGAGTGCCTTGTCGATAATTGACTGATGCCGGTGCGACACTGCCCTGCCGCAAATAGCAGCTAAATGAATGAAGTCGATGAATATTGAGTCGGGTGCACCGACGGTCAGAGAGTCGCTGTTGAGATAACCTGTCACCGTGGGGATCTCATTTTGAAACTCTGCATCGGGGGCGGGTAATGGTACGTAGATCTTTTTGAAAATGTCAGCTCGAGTTGCATCTAAGGGGTACAGTAGCATCCCGTGGTCGCTTACCGGCTCGTTGAATGTGCATGGGGCGTCATTTCGTAGGCTGATGGTCCGATCGAGGCAAAATGCTACCCAAAATGTTCGTCTCCTCTCCTCAGCTTCAACCCAATCGGACATTGTCGACGACGAAGAAAGCATATCGTAAAACCAGTTGAGCTGAATAAGTCTAAAAGCACGCCCCGCCCTCATCCAACCCTTTCTAAAGTCGACACATTTGAACTCGTAACAGGCCAGCAGGAGCTGGGCCTGTACCTGCGCAAAGTCGGTGGGCCGCATCTGGCTCCACTCGTCCCCGGAGTCCCAGGACTCGAGGTTCAAGAGTGATTGAGACGCATATCTGTAAAGGTAGTTTGCCATGGTCTGATACTGGCCTGGTGATGTTGAGGCTGCCAGGGTCCACATTGCGAGCTGAAGACACTTCTGGCCCTCGGTTTTGTCTGGCTTCCGGCTCCACGCCAGGTACCGCCGTTGATGGATGATGGGCACAAAGATGTGGGTCCTATCCCAGTAAATCTGGTCGCTGGCAATGATTAGCAACGGTACTGCGCCATCTGTGTCAAGTGTTCACTGGTGCTGGTACCACTTGAGGTTGCAGGTTGCACGGATGCCAGGTCAACACTCACAGGTCCTGCTGCATCAGGGGCGAGAGTCTAAATTCATTTGACCCGTCTGGGGAGCTCCAGGTACTCGACGCTGTTGACATCCTTCTCATGTTGTTGAGGTTGAGTGATGAGATTTGTTCTCCTGAGGGGTGCATTCCATTTGGAAGCATTGTGTCAAAGCCCATGCCGCCAAAAGCCGTCAATGGAGGAGACATCAAGCTGGTGTCGATCGGCGGCGTCGGGGACATCGTGGTACCACCGAGGCATGGAAACCCGAGTGACGGGTCCATTCCGTTTGAGATAGGGTTGGCCGACGCCATGTCCGGGAGGAAAATGTTGTCGGGCTCGCTACCCGGATGAGGAATCTTGAGCGAGTCCGCGCCGTGGAATAGGTACGGGTCGTAGCATGATGACGGGTCTTCATCCGGTGATGTCGTGCGGGCCGATTGCTGTGCTTGTTGTATGAGGGTGCCTTCTAAAGCGGCTATATCACAGGCATATCCAGTCAGCAACTGGCAAATCGTTGCCCTCGCCCGACGGCGGACTTACCTATTCGAGCCTTAAGGTCCTTGAGGTAACCCGGCTTTGGCCCGCGTGCCGCCCGAACAGTTGTTGTATGGCACGGCACGCCGGTCGACTGGCATGAACCGCACTGGGGTTGTCTCCGGTCACATCTAAGTTTTCTACGCCGACATTCCTCACAGGCAGCACCAGGCTTTTGTCGGGGTCGTGTCCGCTGTGTTGTGTGGGTTGGGGAGCTATCGCCCGCTTGCGTCTTTGTTGTCGCTGTCGCCGAGGGAGACATGTTGAACTTATATGGATGGTTTGGCCTAGGGCTGAGGCTGTGCACGGAGAATCCACCAAAACCGGTAGCTGAGCAGCTGTTCCGTATGAAAATGACCGCGTAAAGAAGATGATCAGGAAGGATCGCCGCACCACCATGACCTAGTTGGGAAGGGCGTGATGCCTTTATTGTATTCGGTCGCCGAAACCCCAGGGTGCAGCACAGCTAAAGTTGCAAACCCGCAGGTTCGCAATTGGATTCCGCTTGCAATGGTGGCCCACAGCTAAGCTGTGAAACGAGATAGTACAGATGATAGTTCCCGTATTCCGCGGCCGGGCTGGGGATCTTTGACCGCAATGCTACATTGCCAGGACGGGGGCAGATCGCCGTGTAACGGCAGTTGATGCTGTCTTGGCGCGGGCGCCTGCAAGCTCCATGAGGCTGATGGGCTCTTCCCACCTACCCGACTGGTGTTGACTGTGAGGATCGAGCATGAAGCTGATGCACAGAACCTACAGGAACATTATCTATGGCACCTATGGTACGTCACGTCAGGTATCGTTTTCACATGAAACTCTCGCGCAGAGACTCTGGTGCTCTTGATCGTGCGGAAGACGACACTTGATCCCTGCAGCCGAGGAAGAGATCCTTCGGTCTGCCTTTGACTTCCCATTTCCGCTTGCTTTCGGAAATCTTGGGTGAGAGATCGATCTTCCATCAGAGATCGACGGCTAAGCGTCTGAGACTCTATGCTCGCCTCAGGACTTGCCAGCATCTGTCCCAGACGTCTACATGCATGAGCCCTCGCAACCTTGGAAGCAACAGTGGCCAACCCCAACGATGACCAACACAAGGGGCGTGAGACCAGGTGCGTCGACGTAGCATTTTTCTATTATGGTCTCCAGCAGCCCCGTGGAGACGACCCCAACAATATGCCTGCTGCCAAGTTCGACTATAGCGAACTCTATCTGCAGCCCTGGGTCTGTTGTCGCTTGCGCGAGTGCCGCCCCTGAGCCGCGATGATAGTTTCCAGTCACACGTGGCCGGGCTTTGAGTAACCAATCGGCGACCATGGCTCCCACCAGCTCCAGGACTAGAGACAGCTATCTCAGCCTGGATCGCATGGGCTGTGGTGGGTCCGGGAAGGGCCAAAGCAAGGGTCCCTCTGGCCAGGCAAATACCCCGACGGCCTTAGGGTTTGTTCGGTAGCCGTCCTCGCGCTAAGAGGAGGAAGAGGGACCATGGCACGATGCTGACGGAACAATGAGGTGTTTGGACTTGTTTGAAACATCCAGCGGAAAGTGGGCTAGCGCCAGATTTTAGATTTGGGTGCAAGAGGTGCGCCATGTCGCCGCGGGCTCCCATGTCCCTGCCCAGGTGCTTGGCTCTGGCATCGCATCTGCATGCGCAACAGCGGCAAAATCGTGCCGCGGCCAATGCTGGACCCCTAGCCTACTAGCTCCCTTGAATGTAAGCCGATGTTGTGTAGGCGCATAGAGCGGAGGGTACCAGCTCCAGACTATTCGATCGTACAGCCTAATACGCGAAACCCTATCCGAGGTCATGCCCGACTCGCCAACGAGCCAGGCCCTTCGTTCATGTACCTACCCCACGACAAGTGGAAACATGATGGCCTGCCCTATGCAGAAGGGGTGGGCAGGACCCAGCCAACGGTGAAGTCTAATCTAGCGTGAAGGAAGTTAATGCCCCCTTCCTGCAGGTCGACGTGCAGCCTTGGAGGGTTCTGGCGCCCAGAGAACCCGTTGGCTCGGTAATTAAACATGGTTGAATCTTGCCCTCTATTCTTGGAACCTGTTTCAAGTTTAAGGCTAAGACGATTACTCGGGTAGATAGATGGGTTGTATGTACTAGCGGTCTTGTGCTGACTAGTGAGTAGTTGGCATGGGAATCTATTAACTCGTACGGGGGCCAGACACACAGATCACGCGTAAAGAAGTTGGTCAATTGCATAAAAGCGTGGTCACCATATTAAGAAACAACTTTACGGCATTACACGGACAAAAACCACCGAAATTGACCGTCTTGGGCCAATGCGCGCGACAAGTATTAGCCGGCTTCATGGAGCAGACAAGAATTGTGACAGCTCCCAAACACGTTGCGCAGTGCAACGCTTGCCCTGCAAGGCTGTGTGGGTGTTCGAGGAAGCGCGCGCTCCTCGGATCCGAGCGCTCTGATGCCGCCGGCCCAGCCTGCGTACCTTGGTAGTTCGCATCCCAACACCAGCTGTCAACAGGGCAGGGCAGCAGACCCCCAGGGATTGTGTGTAAGATCGCCCTTTGGATCGTTGATGCCACACCGAGACCCTGGCCAGCGCAAAGCTTATTCCCGATTCATGAAAAAGACGTTGCATTTGATCGTGCCACACTACTCAGATGTACAATGCGACCTCACTAGTCACTTGTCTCTAGAGCTTTTCTATGATGCCTGGTGCAACGTTCGGCAGTATACCGGATATTCCCCAATGCAGGCAGCCATACATTGCTTGTGTGTTAAGGTTCAAAGAAGATCGAGCCAGTGTGGTCAGCATTGACAAACGGTTTTAGTAACTCTACCCGCTTGTTAGGCGTCGTCTGATCTGCACACTTGAACTCTGCGGCCGCACAGCCCTTCCCGGCAATATAAGCTTAAGTCACTGTAACACCTCCTGGGTGCCACAGTACCCCCAGTACAACACCTATAGTGTGCCAGCTCCACGTGACCTTGGACTTATGCTGCCGACTGCCGGATCATCCCAGGAAATGTCTAGTCTCAAGAACTGTTTCTGCCCATGAGGGTCATGCAGCCGTACACAGGTGAGTAACCTTGCGCCCTATACAGAGTGCCTCGGGAACCGGATACCAATTTGCCATGCAGCTCGCACAAGGTGGTGTGTAGGGATATGGGCTGATTATTAGACAGCAGTTCGACCAAATACTGTACTAGATCTCAGGGCAGGGTACTGACCCCCCCCCTTCCAGTCGCATGGCAGACTAGCTGCGCACCCTAGACTTTCAGGGCCAATCACTGACATGATCTGCAACCCCTAGAATCAAGGCACCCTGATGGATCTCAGAGTCTGTTCCATCCATTGCTTGGGCTACTAGTCCAAATCTTGGCAAGCCGACTCAGCCCTGGTGCGATAACCAAGGATGGATGGATTATCGGAGATTTCCTCAGATGCGTCGATCATATCAAATTCGTGTTACTTTCTCCGGTCTCAACAGAAATCAGAGCGAAGTCTGATGTTCGCAAACTGCGAATTCGACCCAATACTATGGGCCATTGTGGGCGACACGTAGTCAGTAAGCCCGCTATCCGCACATTTCCTGCCTCTTTGGTATCCAGCTATGGGATGGACGGCAATCAGTATACTTTTTTCCTCGTACATCCACTATACGAAACCGAGACATGATCGATTTTTAGACTCCAAAGCAACTGATGTCTCTTCTTGGATGGAAGGAAACCCATAGGCGCGGAATCATGTTTTCCCAGTGTCTCTGCTGCAACGGCCTGTGTGCTTGACCTCTCATATGCCGCGTTTCGCCAGATACATGCAGTTTTGTATCGTCCGCGATTGGGCTGAGACTTGACAGTGCAGATCTTTGACAACCGTTGGACTCGATGTTACCTGGGCCCAGGATCACCATCGGATCCATCTCCGTTTCCAGCAACCCGCGTACCAAAGTCCTGCAAGAACCACCGAGGTACGGACGCCTGGGTCGTCCAAACGCTGCGAGTTCTTCCCTCATTGGCTCTGCCGTCAGCCGCATCGCCCAACCTGGACCGCAGAATGCCCGGTGCTGAATCGTATCTCAGATCTCGCAGGCGTTGGGAGGTCTGTGTAAGCAACGGCCTGATCTGAAGCTTGGCACCAAAGGCTCCGTGGGTCTGGTCCGCTTTGTCACCTTTCAAACTTCGTCGAATATTCCGAGTGAGCCAAATGGCCTGAGACTCCGTTCGCAGATTTCCGATCGCTCGATCTATCTGGTGGAGAAGAAGCCTTCGCTTTCCGTTGACTGAATTGTGTTCTTTGACACGACTCCGGCTGCGAGAGGAGCAGACCGTGCCTTGCGCGCCCCCCGGTGTTTTTGAATTCCGCGGCATGGGCCGGACAAATAGATAGATATCAAAGATGGCACGGGGCAAACAAACGACCATCGTCGATCTATTCTCTTGCGAACGAAAATCTGCCTTTCTATGGACCCACCAATTTCCCAATGCTGCACATAGGAACCCACGATACTCTGGACGCCACCAAACACCAAACGATCGATCGTGCCTTGGAACTCCGAAACAACCATACCGCCATTCCGCCCCGCCCACGCCACACAGAACATAACCGCAAGAAACTCCAGGTGAGAAGCTTACACCAGTGCCGACTTCTAAGTATCGCCGCGCGCTCAGGTCCATTCCATCGTCGGCCCCCACCGCCAAGGAGGCGTCGAGTCATGCTCGCCGCCCCCAACTCACTCGCTCACTCACTCACTCATTCACTGCCGCAGCAGGTGCACAGTCACCTACGCCTCACTCCTCGGGGGCCACTTCACCCTCCTCTCAGCGCGCACGTACAGGTTCGTGGGGCGGATGAGCTGGAACATGGGGTCATAGTCGATGGCGCCCTCGGTGGCCAGGCTGAACTGGTACCGCCAGACGAGCTTGCACAGGAAGATGCGCACCTCCTGCAGCGCAAAGTTGAATCCGATGCAGCCCCTGGGCCCCGTCGCGAAGGGGATGTAGCTGTTGTTGGGCTTGTTGCGCACGCGGTCGCTGTCCCAGCGGTCCGGGTCGAACTCGGCCGGGTTGCCCCAGATGGCCGGGTTGTTGTGGATGTGGTGCAGCGCCGGGATCACGATGGCGTCCTTGGGGATCTTGTACCCGCCCGGCAGCACGAGGTCGCACTTGGCCGTGCGCGCCGGCTGGTAGGACGGGTTGTGCCGCCGCTGCGTCTCCTTGATGAAGTGGTCCAGGAAGGGCAGCTTGGCCGTCAGGTCGGCCGTCACCTCCGTGTCGTCGGTGAAGTCGTTGTCGACGAGCTCCTGCAGCAGGCGCTCCTGCATCCCTGGGTAGTTGACCATGCCGTAGATGAGCCACGACAGCAGGGAGCTGGTCGTGGTGAAGCCGGCGCCGGTGGCGACCACCAGCGGCTCCAGGACACGGTTCGCTGGGAGCTTGTTGCCCTTGTTGTCGGTGGCGCGCAGTACGTAGTCCACCATGTTGTTTGCCTTCAGCGCCGCCTCCTGCAGGTCCAAGTCCTCAACGCCCCTCGATGCGCCCGCAATGACCTCCTCGATCATGACCCTCATGCGCTCCTTCGCATCATATAACCTCTTGGGGTCGCCAAATGGGAGGTGTGCGTACCAGCTGCCCATTGAGGTAATTTTCTTGTTCAGTTCCAGTGATGTGGCCATGAGTATCACCATCTCGTGCGGTGGCGCATCTACCGAGGAGAAGTGGTTGAAGTCCATGCCGAGGATGAGCTTGCCGACAGCCTGTGATCCAAGCTTCAGCATGTATGAGTACACGTTCCACGCCTCATCGCGATCTGCGAGCTCGTCGAAGACCTTGAACGCATCCTCAACGGTCTGGTTCATGGTCGGGGCGTAGTGACGCACGGCCTTGGGTCCAAAGAATGGAGGTAGGAACTTGTGTGCGACTTTCCATTCCTCGGTATCCGTGTCACCCAGGAAGACGCCTGCCTCGTTGTTCTTGATGGGATGCAGGGGGTGTCCCGGAATAATGTCCTTGGTGAAAAAGTCACTTTCTGAGAAGAATATACCGGCCAGGGCTGGATCGTTTGTGAGATAAGTAGCGCTGCCCATGTTGTTGGTCTTGAAAAGAGGGCCATATTTCTCGAATAGTCGTTGGTGGTTCCCCAAGTGGTCGGGGTAAATCTCAAAGTAGTTGCCGACATATGGCAAGCCTTTGGGCCCTTGCACCTCGCGCACTCCACGTCCGTCGATAGTGATTGCGATTGGGCCTTCGGCATCGAGCACCTCTGCCACCGATGAATAAGCCTCACGGTCGTTCACAAACCCAATGCCTGGCAATGATATCAGTATTATGCAGGTAGACTCGGACATTATCTTATTGGGGTTGCATGCATACCTTTGGCTCCGACAATGGCAAAATGTGATGCAACCAATTGCTTGAGTTCATCCTCGTCTATTGTTGAAGGGACGTCGATCTCTCGTGCTGTGGAGACATTCTCGCCAAGCAGATAGAACTGCTTAGTTGCAAAGTCTGGTCTCATCTTGACTGATAGCTGCGACTGTGTGAATGGAAGTCAAAGTGAACTTGATTATGGGCAGCCCAATTGTCTAAATGACTGAGAGGATATTATCTTGATGACCTGATACAATAATAGTACGCATGTGCCAAGTGCTCAAGAACATTGGGAGCGGCGATATATAAATGAGTCTAGGGTGGACGCGGTCGCTTCATTATCGGCGGTCAGGGGCTACCTCCGGTACCGAACGATGACAGCATTTCTGGAAACATATCGCTGCAGGCATACGTATCTTTGGCATGCAGATCCCAAACCTGCAAGCCAACGGCATTATTAATTCCAGAATGTCCACTTGCCGAGGCGTACAGGGCATGTACGGGTCAGTGTTCGCGAGAAGAAGCGAGTCGAGCCCTGCCAGGTGTCGCCGGTGTGGTGGACCCGGGCAGGGCGAGATTCACGCAATGCATGGACGTTGGTGCTGAAAATATCCATTCAGAAATTTTCAGTGGAGACGGGCAAAGCTGCCTAGGTTCCCTAGGGTATCTTGCTGTTATCGTCCAGTTTACCTCGGCTCGCCGGGGCTGGAGAGCAAAATGATGCCCGAGTGCGCGAAAAATGTCACGCCATACGACTTAAAACCTAGTCCAGCAGTACGGCCCGTCGCTCTGTGAGCTCGCGTAATGACGCAGACCCGACGCGCAAGAGGCGAGGCCCGAATTCCATGAAGGCAATCCCGGCCAGTAAACTGCACGGGATTGGCAAACCCTGGGATTTGTCCCTTTTGACAGCCTGTCTCGCGGCTTCGGAAGCTTCCGGATCTGACCGGCGCCTCGGCAGATCGATCTGTAGGGTTGCAATCAAGGTTCCAGAGCCTCGGCGTTCCACTCTAAAATCGAAAGGTTCATCCCTGACTAGTTTTTGAGGGTCCGATACGCGCAGTCCGGTTCAGACAGGGAAAGGGGACCGCTTAGTGAACAGGTATTATATTCAGCTTCCATTTATAAACAAGACCGCCGCCAGTACCCATCATTAAAATGAATGGTGCGCAGTTGATAGCCCCTGTCTAGAGAAAATTCACCTTCCAAAGTCTTTTGCCTATCTCGCTTTGGAACACTCTGCACAACATGTCTGTAGACACAGAATACACGGCCAAGGAGGTCGCAGCCCATCGGGATAGCAGCGATGCATGGATGGTCATCAACGGCGAGGGTGAGCAACTTCGAAGCCAAGGCATGAGAAATAATTAGCTAACAAGTGACGCATAGTCTACGACCTCACCAAATATCTGGAGGAGCATCCGGGAGGCGCTGATATTCTTATCGAGGCCGCTGGCACAGACGCAACTGAGGCATTCGACAATGCCGGTCACTCTGAGGACGCTTTTGAAATTATGGCGGATTACCGCATCGGCAAGCTCAAGGGCGCCGGAAAGTCTTCAGCACCAAAGCCCGTTCGTGTGACACTACAAACACCGCCAGCATCAAAAAAGTCGGGCAGCAGCGCATCAACAGCAGTCGGTGGCGCGGTCGTTTCTCTCGGAGCTCTGGCCGGAGCCACCCTTGGCCTGCGCAGGATGGATCTGTCAGCACTGTCAAATCTTCTCAAGCTCAAACAAATAGAGGGCACGAGAAGTGGCGGCGGCCTGGGTTTTGTCGAAGGCTTTATTATTGCATCGGCACTCGCCCTCGTCGCAGGAGGTGTCGCTGTTAGGAAATTCTCCCAGCTGCTGGACATGGAGGCTGGGGCGCTCCACCACGCACCACACAAGAAAATTCCCCGGGTAGCGAAGGCAGACCCATTATTGCAGCGCGGCTTCCTGGATCCACAAACATACCACCCATTGCCTCTGATCGAGAAGGAGCTTGTCACACCAAACGTATACAGACTTGTGTTTGAGCTGCCGACACCCGACTCTGTCCTGGGCTTGCCAATCGGCCAGCACGTGGCCATCAAGACAACAATAGACGGCGCAACTGTCCAGCGATCCTACACGCCCGTGTCCAACAACTCAGACAAGGGTATCCTGGAGCTTGTCATCAAGGTATACGACGACGGCCAGCTGACCGGGAAGTACCTGAAGCACCTGTCCATCGGGGACGAGGTCATGTTCCGCGGCCCCAAGGGCGCGATGCGATACAAGAGAGGTCTCTGCAAGAAAATCGGCATGCTAGCAGGAGGCACCGGCATAACGCCCATGTACCAGCTGATCCGCGCCATCTGCGAGGACGAGAGGGACACCACCGAGGTCAGCCTGATATACGCCAACCGGACCGAGGACGACATCCTGCTGCGCAAGGACCTCGAGGCCTTTGCCAGGCGGTACCCCAAGAACTTCAAGATGTTCTACCTGCTCGACCAGCCCCCCGAGAACTGGGCGTACGGCACGGGGTACGTCACCAAGGAGCTCATGGCGGAGAAGTTCCCCGATCCCAAGGAGGATGGCTCAAGGGTCATGCTGTGCGGGCCGCCCGGGATGGTCAACGCCGCGAAGAAGGGATTGGTGGAGCTAGGATACGAGAAGCCAGGGGCTTCATCCAAGATCACGGACCAGGTCTTCTGCTTCTAGACTGGTAGTCCCTGTAATTGTGCACCTGAGTCTGGGGGCATCATTCGGCATGGGAACATTTGTTCTTTGGTGCTGAGGAGATGAGGTTTCATTCAGAGTTTGGGTTCGGATTGAGGGGAACTAAATAGGTGATTGGGCGTCCTCGTGTCTACAAAGGGATTGTTGCATCAGCTGGCGTCTAGAGACTGTTTACAATTGTTCGTAAGGCTGGACTAGCATTAGAGTTATGATACATATTACCCACCCACTTATATTCAGAGTTCCGTCTTGTACCACTACATGTGGGTGACTTGTCGCGGCTCTCATCTGTAACAAAGTGTTCCTAACCAGCGCACGGCAAGATCGGCCAAGCCTTCCCCATTCCGTCGGAATCGGGGTCCATATAATATGCGATATCTCCAAGGGTGAAGTTCGGCAATCTAGCCACACAGACACTGAGGGCCAAAGTTGGACGGGCGGATATTTCAGCGCGTGCTCGGACAAGAAGCTGTGCATGCAGCCAAGGATAGCTGTTTATCCTAGGGAATAGAGGAAAATAAAGGCAGATAGGTCGCATTGGAGTACATGCCGATACCACGTGGGAGTGCTCACCGGTTTTCCGACTCAGTGGGCTGCATGTCGATCATGCCGCAGGATGTTGGGGGCACGCATCCGAATACGTTATCAAGAAGGCATTTCGTAGAATAAGCTTTTAGGGCCACATATGGCTTAATAGTCTTTGCTTTTTCATGATTACTGATGCTATAGTGTAAGCTGTGATTTTCCGCAGATTACCCGTTGCTAGGCTTTTGACTCGCTAAGCTTAGGAATAAGGGTAACTTATTTGTCGTCGAGTCTGTGCAAGTCTTGCCGGGGACAGTGACTCAATTTAAAGGTCTCTTCTATGACACAGGATAGACTATCGGTACAATTAGCGCAAAGTACCCAGGTACCTCGATTGCATGCAACCGTCTTTACAGCAATTGCGTACCTGCTTTAAATAAGACACGAGACGGTGGCTGAACAACGGATGAGCGCTCGACTGTGGCCTGTTCGAAAGCGATGCTGGACCCTTCATTTACAATGTACTTCCCTTCGATCATGAGGTGATCTTTCAACTCCGCCGAAACAGTACGAAGTATCATGATGCGGCTCGGAATAGAGTTCGGGTGGTATACTTCGCGATCGTAAGTGCCCGGGGCTCACCCGGGTTTCTCGTATAGAAAACCAGACAAAACTGTAAGTCCCCGAAGCGTCGAACCCCTGCGACCCACATGAGACAGATTCCAGCCTAGCGACATATGCGCCGTGGGGGCCCACCTTGTCAACACCATCTCCAACTTCATAAAGCAGGGATCCTTGTGGGCGAATCGCGTACGAATTCTCTGCACAATTGGCAAGTGTCCGAAGGTTTGGACAAAGTTCGCGCGGTTGGCATTCGTGTCAGCTTTACAGGATCACCTCTAGCAAAACACCCAACCAAGCAATCGCCAAGCAGCACACACCCACTTCCCGCAACGCGGTTTTGACAGCACCGGAAAGCTAATGAAGCTGCTAAACTTCCCGCCCGGGGCAGATCGATCTCCATCTGATACTTCCGAGGAATACACGAAGGCTGGTGCCGCTTCTTCCGCCCCCACCCCGGATCTGGACAGAACCCTTGGTACGGAATGCTTCCGGGGAATACGCGACTTTTGCCACCTGCTGCAGCCTCAGCCCTGCAGCACACGCCGTGCCGTCCGTTGTCGACTAATCTGCACAAAGGGCTTCGCCGTCGGGCTGAGATTGGATTGAATTGACGTGTGCTCTGATGCAGTACTGAAACGGCTTGGGTTGCCACCCGAACATCGCTTTGGGAAGGCCATGGTACCGAATACATGTCATTGGGAGTCTACACATGCATCTTGTCTGAAAGGTACGGAGGATACATGTTTCTGTGATCGTGCCTGAGATGGCAAGTCGATCAGCTGTATTGTGTTATTACATATACGATTACGGGACCAACAAATTGTGTAGCATCAATGGGGGGCATTTTGCCTAGCCGATCCAGATACCCTTTCTAGAAGCCTATTATATGAAATATTCTCAGCCACAAAGTCGTTGTATTAGTAATTGTCCAACAGACAGCACACTACTGAAAGGCGGAGTTTCCAAAATAGGTCATGAGATATCTCCGCTCATGGTATAGATATTGATTAATTTCAAAAGAGAATCGGCACAGTACTTGGGCGTCGCTGTGGCATGGTAATCATTTCCAAAGTGATCACTGGGTGTAAATTGGAAATGCTTTTGAACACGCTTCTGTACTTTCATGGTCATTGAGAGCCAACCCCAGAGAAGCACAACTTCCAAGCTTCGGCCAGGTCTATTCACAGCTTGGTATCTATCAAGGCAAGTTGAAGCTCTCTATAACTCTTCCAGACAAATACGCAGCCCAGTAGTGCTGCCATTAAAGTTATAGGCGACCGAAACGGCTCCAGCAGGTCAGCTCGCCCGGGTTACCTCTTGCGCAGATATCCGAAGCACGCTGGGTACAATCTCTTCGATTCATTTGAGTGACAAAGGGCCGGCACGCAATGTTTCCTTGAGACAATTCTTTCTTTAGTCTCTGCTCGATCCCATGTAGTTGACCTCGGCCATGTGCTTGTGCTTCGCATGAGTGAAGATGGTCACATTGATGTGCTGACAGCAACAACTAGAGTGTGACTGAAAGCCTCCGGAGAAATGACATGCTTTACTATTATGTGCTCATTTTGTAGCCGCTTGATATTCTTCTCTCAGACGCGGAGACAACGTAGTCGTTCTGTGATCTCCGGTACTGGGCTCCTCGGTCCGTTTCAGCCTGATTCTAACAATTCAAACAAATCTAAGTGTTGAGAGTGTTGGATCTATCGATCCAAGTACCAGCCTCTCCAAAACAGGCAGCCGAGGTTTGCAGAATCTTCAATTGCTTCATTGCTCCTCCGTGCTCAACAGCCACCGCAGCAAATGAGACGACGGTGAATGCATTTCACAAGATGTCAACCATTTTCAAGCCACCAAATACTCCTCTTTTGCCTAGAGTGGGAATGATCTCTTGGCCTGAGTCACAATACGTGGCATCGCACAAGGCAACCGACCCACAGCACACGTATTGAATAGCTGCTGTGACATGCAGAGCTGCGGCGTAGCTAGGCAGAATCACCAGCCATGCGGCTCCAAAAGTGGAGACCAACAGTACGCGCTCACTTCAGGCATTAAGGCGTTAATTATTTAGAAATGAACATTGCCCGAAAGCCAGTGCAAGAGTGACTGATGGGCGTACATAACCTTTCAGACTCAACGAGAATTTGAATGCATTTCATAAACCTCAACCTGCCAGCTCTAGAGTGGATTCGGAGGAGCGATCTCATCACAGCAGCTGAAATGTCTCAATCCAATCAGCCAACGCTTTCCCAGGAGTCGTCGAGCAGATACCGTCTTCCATCCTGGTTTGTGGAGCGCAACATCAAAGATCCTTCTCGCCTGGAAGGCTGTGTCCCCATCTGCCAATGCGAATATTGTGAGAGATGCAGAAAGCTCTACGAGGATGAGGAGAAAGAATATCAAACCCCTGGAAGCGAGTCCACGGCGGACTTCTCTCGACTACAGGAAAAGCTCATAGCCCAATCTGCACATACCGACTGCGACTATGAAGACGCCATAACCTACCGGAGGTTCTCCGAGTTACGCATTTTGGTGACCGCGAGTATGGTCTGGCGACATATGCGGCCCCAAGAATCATCCGTTCTGTTCCGTCGCTGCTCTACGTCAGATTGCAAAAACTGCATCATGGAGGCGGTACGCATGGATGACGTCGTAACCCAAGTGGCTAAGTCACTAGGCATGGGGATGGTGTCTCTGAGTTACGAGGATCTCGAGGAACTAGGCAGTGAGTTCTATTTCCAGGATAAAGGATATGCCGTCAGCAGCAGCGATGAAAAAACAGCGGAAGGCAACAAGACTGAGAAACTTTCCACGACGGAGACCTCGGCTGAAGGAACCGCAAAACCTGAGGCCAGCTCCGACAAGGGCGCGGAAGACCAAGCCGAAGGAACGATCAACGACGTTACAAAATCGAAAGAGCTCATCAAAGACGAGTGGAAGCCGGATTGGTCGGACGCAACGACATTCACAAATCACTTCTTCGCGGCAAAGTCTAAGAAATGGGAGGATGAGGCAAACTTTTCGTACTCAGCATGGCGAGACCGTACAAAGCAGTCATATGCCGCAATACTTGACGGCGCCTCAACCAGATCGTGCCATGAAAGCAAGCCGCAGGAAGGGCACAAAGCAGACAACGGCGAAATCTCCAAATTAGGGGGCTTACTTGTCCACTTCATTGATTGTGAGCACTCCGGGGCGGGTATGGAATATCGACGAAAGAGGAGGATATTGGTCAGGCTAGGGGAACTGGTGCAAGAGAGACGCGAGAACGGGCAGGCTGTGGTGTTGGTCATCTCGTCCGGGACGCTGAAGGTAGTGGACAAGCTGTGCCGAAAGGCAGGTGTATCGACTCTATCGGGATTGCCCATGTTCATCCTCAATTATTCGAGAAAAAATGCCGAGACTCGAGATCTTCAGCGCAAGGGCACCGTCAACACCCGACGTCTCAGATGGATGTTGGAAATCGGCATGTCCCAACTGGTCTGCTCCCGTCCAGAGCTCAAGTGGTTGCCGAGTGATGAAGGAGACGACCTCGCGCTGTATGGGAAAGATAGGTGGTCTCTGCGCGATATTCATCTTGTCGCTGGGCAGATTCTAGCAAGAGTCTCGATCAAGCCACAGCCGGTAGTGACATCAAAGCATGTCGACTCTGTATTGAGAAGACTACACATGCTTCAAAGCCCTGAACCGGCTGAGAAGACTGACGCGGAGGAGAAGTCGGCAGAGCCTGAGACGAAGGTCGACGAGGTAGTGGAGGAATCTCAACAGGATCCGTTGGAGGGACTCAAGCTTGACGATCACGAAGAAAAATTCCGTGACTTTGTCGTCAAAACTAGTATGTTGAACACGCTTACATTTATTTTCCCCACTCGCTGACCGGATATTCAATAGAGGACCTCAACCTCACATGGGACGATATCATCTTAGACGAAGACACGAAGGACATTATCAAAAACCTGGTTCCCTCGTCCAAGCTCGAGGTGGAAGCATCATCCGACTTCCTCCTCTCACAACTCCGCATCCGAGGCTGTCTCCTGTACGGACCCCCAGGCACAGGCAAGACCCACCTCTGCCGCGCCATCGCATCATCCTCAGGCTCGCGGATGCTTACCGTCGACTACGCAACGGCCCAGTCCGGCACGCTCGGCGAGGCCGAGAAGAACATCCAAGCGGCCTTCTCGCTCGCGACAAAACTGCATCCCTGCGTCCTCTTCATTGACGAGGCCGACGCCCTCTTCTATCGGCGCGCATCCAGCGACCGTAGCTGGGAGCGGGCCGCCACGAACCAGTTCCTCGTCGAGATGGAGGGGTTGGCGCAGAATCCGAACGCACCCCTGGTGGTCGTCGCCACCAACCGCCCCTGGGACCTAGACGACGCCTTCCTGCGCCGCCTGCCTCAGAAGTTCTACATCGGCCTGCCCGACCGAGACTCCCGCGCCGCCATCCTGCGGCTGTTCCTCAACGACGCCGACCTCGACCCGGCCGTGGACGTCGACGGCATGGCGGACGCGACGCAGGGGTTCTCGGGCTCGGACCTGAAGGGCCTCTGCGCCGAGGCCGCGCTCGTCTGGAAGGTCGAGCAGGGCAGACTGGACGCGCTGTGCGGCGGCGTGTCGCCGGCGTTCGCCACCGCGCGGCGCGGGGGAGGGGGCCCCAGGAGGCTGCGCCTGGACGTGGACCACTTCGCCGCCGCGTTCGAGAAGATGCTGCCCAGCAGGGCGGCCGGCGACTCGGCAGACCAGTTGGCGCGGTTCTCGCGCCGGTATAACCCCGTCCAGGGCGAGCTCGGCCGGGGCAACGGCGGGAAGAGGTACATCTTCAACGACGCCAGGGGGATGAACGAGGCGCTCAGCGTGCGCGAGTTGATCTCGCGGACCGTGCCTGCTGAGGAGGAATCGCCTGCGAACATGCAACTCGTTGTCTGGCGCAGCGCGGAAGAGGTGTTGTTCCCGGGATGGGCGAGTTCTCAGAAGACAGAGACGCCGCCTCTACGTCCAGTCACTACTGGCATGCAAGAGAAGAGCAGCGAAGAGGCAAGTGCGGCCATATCTGACGAGGAGCGATCCGAAGAGCAGGAGAACGACTCAGCAGAGCCCAAGGCCCAGAGTGCGGAGCTGGTTTCCGACTCTGATTCCAACGTCGAGACAGGTCGTTCCGCTTCGGACCAACAGGACGTGCGCACTCCTGATTCGTCATCCACAGCTGACGAGACAGTTTGCGGAAGCGATGGCTCTGAGTCAGAAGGTCCAGGCCTGCTAACGACGGTTTTATCAGCCCTTGAAGCTCAAAAGATGAAGCCAGGAGCCGACGTAGACTTGATACCCATACTATTGACGTTGGCAGCTGTCATCTGGTATAATCAAGGTGAAAAAGAAGCAGAAAGGGCCCTCTGACCGGTGGAATTTGGGGAGCAGAGACTTTACGTAGGGATGTGTACTTTTCATTTCATGAAGCCCTCGAAGCACTAGATAGGGACGATGGGTGGCATAGACATGGCGGTGGAATACAATTCACGATAGTCAATGAAATCAGTGGATGGGTGTAAATGCTCGTGTCTCGCATTGGGCTCGTCTTGTCCCTAGTGATGACCGCAATGCAAATGCAATACATGCTTCGCAATGATACATATGCACTTTTAGGATACCGGAACCAAACACCTGACCACATGATGAGTGACTAACCGCGCAAATTCAACCGGGGACTACCGCACAGACTGTACCCGTTTAGCAGAAATAGTCCGTTTTGTCCAAGTCCCTATGCCACAGCATTCCCATCCAGCCCAGACCAGAGATGAAAACCAGGTCGTTGCCAGACCAGACCAGACCAGACCAGACCGTTTTGCTTTTTTTTTTGTTTCATTAATCATTCTCGTGAACCATCCCACTATTAGGAACAGAGCGCAGGCGGTGAGATAAGTCTACCACCCTTCCTGGCACAGCTTAGAGAACGGCCATTCCGAGTCCCCCATCCCCACGAAGTCGATAGGCGAGGGAATCGTTGATTCGGCCGCGGTAATGTGTATTAGAGTAGCCTGCTGGCTCGCACGCTCGGTGCGCCAGGGTGTGTCTGGCTGCTGATGCAAGTGATGTTGTACACGGGATCGGCGACGGCGGTCCGCTGTTTGAGAGCCTGAGCCAAGACCCAGTCCTTGTCTCCGCCGTAGGTGGCGCTGACGCGCCCACTAGGACGACGTCTCGGGAGCGTCACGGCGGGGACCGCCACGGTGACCACCTCTGGGGCCACCACGTCCACGACCACGGAAGCCGTCGCCTCGGAAGCCACCTCCACGACCGCGGCCTCGTCCTCCACGGTTTCCACCATCACGGTTTCCGCCACGACGCTGGACAGACTGGAAACCGTCGTTGGGATCGGTAGGGGTCGAAGCCTGTTTTCACCTGTCAGTCATGTTGTGCAACGTGAAAGAACATCTTTACGTACCTCTGGTGTAGTCTCGGGGTGGTCATCGGCCCAGGACGCGGTGTTGGCTGCAGCAGATGGAGCAGCAGCGACGACAGGAACAGCAGGGGCCTCGGTCGGGAGAGTCTCAGGTGGGGCTTGTACCTCAACCCACTCCTGGGAAGCGGCCAGATCGTTGCCAGTGTCCCATTGGTTCTCTCCGGCGGCATTCGCAGCGGCATCGCCGACATCAGCATTCGGTATCGTGCTGTCTACAACAGTCTCGTCTGAGTGGCCGTTCGTCAAAGCATTGTCCGTGCCAGCATCAATCTCAGTCAGGCCAGCGTTCGCAACGGTCGGGTCGGTCTGAAGAACGGTCTTGGTGGTCTCGATGGGCTCAGTCTCGGTCTCGGCCTCGGCAGCCGTCTGGTAGAGGGGAGCCGAGTGGGCGGCGGCTGAAGCCTTGACAGTCGCGTCTGCGAATTGGAAGTTAGAAAGCAGCTAGTAGTAAGTAGCCAGGGCGTAGAGGTTGAACTAACAAGTCGTTTCCAAGGTCTCGCCTCCAACGCTCACGGTCTTGTCCTCGGTTCCTTCACACAGCCGCAGCATGACATTGACAGCGGGCTCGTCACCACCGTAGACACCGAGCAGGATGCCTTCCAGAGCTTGGTCCTCGTCCTCGGTAGACTCTGGGGCTTCCGCCCGTCGGTGGGCGGCGAGACGCAGGAACTGGGACAGGACCAAAAGACCGTCGTGCAGCGACTTCTTTGCATCCTCCTCGGCTTGTTTCTTGACCTCAGCGACAGCCTCAGCCTTGTCCTGCTCGTGTGATTTCTCGATGTCCGCCTTCACAGAAGCAACCTGGGCGCGGTACTCTCCATCGATCTTCTCGTACTGGGCCAGCTGCTCCTCCAGTCTTGCCACCTCGGCCTTGAGAGAGTTCAGGTTGTCGACTTGCTTCTTCTGGTCGGCATTGATGATCTTGAGCTCGACGAGCTCCTCAGGGGTCTTGCCTTTGGACTTGTGCTCGTCGACCAAAGCCTGGGTCTTGGACGCATTACCCTGAACGGAGACCTGGATTAGAGGGTGCTTGAAGGAAGTTGGGGGTGGAGTACAAATGCTTACAATCTTCTTGGTGGTGTTGCGGATGCCCCTGGGAGATGTCATTTAGCTACTCGCCCGCAAATTGGGTTGGAACGGAAGGGTAGCTCCTCACTTCCTCAGCTCCCGAATGTAGGCATTCTCGGAGACGTCGTTGTTACCGGAGACAGAGGCAGGCTGGTCGGGAGTGGCAGCAGGAGCAGGAGACTCGGTGCGCTCGGCGGCAGCGGCGGCGACCTTAGCCTTCTTCTTCTTGGAGGACTTGGACTCGGACTGGGTGGGAGGGTTCTGGACAGTTGCAGCGGCCATTGCGAAAGTCGGCGGGCAAGCTCGGTGACAGCTAGGCGGGAAAGGTGGTGCGGGGCGTTGGTTGGAGGCTCGAAGTGGGAGAGTCTACAGAAGACACAATGTTGGTTGCCAGCAGGACGAGTGATGCAGTGCAGTCGGTTTGGATTGACAGGATCGCCTAACACATACGACGATGCTCAGGATGGGCGCAATTCGAGAGTGTGTCACAGAGATCTTGTCGAGATAGCTCGTACAAAAAGTGAGAATGGGTAGGAGGCTTCCTTAGGGACGAGTGAGAGCAGATATTTGCGGGGAGATTTGCAGGTTGTTGGTGTTGGTGGTTAATAAAGCTGGGTTGAGTGAGGGAGCTGTCGAGGCTGCAGGTCAAGTGGAAATTTTGAAGTGGGCTTTCCGACGTAGTTGGCCAGTGCCACCCCGGCCTTACGTACGGACTGAGGCCAAACGGGTGCCTGACCATGGCTGGATTTGGCAATCAGTCTGATAGTGACCGTTTGCAGTTCGCATGCACGCATTTCTCGCAGGCCAGACCTGTTCAACCATCGCTTATGATTTTCTGTGAGCGGGGTACATATTGAGCGAGCTGCTGCATCTGCATTTGAACTATCTCAGGCTGTTCCAAATGCTGCAGGAATCTATTCCGTCCTTGAGTAGCTCCCGCTGTGGACCCGGCCTTAACGCCCCTCACTCCCTCTTCACCCGGCCAACAGCGATTCCAGTCACCACCCATTCCATCCAAGACATGGCTCTCCAGGCTCCAAAGGCATTAGAGCCTTCCCATTTCATCACGGCCAAGACCATATCTCCTGCAGCCCAGGGCGCATCGTAGTGCTCTTATGATATGTTCGACATGGTCCGTGTCTCTCTAGCTCGGCTCGAGGGGGCACGCGACCAGCAGCTCGGGCTGGCTGAATGTGTAGATCGACATCTCCGTCAATAAGTCTTCATCCTTTGAACTTTGCGAGTGTGTTCTGAGTTTGGACATCATGTCAGCGGTCTTTACTCGAGTCGCCCGGCGATAAAATGGCTTCTCTTACCCCGGTGACCTTCTTGACGCTCCTGGCAGTGATGCCCCTCTCCCCCGATTGCTTGGACTCGATTCCGGCCTCTTTAACCAGCCTATGTGTTGTCTCAGTCATTGAAATCGTGTAGAGCGAGAGTGGAACATGGAAATGCGCACGTCTGCATGAAGACGATGTAATCGAGGAACATCTGTGTCGCCACATCACAAGGTCAGCGCGTGCCGGCTGGTAGAGAACGCGTCGTGGGGCTCGTGACGCCCAACTTACCGTCACGTCGGCATTCTTGCTGACTTTGCAGTTGGAGTGGGCCTTGACAATCTTCTTGACCGTCGCCCGCGGATACATCTTTTGTCCTGGCGCCATCTCGTCGTATTGCCTTGTGGTGAAGGGCAGAATCGGGCAAAACAGGTTGGCTTGGTGACAAGGGTGAGTCGGTTCGATGCTGTTGCCGCATACGGTCCGAGGCTTGGTTGTTGACTTTCGGCTCCTTCCCTCGCTCGTCGCTCCAAGCCCTCCAATCGGCAGCGACAATTCGCTTAAGTGGGACCCTGCCAATCACGCCCCGACGTCATACCGTTAGCGTGGGCCGTATCTATCTACGAGGCACTGTCCTCTCACACCGTCCCCGCACATGCTGGCTCCGAGAACTCCAACAGGAGCTCGGGGTCCAATTTATAGAGCTTTTGATTTGGGTGCCAGAGCCGCCAGCCCTAAGCAGTTTGCTTCCGCCGCCTCTCCTTTGCGCAGTACTTCGCCACAGAAACCGTCAAGATGCAGAGACGAATGGTAAGATTCAGATCTATTCTTTCGTATCTCGTGAGCTATCACTAACCAAGTCTCTGACATACAGCTCACGAAAGAAGACGAGCAAGCCGCCGGCGACGAGGTCGAGGTTAGACGCGAGGACCAGGACAAGATCAACAAGTTCAGCCGGCTTCACCAACGCGAGCTTAAGTACGAGGAGGAACTCAAGGCCAAAACCGTGCGCAACCTAACCCGGCTATTGAATATCTGGAAGAAGGGATGGAGGAGCTGACGTCTTGTGCAGAAAGAGAAAGAGGAGCTCGACGACATCACAATGGAGCTGGAGCTGGCCGACGAGGACGATAAGATACCGTCAGTACCAAGCCACCGCATATGTCGCCCCCTTTCGTTCCTGACCCGGCCGTTACACACAGGTACAAAATAGGCGATTCGTTCTTCCATGTCACGGTATCACAAGCACAAGGAATGCTCGAGGCATCTACGACTAGGATCGAGGAGGACGTGTCGCAATTGGAGGACAAGCTCAGCACAGCTCGCGAGGAGATGACACAACTGAAGGTCGAGCTCTACGCACGGTTCGGAAGAAGCATCAACCTCGAGACATAATCAAAGAGATGATACCCATACTCGCCGCCCTTGAATATTGGACGAATCTACCGCCACTCCTCCTGAATACTGAACGCCGCCATCTTGTGGTTGGGCCAGGCAAATACCCGTATTCATATTGATGAATTGTTGAACCAGCGGTACAGGGTATTCAGAAGTATCGTGCAATATTTATGTTGCCACAGACCCACGCCTTCTGGCCACCTCGGGGCACCGTCAGGCCCAGGAGCGCCGACATCGCTGGGAACAGCACTCTCCAGGCATAAGGCGCATGTCAAAAGATCACTAGAAAGAGTTAATGTGTGCTGGGCGGCTGGCAGTCGCCGAGAACATCCGTCCAAATACGGACACTCACATATGCAAACACACACATTCACGCGCACATGCGCACACCCTCCTTCGACTTAGTCTACGAAATGCGTTTTAGCGGGCCGTTGTGACGGCAGGCTGCTACTACTGCAACTACTCCAACAAGTGCGCCGGTGGGCACGATTAGACCGGACGATCGAGCGTTCCCCCAATCATCTTGTTTCCGTTTGTTCTTTACCCACGGTAATAAACCACTTTTCCAACTTATGCCCGGATTTTCAACGGGTCGTGGCTCGCCTTTGTAATGCGTGCCGAGTCATCGGCCTCCGGTGGTAGGAACCACCCTGACGAGGACGGCAATCGGCAAGCACACTTACTAAACTGCCGAGTAGCCACCATCATCGACACGGAACACGATGGCCTCCCCCCAGTTTACCACTTTTGAATATTTTCACTGCCCATTTTTTCAAACTGTAGTATCTTGTAATCCGGTCCACACATTGGAATGGGTCCGGCATCATTTTATCAGATTTTGTCCATAAGTATCCAAGGAACTCGCGTTTCATCTATGCCACCCCTCCTCCCGGGCTCGTCACAGTGGCACGATGCATGGCAATAGCAGCACCGAAGAGGCTGGTCCCCTAGGAAGCCCTCTCAGCCGTAAGTATTCATGCCGTTAAAACTCGCGTGCCGGTCTCCTAGAAAAACCGAGGTAACACATCAAAGGAGGTGAAAGTCGATTGCAACGATTCGTCAGCCAGGCTGGCGATGAGGATGCCAGATCACGGTACCGTGAGGAAGAAGCAGACAACAATGCTACCCAGAATAACCACGGGTCGATCTCGTCCGGCAACGACGACCGGATTATCATCGCATTTGAGCTCAACGACCCTGAGAACCCATATAACTGGTCCAAGGCAAGTTTTCTGTCCTCTACGATCACCGGCATACCTGGACTAACTACCGTGCAGGGGAAGAAGGCTTTTATAGTCTTCACGAGCATGGTGATTGTGGTCAACTCGACCATGGGCAGTGCCCTTCCCAGCAATGCTATTCCATACTTCACCCAGGAATGGGGGGTCACATCACAAATACAACGGACCCTGCCTATTGCTATCTTTCTTGTCGGTACGTATTGTAAATGTGATTTCGTGACGACTGTGGATCTGACTGAAATTCTTTTCAATAGGATACATCTTCGGTAAATAGAACCCCTGTCTCGAGAGCCTCGAGAGGCCGGCTCGTACTAAGTACGAATTCCTTCAGGTCCAATCGTCTGGGCGCCATTGTCCGAGCAGTTCGGGCGACGGTGGCTCGTCGTCGGAACCTTTGTCATGTTCTGTGTATGGACACTGGCTTGTGCGCTGGCGCCAAACTGGCCGGCCTTCCTCGTCTTCAGGCTGCTGGTCGGCGTGTTCGCAAGCGCGCCTATTGCGCTGGTAGCAGGCATCGTGGCAGATGTCTACGGCGAATATCGCACGCGAGGACGAGCCATGGCGTCCTTTTTTGCGGTAAGCCCTAGCTACATCTTCACCATCCGTTCACCCTTTGCTGACAAGAATTGAAACCCTGTGACTAGGCCACCGTCTTCGGCCCGCTCTTTGCCCCCATCATATCCGGCTTCTGCTCCCCAACAATTGGCTGGCGGTGGACGTTCTGGATCGGCCTCATCTACGCGGGCCTGTCCATGATCCCGCTACTCCTCTTGCCCGAGACGTACGGCCCCGTCCTCCTCGTCAGGAGGGCCCAGCGGATCCGCAGGCTCGACCCGAAAGCCAACGTCGTGGCGCCGCACGAACTTGAGGCGGCGGACCTGCACCAGCTCGCCGTGCGCGTGCTCACCAGGCCGGTTAGGATGCTCTTCTTCGAGCTCATCGTCTCCGCCACGTGCGTCTACCTCGCGCTGTGCTACGGAATATTTTACATGACGTTCCAGGCGTACCCGATCATCTTCCAAGAGGTGTACGGCCTGTCGCCCGGCGTTGAGGGTCTGTGCTTCCTCCCCATCGGCGCCGGGGCGCTGTGCGCGCTGCCTATCTTCTTCTCGTGGGACGCGTTCCTGGAGAAGGCGCAGGCTGAGGGGAGGCCGTGGACCAAGAAGGAGGAGTACCGCCGGGTTCCGCTGGCGTGTATCGGCGGGCCCATGTTCGTCATCAGCTTATTCTGGCTCGGGTGGGCGAGCAGGGAGGGAATCCCGTTCTGGGTGCCCATGCTGGCTGGGATCCCGTTTGGCTGTGGGTTCCAGCTGATCTTTATGGCTCTGGTGTGTTCTTCTCCACCCCCGATGTGGCAGCCTCTGATGTACCTTCGTTGTGACTGACCGTTGGCGTCTTGACGCAGTTGAATTACATCACCGACGCCTATGAGATCTTCGCCGCATCTGCCAACGCCGCTGCCTCGTGCACTCGATCCATCCTCGGCACTGTCCTCCCTTTCGCGTGTACGCCCATGTTCCGCCGCCTCGGTATCTCAGGCGCGTGTTCTCTTCTCGGCGGCTTGAGCTGTCTGGTCTGTATCATTCCTTTCGTCTTCATATGGAAGGGTGAGAGGATCCGCGCGGGATCTAGATTCTGCATCGCGCTGAAGGAGAGGAAAGAGGAAATGCAGAGGCATAACGATGAGAGAGCTGAGGATGGGGGTAGAAATGTTGTGGTTGAGCAGCAAAGAAAGGAAGAAGCTTGAAGACACGGAATGCTGTGTGTTCATGTTATTTGACTAGGGCTGATTGACTCGAGCGGTTACCAAAATACTGGAAATAGCGTGAGAGTTGCTTCAAAAGCGATAGCATGGTCAGGTACCCATAGGCAGTCTGAATTAAAACGAATCATTATCACCAAGAGCGTATTAGGTACTAGTAGCAGTCATCCCCAGGGCATCCAATGCTGGTGCCATACCTACTCCCGCTCACACCGGAAATTTCCAACACAGCTTGAACGACACCACCGAGGCCCTCGCCAGCAATAAACCCAGCCGCAACAGCATAGCAATACATACCATGACTCCATGGTGACTTTTTAGCCCAGACATACGACGTCACAGCCCCGATCAAAGTCGCCGTGGAATAGTGCGTGGCAGGCAGGACGAAGGCCATGCCTATAGGCACCCAGTTCGGCAGCCACTTCCGATATTTGTACCATCTCCTACCGTCAGGTCGCGTATGGTCGTCAACCAAAAATCGGTTCTTGAGGATGACCTGAACCACAGCCACGAAGCCTGTGACACATGCAAATATAGCGGACGACCGGGGGACAGGCACGTTGCGCATCGTCACCGCTTGAGCCACGGCAACCCACGCAGCAACCGAAGGTGCCGGAAATGCACATCTGTCGGCGTCTTTTTGGATTACGCAAGGATATGCTTGAACGAAGAGCATGAATATCCCGGGTGCCAGGAAGACTGAAACGATTGCGCCGGCCGCCTGGGCCCAGAACTGGGGCCTCGGTGGTGTCTTGAGTAGGAAACCTGTGCGATAGTTGCTGATTATTGTGTTGGACATGTCTGCCGCACCCGCGGCCATCGCCCCAGCGATGATGTTGGCGGACAGGGCCTTCTCGGGCGGGAGTCCTTGTGCCGAGGTGACACCGCCGAAGACTAGTTGGGATGCTTTGGCGGCAGCCGTCGTAGGGTTGATGTCAGTCACGCCGTTGCTGTGAATACACAAACAGGAGAACAAGATGCCTAGTATGGAGGACAAGATCGCGAGCCCTGGTGATGTTAGTGCCCTTCAAAAGCAGAGCGATACAAGAAGGCGGCTTACCCCAGCTGATGCCAAATTGTACTTCAAAAATTACACAGCTTATGGTTAGGATTAGAAGGCACCCCGTGCCCCAAATCCAGGCACTTGTCTGCTCTTCGAGCTCTGAGTAGTCCTGTTCGTCTTCAAGACTTGGGACTGAAGTTACCGTAATTTGCCCATGACGCGGACTGGAACTCTTCTCCAAAGAGACTTGCAGCTCTCTACCAACCGTCTTCAAATTCGTCCAGATATAGAGCATGCCCATCCAGATCACTTTCCAGTGACTTAGCATCTCTGCAAAAGAGTAGCAGATCATGATCATGACCCCGGGCCAAAGAAGCCAGTACCGCGGACTGGGAATGTTTCCCGGCTGGTCCATGCCGGTGAGAGACAAGAAGGTCACCATATCTCCCCACTTCTCGTCTCCGGGATCCGTCGCTTTGCCCTGACATACCCCATAATGGACCGTCAAAGGTCCGATGACACCCCATGCGATGACAGAGCCGAGAAAGTAGGAGATGCCGACGTTGAGGCCCACCAATAGTCCGGATCCAATAAATGCCGGTGTCCATTCGATGTACCAGCCCCAATTCTCAATGTTGATTGCCCAATTGTTGTAATTCCCCCATATGTAAAACCTTCATGCCCATTAGAAAGGTTTATGCTTCCGTCTCGGATTCAAACTCACCATGTGAATATGTGCCAATCCCATAACAGTCCAATTGCGTAGTCAGAGGCCACACGCAGCGAGAACGCACCCATGAATGAGTATGCAAGTCCCTTTAGCTTTCGATTGGCATCAGCTGCCCCTGTACCTAGGCCATGCATGGAACGAATTGTGAAGGCTACGGCAGTCGCTGTGAAGGCCGTGAATGGTCAGTATGGCAGATTCAGGTTGGTGTGTCAGCAGCGTTCCAACAAATTAACCCAGGGATACTGACCACTTGGGAACACCAGATTTAATTCTCTTGCAACATGAACAATGAAGAACTTTCTAAACGGCACCGCCCAGCACAACCCAAACATCGCGCACACCAGAGTCAACAACGTCAACTTGCCAAAGTCACGAAGTACAGGATTCGGCCCTTCGGGATCCGACAGGAGCGACAGGCGGTACATAGCAGGCACAGCCGCGACGAAGAACCCGCTCAATCCATCCGCGCCAGATGCAGTCGCCTGGATCATGTTGTTCTCTGAGGGGCCGAAGACACCCCCGTTGCCGAGGACGGGGACGTGGCCGAGGGTCTGCGACAAGAAGCGCGTGACACCAAAGCCAAAGATAGCCCCGAACATGTTGGCCGGGAAGACGAAGCCCGTCTTGAGACCGAGGTAGACGTTGGAGGCGCTGACGAGGGACCCGAAGACGAGGCCCAGGACGACGCTGCGGACCGTGAGAGGATGGGGTTCTTTCTCGACTGAGGTGCCCTCTAGTGGCGAGAGCGGTTTGAAGAGATCCATGATTTCTTTATCGTCTTTGCTCTCCCTGGAATTGCAGCGTGTTCACAATAGCAGCAGCTTCTACCCCTATATCGGTCTCTGTGGTCGGCTTCTCCGCACCAAGAGTTGGTAAGGGAGTTTTAAGGTTTCTGCAAATTGCGACTCTTTAACCACTTTTGAGTTTGCCATGCTACTTGGGAGAGGAACATGTTGCGGAGCAAAAGTGGCTATTGGCCACTTCGGCGCCGATGCCGATAAGCCGGCGAGTTTGGGTGCCAACCAAGACGGTCTCCGCGTCTTCAAAATCGGCCACCTGGTACCAGGGCTAGCGATCAGGCTTCATTGGTACCAAATAGTCGATAAGGAAGAGGAGTCTGTTTCTCCGTCTGCCACGGAATTGTCCAATATCCACTCATGGCAATCGCCGGTGGTGATACAACGTCACTATTGATACTTTTCTCAACAGCTTGTCCGTATGAAATTTCATTCTTTTGTGGCTCTCGAGGAGGTCCAATGTATGTTAGAACTGACCATGAGTTCTTGGGAGGGAGGATTATTCAAATCTTAATTGAAGAATAGCATGCGATGGGTAAATGGCATGGTAAAATGGTTTTAGCATTGTGTAGCTATTCTTAATATTGTTCATTTCATTCTGTGGCATTATGTGTCGATTATCCAGTGCGGTTAAGGCAAAAAGGAAGAAATGGTGACTTTGCCGGACAGACATACTTGCTCATCGAGACCGAATCCTAAATCGAGACATCATACAGGATTTCCATAACAACCTCCTTGAGCGCGATCCCCGCCGTAGGGTCCTACACAACCATATCACTATCAGTCTCATACTTGATACAGCACGATATAGTGTCGGATTGCTTACTTACCTCTACCGAGGCCCAGAAAGCTATCTTGTCCCCAGGCATCAACGCGGACAAAAATCCCTGACTGTCTACAAACGCTTGCGGATCTTCAGTGTCGGGATTATTGTTCGCTGACCGGTCAACTCGATAAGTTTCGCAACGTCGAAGGGGAGTACTGGTCCTCGTGGGAGTCCCGTTGTGGTGGTGTACCACCCAAGTCTTCCTGCCGTTATGTCTGACCATGTCCCACGGAACGCCAGCCTGGAAGTCTTCATCCGCCTCGCCCGTGGCGCGGGGTCTCGGCGGCCCCTGCTGCACCTCGGGCTCAGGCACCTTGTAGAGGACGCAGCCACGAAGCGCATATCCAGATCCCGGAGAGGGACTCGGAGATCCAGACAGCAGAGGCCGGAGGATGCACATCTCAAACCAGGTATAGCGGACAGGGCCATCACCCGTTCCGTCGGCGGCGCCATCGGGTGTGTTGTGGTCCTCCGCGCCAGCTCCCCCCGGTATCAAAAGTGCCGCCGGGTCGACCTGGTGGCGTTCCTCGCTCCACACCTGCAGTGTGACGGAGCTCGCGCGGCCGAAGTCCGGCGGCAGCATCGGCGTCGTCAGGTACCAGGGCCGGCCGCCCCAGGGGCCGTAGTCGACCCGCTCCGCCCGGCGGCCCGTGACGCGGGGGCAGTAGTCCGCGCGTGCCAGGATGGCGAGCGCCAGCTCGGGGGGCAGGTGCCCCGGCGTGGCCTGGAGCTGGAGGCCCATGAGGATGTGGGCTGCGATCTGGACATCCTGGCCGGTTGGATTGAAACCTTTGTGCACGGGCTCTAGTATGCTCGGGGGTGGTCTTTCGGTGATTTCTGTTCTCGGGGGGCGACTGTTACTGCTGCCAGGGTTTTTGGAGAATGTGATACCCATTTGCGCAGGCTGTTTTGTGCAGTACCTAACCGTGTGTATAGAGCTCAGTAATATTTTTGCAGAGTGAAGGAAGACCTCGAGAGGCAAGGCGCGTTTCAAGTGTTATAACCGCGGCGGTTGCCTGGTCTTGAGTCAGGGTGACTTGCGTCGCCAGCTGACGCTGCACACGCAAGCATCGTACATTCTATCGTAGGTAGTGGTGGAATTTTATAATTATATTTCCAGGCTGCGAAATCTCCAGGTTTCTTTCCCGCATATATGGCCATAAACGTTCAAATGGAACAGATAGATTAGGTTACCGGCAACAGCCAAGTTTAAATCAGTAGGTCCAGTCCGCTGTCCTTGGTCTGCTACATGCATACCTAGGTACTCTTCTTGTCCCTTAGCAGTAGAAAGTTCCACATTGACGTAAATTATCGAAGCAAATAAATTAGTGTGTCTTGCCGTCGACCGTGCCCTCAATTCCCTCCAGGTCGCTGTAGAGCCTCCACTGGTAATCCAGACTGGGGTCATTGAATCTAGCCCTGATATCCAATGTTTCAATAGCCTTCATATCCTCTGCATCCAGCTTGAAGTCTGCCTCGACGTTTTCTTGTATCTGCCAGTCAATGGTACTCTTCGGAATGACGGACCGTCCATTGTTGACACCCCAAGCAAGCACAATCTGAACAGCGCTTTTGCCGTACTTGCGGCCAAGGTCCTTCAAAAGTGGCTGGTCGATCACTCTCATCATGTGAGATATCTCCTTGCTCCAGCCTGTGCTCCGGTAGAAGTCATTCATGTTTCCCAGGGGGCTGAATTGAACCACGTGGATCCCCTTGGATCGAAGCCACTGGTTGAAAGATTTTTGCTGCAAGTAAGGATGTACTTCCATTTGGTGAACAGCGGGAATCTTATGGTCAAGTCAGCTAATCCGATGCGAACAATTAGCGGCTTTCTTCTCCCTCATTATGCACTCACCGTTGAAGTCTCCTGGATCAAAGTTTCCAACTCTCCTTTACTAAAGTTGGACACCCCAATTGCCTTCGCTTTCCCTGTCTTGACAAGTTTCTCCATGGCTTTCCAAGTGTCGACAAATGTCGTCTCTCCATGAATCATTTTGCCATTGCTGTCGCGGGGGAAGCGGTCCTCGCCTCTAGCAAAAGTACAGGGGTAATGCATCATCAACAGGTCGACATAGGGAGTGTCAAGGTCTGCGAGAGACTCATCCAGTGCTTTCTCGACGTCGTCCGGATGATAATTGTTGCACCAGAGCTTCGTGCCGAGAAAGATCTCTTCACGCGGGATGCCACTCCTCTTGATGCCTTTGCCGACCTGCTTCTCGACATCGTAGACCCTCGCTGTGTCAATCAGGCGCAGCCCAGCCCTCAGAGCCCTGGAAACGGCGTCCTCCTGAGCATCTGGGTCCTGGAAAGTCCCAAATCCGATTGCGGGAATGCTGGCGCCTGTGTTGAGCTGGTGGCGAGTTTGACGTGTTGTGATCCCTCGCCGCTGGTGCCGACTGCAACTTCCAAATATGCTAGAGTTTCTCTGGGCTGATTGCGAAAATATCGCAGCAGTAGTACGGATAGTGGATCGTGCGGTGGCCATTGTGAAGGAGTATGAGAAGTTGTTCGGACTTTGGCGGTACCAAGCTAGAACACATGTCAGATACCAGCCCTGGCCGGCAATAATATGTAGAGGGTGCTCATGGGGAGAACAGCATGTCTTGGTAGAGATCTGGTGCGGATGTAAACCCCCTCTTGCCCTCGAGCCGAGGGCTGACTGTGCACCCCCAGCGTTGATCACTCATTTACCCACATCGCAAGGGTTTCCAAGCCAGCAGCCCCAAACCCCAACATGCAAGTAGACATTACTTATGCAGTGCAACGAGAACTAAACTAGAAAATTGTCAAAAGACAGGAGCACAACAGAATAGAGGGTTTCAAAAAAGAAAAGAAAAAGAAGAAGCTTTTCACAAATTCAATGGGAAACAAGTGGGCCAAAAGGGAGATGGTTACCAAGGAAACGTATCATGTCGTCATAAATGTGTCGATAGAACAGAGTGATTTTTTATTCTTAGCAGTGCATGCGCGAGCTGGTCTCCGTAGAACTCCCATCCCGCTACTATGGACAAAGAGTCTCGTATTAATACGGTGGCTGTCGAGAAGACAGTAGAGCCAAGCAAGACAAAGCGGACAACATGATAGAACGGTTATTGGTGAATATCAGTGCTAAGTTCATAGCATATATTAAGACATGTGAATCCTAACTCGCAGTCTGAGAAAGACCCGGAAGGCAAAATGCAAGTGCAGGGCACAGAGACTCCACACATGTAGCTTTATCACTACTGAATAAGCAGGGACTAATTCTCGATGCTGTCCGTGCAGTTCATGTACCGTAATCGAATTTTTATTGTTGGGCTCCTTGTCATCTTTTGACTTTATGTACCTCGTTTGCAACATTGGAAGTCACGAGCAAGTCCTAGCAAATGTGCAGTACAGTAGGGCATACAACATGAGATACAGGCATATAAACCTCTTCGCACTTATGTATGATGTATTTCTAAGGCAAGGCCGGTGTAGAGGACTGCCTTTAGCCATCATACTGTTTAGTCCGCGCGAATCACATTTCTGGTAAAGATGGTGCCAATTCTCAAGATGCCCTCGAGACGAGCTGTGTCAAGTCTCCCGTGCCAAGAAAGTCGCACGGCATGCTTGACCCAACAAACATCGTACCCTGCCTCGCATTGGTCAACGATAGCTGCCAACGTATGAATTTTTGAGGTTGAAAGCCATGCGGTGACATCATACCTATGTGTCCTATTCTACTCTCGATGTTGCGTAAAGAATATCGTTCGCCGCAGAACGCCTCCTCTTCCCATCAATTTGCCCCTTGCCCCACTCCCTTTCTGCTCGTGATCGCCATGGTCGTTCGAGATTGGAGATCGAAAGCTCATATAGATCACGTAGATGAGAAGCTTGGAATTTATATATCAAGCCATGAAAGTGTTTCAATCTGAAGTGCATCAAAGACAGAATAATTGTGATACTATCTGAATAGTCTGGTAGAGTCTTAGGATCAATTTTGCGCGTGTGGTTTCACAAAAATGTGGAATTTTTTGGGTGAATCCAATGATCAAGACCGGATTTCAGTGAGAAATCTATAGGAGCTGACAATCTAGTTTGTGATAAAGAAGAACAGGAAAATCAATCGAAAACGCCTAAGCACCTCGCCGGCTCCGAAGGGCTTACTTACAAATATGAACACACCTGTTCATGGTCTTCAGCACAAGTTTACTGGTGGAAAGAGCTTCTTCCTCAGAAGAATTAGGACCAGCAGCAGGCGGCCGAGTCTTAAGCATTCCTAAAAGTCTTCGGATGTGCTCTTCCAAGATCGTCATTTTCTTGACGCGAGTGACGGTGGCTTGCGTCAGCCAACTCGGTGAATGAACCGAATCCATTTCAAACTGGATGCTTGAAAAGGTCGCCTCGATGAATCGTAGTTGCACTCTGGCCTTGGTGACCTGGCTCTTGGCAGCATTGGCTTTCCTCAAAGACCGGATGATCTTCAAGACCGAATAGAGTGCATCCTGGAAACTGAAAGAGAGACCCTGGAGGTTGTTCTTGGCGATTCGAAATCTAAGCCAGGCCTCTTCTTCGAACGACACCTGCTCGTCATCTTTGTGACGTGGAACCTCGTAAGGCTGAGGAGGCTGGTTCTCACTTGTGTTTTTCGAGTCATCTGAATCTGAGTTGGTGGCCGACTGCTTAGGGTGTTCCCGGTCGGCACCCCGAGCCTGCTGACGGTTGCGAGCGTCTCGCTTGTACTGGTCAGTGTAGTACCGAGGGTTTTCAGTGAAATTTGATCCCTGGGATTTGAACTTATCTTCGTCGTTGTTCTCGCGGTGGCGCCAACGATCCTCTTCATGGCCCCTTTGTGGTTTCGTGGGCTGCTGCATTGTATGAGCTCGTGTGGAGTCGTATTTGTCTCTGGACTGTTTGTCTTTGAGCACGTTGTAAGCGGCAGAAATACGTACGAACTCCTTATGGGCCGCCTCAAATTCGGATTTATCTCGCCTGTCCGGGTGACAGGCAAGTGACAGCTTGAAGAAGGCCTTTCGAATTACCACAAAGGTCGAATCGGCTGGGACGCCCAGCACGGCGTAGTGATCAACTGACTTCTGAGAAGACATTTTGGGAGATGGATATTTCGTGTGTTTTCTCAGTGTTGACTTTTTTTCTGTCGGGCGGGAATTGGCGATGTGTCAACCAGAGTGATTGGTGATCTCGAGTGTGGAAAAGGTTTGAATCTGACTTTTGGCAACATCCACAACCCTATATATACCCAGAATGGTACAACCTGAAGTACGGTTACACAAAACGAGGAGAGACAAGCCATTGTTCCAAAAGGTTGTGTTGGGTTGCTCGGCTGTCCAAGTCAATATGATTGTTCTTTGGCTGAAGACAAAGCTATTGGCTCGCCATGGAGATGTGTTCCCAAGAGAAGGGGACATTGGTAATAGTTTACGGGCCATGCATTGGACAATGTAATGTCCACAAGCGACTTCTAGATGCATCGTCAAGCTTTGTGATGTTTCGAACCACAGCTCACAGCTGACAATACACTTCACGCTTTGCGGTAATCGGTTGATGGAGGCTTTCATAGAGAAAGTGAAAACGTGTCTTTGACTTTCCATCGCATTTGAAGTATGACTGGCCTCGTCATGTCACGTATGGTCTGTCAGGAACAACCGATTGAATGTCCCCGGATAGTACTGAGATCCCATAGCTCATTGTCCATGGGTAATCAGCACTTGAGTGTTTTGCCCACGTTCCATTACAGTTTCCGTGAAGCACGAGAAGTTGATAGCATCCCCTGCCATGCGCCGATCAATCTTTAGTCAGAGTCATGCATTTTGCTGCAAGTGATCATCTTGTCCTGCTACCGTATCGACAAGTTCTGGGATCCAGCCGAGATCCGATGGCAATTGTTGCTTACGGCTGTGTAAGGTGTGATAAGCCAACCTTCCAGTCGATTGCTACCAACCCCAGATGAGTGCGGGGCAATGATGAGACAACCTCGCCGTCCGGCAATTTGCACCAAACTCATCTCATTTGGTTCGATATTGTCGGAGTCGTCCATGGAGGATCTCACATCCGATGCAAACTGAACAACATGTCCCAGACTATCCTAAACCCTGACTCTGCGACGGCACCTCGGACTGTCACATTACATAATGGACAGGTCCTTACCTTCAACTCCAACTTTTCTACCAATGCCGAGAAGATACCCATCATAGATGCTAGGAAGATCTGGTGCGAACGCTTGGAGGACCGTCGATCTGTCGCTGAGGAAATCCGAGAGGCTGCGCGGACGATTGGTTTCTTCTACCTTGTCAACCATGTGGGTCATTCCGTCACAGGATGAAGTAGAGCACCATCAGTGGCTAAAAGTGAGAAGGGAATAGATGAGAAGTATGCCGAAGGATGCTTTGCACAAGCGAAACGCTTCTTCGCTCTCCCTGAGGAGAAGAAGATGGAGGTATGGACCGGGCAACTTCCGACTGAATACGCGGGCTATCACCCAATGGCGGCGTACAACAGAAATGGATGGAAGTATCACGGTGAGTTCACATAACTATGACTCTACTCTGCGGGTGTGAGTCTGACAGCAGGTTTCTCGTGGACAAGATCTCAATGAAGCCTTCAATTGGCCATACGATCCTCAGCGAGACCCCGAAGCCATGGATGACAATCAGGAACCACCTCCGAGTCTCTGGCCGTCAGGGTTACCTGGTTTCCGTGAAGACCTTTATGCGTACCAGCTACAACTGCTTCGCCTATCGCGGCAGCTGACGCGAATCTTTGCCCTTGCTCTACACCTGCCCGAGGGCTACTTTGACGAGTACATCAAACGGCCCGAGGCAGGAATGCGAATCCTGCATTACCCAGAGCAAGAAAACCGTATCGATGACCAGAACGGCATCGGTGCTCATACGGATGTTGAGTGCTTCACCATCGTGAACCAGGACTCAGCCGGTGGTCTCGAGGTGCTAAGCAAGTCAGGCAACTGGGTGAGAGCTGACCCAGTCCCCGGCTCCTTCGTCGTCAACATTGCCGACTGCTTCATGAGACAGACCAATGACTTTTTCGTCTCCACCGTCCACCGCGTGATTAACAAGAGCGGCAAAGAGAGGTACTCGGTGGCTTTCTTCTTCGGCTTCGACAAGAACAAGCCGCTTGAGCCAGTGCCGAATTGCATCAGCGAGGAAAATCCTATGAAGTATCCAATTATGACTGGAGGTGAATACAGTCGATTCAGAGTCTCGAAGGTCAAGGGCTCGTAGGACTCGAATGACAATAGTGGAGGTATTGTGTAACAGTGGAGGCAAACAGCGGAGGGCTTTCGCAGATCATCTCATGACGCACATATGAAATCATTCAGCCCCAATGAGTTTATTGAACGTCACTTGGGCATTTCCTTCAGAGAGCAGGTCACTCTTTATATTGCACAATCATATCATATCATAACATCAAAACCTGACCTTGACTATAAACGCGCGTGTTTCGACAGCCAAAATGTCTGGAACAGCGCCATCAGACAATCTGACCGGCGGTGCACCTGGCGACTCCAATCAGCATGGGCAAGCGCAGTACGTAGATTTAACTCCGCATCGACTTCCTTGATCTGACTAGAGATAGGAATCTGATCGACGAAGCCCAGTTGCGCCAAGAGCCAACTGACCGTGACATTGGCGCGAACAAGGAGGCTACAGATCCAAAGGGAGTGCTGAAGGAGCATGGCGGCACGAAGGAGAAAAGCGAGGCAAGGAACAATCAGGGGTTCAAGGTTGGCGATGAGGGGGAAATGCACGACCTAGCCGCTAGCAAACAGCCTTGAGCATCCTCTCGATGGCGATAGTCGGCGAGCGAATGTGTCGGGTGCTGTCTTCGGAGCTCTTGGTCCCGGATGACGTGTCGAAACAGAATCCATCAAATTCTTTGAAATCAAACAGGACGAAATCGCATTTTCCCTTGCAAGGTTTAAGTGAAATGTGGAGTATCATGGTGTTGGTTACGGTCTGTGTAATCAGAAGTGCAGGCAAGTACTTCATGATAGACTAAGCTGCTCAGCTTGCTGAAAGGCGTGCAAGTTCACAAAACCAATTCATCAGTGAAAAGCCTGCTCGACTTGAGACTTGGAATTTCTTCGGGGCATCATCCAATATTGAAGAAATATAATTAAGCACTTTGAACTTGATCTATAGATATGTACATCTTCAAACTCGAAATTCCATTACCCTCTCAGTGTAAGCCTTCTCAATAGGTGGCTCAATCCTAATGCCCTAGTCTCGGTAGTCTACAGATGCGTACATATCTGCTAGAATAGCTCACTACTTGATACTCATCGTCCCAAGTGCTGAGGAACTGAATTGGAGTAAACCACATTGGAGTCCAACAAATACTTTCGGGAATTTATGGATCGATTCATGCCGAAAGCCGCGTCAAGACACTTTAGCCAAACGCCCTGGCAACATCTTTTACTGGAGGCTGCGAGGGTTGGCGGAGAAATCTCGTGAGCCATTCCCGATCTTCTTGGCTCACCGCAGCTGGTCGCAAGTTATCCAAGTCGGTTCGCAGCTGTTGAAGTGTCGGCCGGTCGATGGGCTTGACAGCCAAGCACTGGGCCACCAGACTACACAACTGTTGCCCGTAGGTCGTCACATAGGTGTTGTGCATGATTCCCTCCCCATAGGTCCAAGAGTTCTGGATAGTGGGCTCCTGTACGGCCATCGGAGGCTCAAGAGGCTCCCTGCACGTAATGCAGCACCACATTATCTGGGGCGTAACAAAGGTTAGTCGATAGCTTATCCTTCTGCGATTTGTCTAACCCATGGGGATAGCATACTATTCCGACCTGGAACACGTTCGACCATTCACCGTAATTCGCAGCCACAGTGTTGAGATTGCCGATTATGCTTATGGGACCGGGGGGGATCAAATTCAAGAACTGGGAGAACGGATCGTCACGGGCCCCGACCTTGTCCCAGTCCGATGTGAATTGCTCCTACATCCAAGAGACGGTTTGTCAATTTGATTGTCACAGATGGCTTGGGAATTCGATCGATTTCTCTTTGAAATTATGTTCAGCTGACTTACGGGTAAATAATAACCTCTTTTCCCAGAGCCCCGGCTTCGCCATATTTCCAATTTCTGGTTCATTTGAAACGGAGGATTTGGTTGAATGTTACTCATTCGGGTTTCACCTGGCGTGTATGCAAGGCCAAAGTCTGCTACCTATGTATCCAGTCAGCCGTGATTTCTCAGTTAGGCAATCGGGCAGCTTTCCGGGCGATGACTCCCACTCTCATCCACCCGCCAGTGTCGATGATAGCGATGAAGGATCAATAAAGGTAAACGAGAAATTCACATAAGGAGAAGATCATTGCTTACTTTGAATACGGGCATTCGCCGATGTTGATTGTCAGTATCAAACATGAACACGTTTTGTGGGTCAAGATCGAAATGAACAAGGTCGTGTCTATTCACATGTGCACCTGGGGCTGGAATTTCCTCGGTTAGGTACCCGCCGAACTCTTGATACTCAGCAGCTTGGTTTGGTGGTGCTTGTTTTCTTGGTGGATAAGTCATCGAGATGCAAGCGGTAACAACTGAGATTTATTAAGTTAACAGCCCGCCCGCGATCGATGAACGAGCGAGAGGGGGAAGAAAGACCGTCAAAGAAAGAGGAGTGGAGGGAGGGACAGAGCAGCAAGAGCATGAGGAGAGAAATCGGGGATAGAACACACGGCAGTCGAATATTTGCCATACAACCAGTGCCGGGATTCTTTCCTTCTCGTCACCCACTTGATATGGATGATCAGGGTCTCTTATGCCGGTCCTGTTCTTGCGGTCTCTATCTCGAAAAAGGTATCGACCGACTTTGTTGAGTAGCGTGTGTAAAGTGCCTCTCTTTGCAAATTCCGTAATCAGGGTCATATTATCATTGTCAATAGGAGGTCCTATTTGCATATTGTAGAAGTCTCTAAGGAGGAAGCGCTGTACAATGTGCTGCGCTCGGGCTAGTTGCTACATGGGCCCGAAGGCAATCAGCAAAAAGAATGGCAGGTGATCAGAGCCAGTAACGTGCGGGAAGCCTTAAAATCTCGTTTCCATATGGTGTGACATACCCGGGTAATGTTCTTTTCTCTGTCCAGTGCCCTCTGACGTCTATTGTTGTTAGGATTGGCTGTATCAGGTATCGCGCTTTTAATAACTGATCTTCCACGTCTTGTACCATCCCTCCACTCCCATAAACTAGCGATTCCTTGTCCTGTCTTTGCACGTCAGCAACTCGACGAAATTGGCAGTAATGGTAATTGGACTGCTCAATGCACCGTCTTGTAGGCAACAAGCAAGTGCACATGCATCCATTTTTCGTTCAACGCAATCCAAATCTTTACGTACCACCAATGCCGAGGGTTTTAACGACTATTAGATGCAAGTGTTATTTAACAATATTGAAAAAGACGATTCATACATTCCTGGGACTTTAACTGACATTTTAGTAGTCGTTGTCCATGTTGCAAGCCCCAATTTGAGTCACGCAATCCAAAATCGATCAGAGCCTGATCCATATCATTTCGATTTTTCCTTGCTGCCGCTCGTTTGACATTGAATTGAGGGTCGCCAACTCTGTCGAATTCCCCGGCATTAAGTCTGTTGTTCCTTAGGTCTGTGTTCCTCTGGTTTTGTGCTGCATTGTACGCGTCTATTATATTGTGGTATGGCAACGGGCGAGCGGCGATTAGTCCTTGCACGTGAGGTGCATTTGCGTTGAATCTCATGCCACGTCTATAGTAATCGAATTTTTCACCGGAAAGTCTTTGCAGGTCGACCACCTGCTGTGCCAGAGGAGCTGCCATGTTTGCGAAAGCGAAAAGCCCAACCAGATGTGTTCGCAATGGTTGGGCGTTGGGTGCGAAAAATTTTCCACAAGAGAGTATGACGGTGATATTCTCTGTTGTGTCGAGTTGGTGGAGAACTATTTGGCAGTCAGACCGGTAAAGATGTAGACAAAGGGGAGCGGAGCGCGTTGTCGATTCTTAGTCCATCGCCGCAACCGTCTGCTGCTTTTTATGGAAATACCGAGCGTACCTCAGTATTTGAAGTTAATATGGAACAGTCCACTGCAAGGTCAGGGTCATGACCTGGAGGCACTTAAGTATTCAGATACTAAGGTGCCAGAGAATGCGCAGATATCTAATGAATTCTCATCTACAGCTGTTCCGAGAGAGATCTAGCCTACCGTCAATTAGTGATGGGTATCCTGCTTATCTGATAGTACCAACACGTCCAAGCCACACCGGGGCCAGAGAGTCTCGATGTCTGGGCAGCTGAAAAAATGTAGGGATCGAAAAAAGGCCGACATGATAAAATTTGAAAGCGATAATCTCGATCAGAAATCAGTCCGCCTTAGCACGTCCATTCGCATGACCATTTGTGTGCCCATTCATGCGACCATTCGCCTTATTACTGTTCACCCTCCCGTTCACCACCCCGTTCGCGCTTCCATTTGCATGCCCGTTCCCGGAATCCGCAGTAAACTCCAGCCCCTTCGTGATGGACCCGATCGTACCAAACTTGGCAAGCAAGGACTCGGGTATGTACCCCTTGCGCTCATTCCAGGGGTCCACCTCAGCCTTCCTCGGCAGCTTGTCCTGGGCGACCATGAAGTAGGTCGACTTCATGCTGATGATCGGCTCGGCCTTCATCGCCTCCCGGTTCTGGACAACTGGCTGCACCGCAGCCGCGCCGATCTTCCTCATGTGGTGGATGACCCGCATCAGCAGCCGCAGGCACGCGTCGCTGCCCAGCGTCCAGCTCATGTCCGTGTACCCGATGACCATGGCCATGTTGGGGACGCCCTCGAGCATGAAGTTGCGCCATGCGAACCGTTCCGAGATGTTGAAACGCTTCCCGTCGACGGTGCAGTCCACGCCGCCGAGGATGAGGATCCGGAGGCCCGTCGCTGTCACGATGATGTCGGCGTCGATCGTCTTGCCTGACTTGGTCTTGATGCCGGACTCGGTTACGGTGTCGATGTGATCCGTCACTACCTCGCAGTTACCGCCTCGCAACGCGTCGTAGAAGTCGCCGTCCGGGCAGACGCACAATCGCTGGGTCCATGGAGTGTATCTTGGCGTGAAGTGCGGGTCGACTGAGATGCCTGAACCCTTGAGCTCTCTGGCCATGGCTCTTATAAGCATCCTCCGTGCGAAATTGGGGAAGGTGAAGCAGAAGCTTTTGACTGTTGTCTGGAATAAAACATCCTTCCAGAAGTTAATGGTGTCGGCTACCCTTTTGGGTAGAAATTTGCGTAAAGCGAAGATGTGACCGGGGGCTGCTGGCAGCGGCATGACGTAACTTGGGCTTCTCTGGAGCATCGTGACTTTGGCTGCTGTTTTCGCAAGCACAGGCAGAATGGTCACAGTCGTCGCACCCGAGCCGATGATGACCACCCGCTTTCCGGAGTAGTCGAGGTCTTCGGGCCAGAACTGCGGGTGGACAACGGTGCCTTTGAAGTTCGATAACCCAGGAATCTCGGCCTTCAATGGTGTCTTATAGTCATAGTAGCCGCTGCACGCGAGGATAAATTGGGACCTGAAGCTCTTCCTCTCCTCGCCGTCGTTGACTTGGGCTTCCACGGTCCATCTGCTCTCGGCTGACGACCAGTGAGCCCCGACCACTCTGTGCTTAAACTGGATGTGCTTGTCGATGCCCGCAGACTCGACCGACTCCTGGAGGTACTTTTGTATGGTAGCACCATCCGCTATTTCCTTCTCCTCGCTCCATGGCCGCCACCTGAAGCCAAAACCCGTGAGGTAAGAATCCGAACGAAGACCAGGGTATTTGAAGAAATCCCAGGTGCCGCCGATTGTTTCTCGTGCCTCGAGTACGGTGTACTTGGCGTTGGGGAACTCCGTTTGAACCTTGTGAGCCGCGTTTATGCCTGATGCGCCAGCACCTATTATGATGAAGTCGTATTCCTCCATCGCGTGGTTGTTAACTCCTCAGAAAAGTCGACAGTACTGAGGTAGCAATTAGAACGCAGGTTGGGACACTTGTGGATTGTAGGTGTGGACACTCTGGGTAAAAATGAGTGGGCTTCCGTTGATATTTGGTTGACGTCAATACGTAATGGGCCCCCAAAGGTACAGATCTCACATGAATGCCGGTCGTTCGTTTCACTTGCCCTTCCAAGGCCACATGGGAGAAACTTGGGGAGACATGCGACGGTCCTCGGTTACATTCCGGGCTTGTGGGTGTTGGGATGCATCCTGAAGGGAAATATGAAGCGATTCGTCAAACCCCAATGCGATTGGGTGCAAATGGCCCAAGTAGAGTCAAGTTGGGATGACTGAGATCGTCTGGTACATGGCCACGCATTCGTATTGGGGTCAAGACAGGCCTTGGCAGCTCCAGACGCTTCATGCCGAGGCTTTCCCACTTGTTCTTGTGACAGTCCACAAGTCCTGCAGCGCTAGTGACTTCGCAACACGGGTATCCCCTGCAACGTGTGATCCCGAGTTTCTCGAAGCCTACGACTTGGACACCTCTTTGGGAATATGCTTTTGCTGCCCTATCAGGCCTATAAGGCCTGCTCTTAACGTGACATACAAATACTAAGTATAGTTGTTTGCGTCTCTTAAATCAGTCCTTCACGACAACGCCCTTGCGAGCGCGATGATAGATTGCCTTTATTATGAAGGACTTCGTGGCGAGAATGTAGCCACACGGGTCATAAACCGCTGACAGTAAGATGGCGCCTTGGAGCATTGCGATACGGCGATGCATTCTGCATACGAGGTCCGACCAGTGGTCCCCAATCACTGTCCAACAGCGTACCAGAAACCGCCGTTTCTTGCCTTCCTTGACTTATTCACCTGGGCAGATATCACGTTCTGGTAATCATAGGTACGTATCATTGGAATTTAGTCTAATTCCCAGATGGATGTCAGGGTAAGTCACCACGACACACGTCTCAGGCTGCTTGGTAATCATTGATTATGAACAACCAATCGAGCGCATTCAGCGCTCCCTTACGACTATCCAAGAGCCCTTTTCTCTCGTGAGAGCTCCTCAATTCCTCCCTGTACACCGGAAAACTCGCATTCCCCGCAATAAAGTTACACACCCACCTTCAAATGTGCATAGTTAGAGATTCAATGCTCTAGGTTTACACTGGCCATGATAATGCCCACTCTCTGTCAGTAAGGAAACGTGGTAAATGCCAGTGTTGATACGAGCCAATCTGCGTGAAGGATGTCAAAATCAGATTTCAAAGGCTCTGCGTACCTTGATCTCTAGGTTACTAACAAAGTTGCTCGAACATGTTGCTAACATTCGCATTTTTCGTAAATTGAGGCGGTCTTTCAACAGCTGTTCGGGACAGCCGGCTCTGGCGTTTATGATGCCGAGGCAATACTTTAACTGAATTTCCTTGTCAGAGATTGTAAAAGAATTACCTTGGTATCGGGCCCATCCTTCGCCTGAGCTTTATTGGCTACTATTGCGCATGCAATTTTGCGCCTGTGAGGTGTCAGTCACTGGTGCCTGACTTCAGGATCTCAATTGTTGGCGTGAAATCCAGACGTTGAGCTAGCTCATTTTTCTCGAAGAAGATAAGCTCCACCACCTCACAAGTAAAGATTTACACAGACTTTCTGGCAGATCGCGTGCTGCTGTGTACCGAGGTAGGCAGCCATCAGCCCGATCCTCGATAGGAACAGTTCCCAGGCTACTTATCAAGATAAGAAAATTCGTCTCTCCGGAGCTGTCGTTCATCGCGTAGCTCAGTAAAGTACAGCTAGTCACGTCTCTCTGTGTTCCTGAAACCGCACGGCTTGAAAGATTAGTCGATCTTCGGACAGAGCTGCGGCAACGTGTCACGTGTTTCCGTGAAACCTCGGCTCACACGAACGCGCTTGATATGGCATGATGGAAAGATAAAGTGACCTCAAAGTCACATGAAAGGCCACGTCACGGCTTAAGCTGCTGTGCTATTGTGACAGGAGCCCATCATCGAGGTAAGCCGCCCAGTAGCAGGGATGTATGGTGCAGAGTGCAGCCGAACATGTCTTGACTTCTTGATAGGACACGGTATCTGATCAAGACCTTGGTAATCATTTGTTTCAAAACAGACCTGGAAGTTGTGCACTCGATTGTGGGTAGCGACGTAACTAATCACACAGTTCAGCATCACCTAGTCAAATTCGTTCGAATGGCCTTGAAGCTGGAGTCTTGGGTCTCTCTTAGCTAACCGCAAAGATGAAGGGAGAGCCACATATTCAAGCTACTTATGACATTGATAGGAAATTCTTGCAATCCTCACAAAGTGCTTACTTTCCATACGGGGACCTCAATTAACGGCCAGAAGCTAAATTTGGAGATAGAAGCTTGACGAACGGATCGCCTGTGGCCCAGCTACATTTCGTTCTCCCACATAACCATGGAAGACGCCCTAAAGTGCGACGAGAGCTGTCAAATATGACCGGGCTTTTATTTTGATTCGAGAAGCTCATTCTAAGCTCATCCAATGGTTTTTACCACCATCGCCGCCGCAGATATTGAAAGATGGAGAACTAGAAACGGACAGGGACGGTAATCTCGAAAGTGTCGTCGTAAGATCCAACACAGTTGGCTGGGGGGTCTGCCAGCGAGGATTCCATGGCAGAGGTGACACCTTGGTCTGCGACAAAAGTCGCCATCAAGGTGAAGATTCAGGTATCATGAGAAATCATGGTGGTCACTGTCTGTGGGCAGAACCTGTGGTGTCCAGTCTGGTGGTGTTGGCGGTAGGGGCCGACGGATCTGGCGCGCTGGCATCAGGGACCACCGCGGGGGTCACCCCCTGGCCGGCGAGGGTTGTCGCCGTCAAGGTGGTGAAGAAGATTGCAAAGGACTGCATTTTTGCGACGTTGGGGAAGGAAACGTTGCTGTTGAGGCCGGTCTGGCTGGCCAGACAGACTGGTCTGGAACGAATGCACTCTTCAGTACAGAGCGGACGAGCACAAACACAAGAGAACTTGGTCAAAAGGCCACTCTCGATTTCCGAGAGTCAAGCGTACCTCGTCATGGTCATGCATGCAGAGGACAAGATGAAGAGAACAAGACGATCAATTCTTGGTGACAAAGGTTAGACTTGGTTGAAACATGGGGCCGGAATCCCTTTGGGAATCCGCCCTCAGCGCATCGCAAGGCGCCAACCAGCAGCTTCATGTTCTTGCCAGTCGATCTGAGCCTGCTGCTATTTGAAAAGACAGAGAAGGCGATCTGAAGTCGACTGTATTTATAGAGCCGCTTGCGATGGTGCCATCCAATGCACCCCCTACATTCTTCGCGTGGGAATGCCCCTTGAGCTTTTCGGTTGCAATCGTCAGAATATCTCAGATTGTAAGTTGATGGTGAAAGGTCACAGATTCTGGAAGTTCCCCTCCCAAGCGCTGTCAACAGGGCGAATGATTTCAATCGAGTCCTTTCAGACCGTCTCTGGTCTGGCTCGTCAGAAAGACCAGTTCCTTCTCAGACTCCTTGTGCCCGCTACTCAAAGACGAGGGGCCTCAGCTATAACACGAGCAGCAGTCATGTCCTGTGTTGAGATTTTCTTCCCCGTTCTGGAAAACTGGATGTACTTCGTAGAGCACCTTCCAGCAGATCTTGAGATGCTGCTCCTCGCTCAGGCCGAGCCTGGGGCTGTTGATAGGCTGTAAGAGGAGAAAACTAGCACGTCGCGAGTACGGGACGTAGAACTTCATTGATATCTTCTGCCATGTGATGTGAGGGCCACGGAGGGAATATGGGACATAGAACCCCATCGTCACCACTTTTCACGCCACCTGAGGGAAGGTCAAAAGAGGAGAAGTCGAGACAGCCTTGCACATGGCGATGTGCCCTGGTAGAGAGTGGTCCATCTTGCCACGCACACCTTGGCCAGGATGCGACATCTGCAAAGATGTGCACACATCGACCACTTAGGCCCAGCACACACATTCCACAAACTGAGAAACCAGGAGCTGTTTGCTGCAAATTGATGAATCAGCGGCAAGCAGGGGCTCTGAGCATGACTGTGTGCTTAGAGATTGCGATGATGACATCTTCAGAATGAGGTTGGCAGCAGTGAGCTCGCTGATGCTCAGTCCGTTTTGGTCCAGCAACGTGAAGTACTCGCTATGGTATGGGGGCAATCTCCTTTCATGCGTCGACTTTTGGGTATGCCGATTCACACCTGATCATAAACGAAATGTCTCAGCCGTGTACCGGGCCAAAGCTCACACTAGCGAGTGTGAGTGAGTGGGTTGGGACGGGCAGAGGCTCTCAGGGAGGAATCGGAAGTGAAGATTGCGCCAGCAGCCAAGTACCCGGACTCGACGAGTAGCAGGCCTCGGGTCTTCTTGATAGAGCTGACAATTGCGCCAAGGTCGAGGGGCTTGATAGAGCGCAGTATGAGGCCGACAACGTCCTCAACACGAGCCGCGAGCAGGCCACCTGAGGAGTTCGAGCCTGCCCAGTAGCAGATATCCGAGCTATCAAGCGCAGCTTGCATTCCGCAAATCCCGCATCCCCTTCTGTTTCCGTTCACCAGGAAGATTGTCTTTTTCAGTGATGAAGGATCTTGTCGATATTCAGTCTGACACTCTTGCCCAATTTCTCTTGCTAGATGTGAAGAGAAAAGTTTTTAGGATATCAGGGATGCAGAGAGCCTTCAATTAATGGACCAGGCAATCTTGGTGCCAGTAGTAAAGGACCGAAAACCCCTCATCAGTGGGATCCACCATGCCCTGCGATGCGATGGCGTTCAGTCATTTCCGGTCTCACCCCGGAACTAACGTTC
>JACBFG010000018.1:274187-308009 GCA_013435955.1 Diaporthe sp. HANT25 | reverse complement strand
CCCCCCCCATGGGATGTGGCACCGGCGCCAGCACTGGCATGGGCCCACTGGCTGGTTGGGGCCATGTTGGGGTAGGCTGGGATGGTCCTTTGACCAAGGAGCAAGTCCGCTTCAGAAGTGATGTTCACACTTGTCTCTGTCTGAACTTTCAGAGAAGGAACGACTCAGCGGCTCCTAGGTGGCTCAACAACAGTGTCACAGTCTCTTGTTGCAATTCACTTGATAGTCTCAGGTCAAAGCTCAGAGGAAACTTGAAATGAAGGGAGGTTGGTTCATCGGATGGATCCCATGGGGCTCATGATTGCAGACAGAGTTTTGCCGTTGGCCTGCAAGGTCAAGTCGCTGCCTCAAGCACAGCCCGCCACTTGCCCTTGGCTTCGTTCTCCGCCACTCCCCACGTCCTCAGCCCAACGTCCAACGTTCAGGAGCTGCTGGCCCAAGGGACACTGGTCGGCTGGTTGAGTTTTGGCAGGAGCAAGTCAACCTTTCTTCGGGTTGTGTCTCTGATTTTGTATCAGAGACGCCACCAAGAGCAACTCGCCCTGCTGATGTTGGCACGGAGCAAGTCAGCCTCACCCCAGGGGCACGTCTCTGAACCCTGGTCGGAGGGCATTTTGGATTGCGTTTATTTATTTGTCCATCCGTGACCGTGAGGATCTCCCAAATCGTGGGGAAGATGTGCAAAGGTGCAAGTTTTGGAAGAGAATGGGATGAACTTTCGAGCTGGGTTCAGGCGGGCTGAGTCTGTCTGCTTCCTATTCGGTCGGATCTCCGGGGGTTACAGCTGCGCAATGTCGAGCTTGCGCAGCTTGGGGCGGCGGAAGCCCATGCCCTCGGAACCCGGGCTGAGTTGCAAGCCAGGGTCCTCTGACCCTTGGTCGGAAGGCATTTTGGTGTTTGTTTGTTTGTTTGTTTAACCACGACCGTGAGGATCTCCCAAATCGTAGGGAAGATGTGCAAAGGTGCCAGTTTTGGAAGAGGATGGGATGGACTTGTGAGCTGGAAGTAAAGCCGTTCTCGCCTCTACTACTGAGGCCGTCCCCCAGGTGCTGCGCCATAGTAAGAAATGGGCTCTCTAGCCCTGTCGTGTCGCCCTCCACCCTGCTGAAAGTATCGGCCGTAATTGATGCCAACATGTCTTGCATGGAGATAGGTTGTCCTGTGGAGCGAAGACGTGCTCTCACTAGACCGTAGTAACCATCTACTGCGAACCAACGACTATTCCACGCGCCGCCATGAGAACTTCTCCGAGTTCAACGATACAGGAAAAACACATGCTCGTCCCACTTCGCGTCCGTCATGCTGGGCTCGTCCGTGTATCTTCCACTAACGTCCCAGTAGATTTTGACAGCTTCATCGAGCATGTCTTGAGCCTCTGCATGCTTGCTTTCGTCGCCGAGGGCGAGTAAAGCGCGACCACCCTTCCAAAGCGCTCGAGCCTTCAGCCAGAGGATGTCGGCTCCGTCATGTTCGGAGAACTCCTGAGCGTAGTGGGCTCCTCTGGGCCCGGGTGTTGTTGCTGCCGGCTCTGGTGGTGGTGGTGATGCTGGCGGCCGCAGGAGGGCCAACGGAATGGGGAGGAGGAGGGGCCCGGAGGCGAGGGTCGATCAGGTCGTCCAGCACGGTTGTGGCCAGGCCGGCCCTGAAGACCCGAGGGTATTCGAGGCTGGACTCCTAGAAGAGATTCGTGTTAGTTATCTTGCTAACCGGTCATAAGTATACGACAAAGCTTGACGTACGCGCAGGAGCTACTCTTGGGAGATTTTATTAGCCATCTCGGCGTTGGATGGAACAGAAGCCGGACTTGCTCCGGTGGCTGCCTCTGCAGCCGGTGATGCCGGCTCCGGTAAAGCCGGTTGGGATCCGCTGTTGCTGCTGTTGCTTTTGCTGCTGGCGACCGCGACGGTGGTGGCGGCGGCGGCGGCAGAGAAAGAAGCTCGTACGTCGCGGGTGGCAGGGAATCTATACAGCCCAGGTCAGTCTCTCTCTTCTATTACTCTCTCATCCTGGGATATTCTCGAGGAGACTGGGGAAGTTAACTTACGCCGTCTGGTCACACCCAGGCGGCGGAGGGTAATCGATCCGTCGCTCCTCAAAGGCGAAATTCGCGTCAGTCTGGGACACGAGACGGTTTTCCGAGCAAAGAAGGGTAAAGTCGTCCTCGCCTCCATTAGTGAGGCCGTTGCCCAGCTGCAGCTGCTCGTTTACAACGGCGGCCTCCTCAGAATGGCGTCTGGCCCCGGGACGGACAGAGATCCGCCGCAGCTCATGATCAAATGGCAGAGGGTGGGCCACCTCCGTGGCTCCTATCCGCTCCCCTAGTCGTCCCTGCTCACCGCGATTCCAACCGGGACGCGCTCCAACAGGTGGTGCAGCATCTCTCTCTTTCGGTCGGCAATGTGCCTGTCCGTGTTCTCGGGGCCGTTGATGGACGTGATGACGACCTCGGAGTCGATGTACCGTTCGTCTATTTCTCATCCTGATCTTGCCGAGATTCTAGGCAATGAAGATATCAATGGCCGTAGCCATATCCTCGGTCCCCATTGACTCAGAAAAAGGCCATCCCGCATCCGAAGGGAGGACGTCCTCAGGGTCAATCGAAGGGCCCCAATGCCGTGTTTGGTAAGCGTATTTGTAGAGCAATCAAACCCTGCGCGACTACTCGCGATGGGCTCTCACACGCACGAGTGATGACCTCGCTCAGGTTGTCGAGCTGCCTCTGCGCTCGTGTCGATCGTCGTGAGGTGGACGGACCGTGCTGAGCCCATGTTGGACCGGATACGCTTGTCCGTGGCTATCTCGGCGTCATTGGTACAGAACCCATCCCTCTGGACGGGAATTGTTGTTGATGTCCGATCTTTATGTGTTGGCGTGCCAAGGAAGATGCTTATGGAGTTGATACTAGGTCATCGTCCGCTGGCCATGTGTAGTCACTCAAAGCTGACTAAATCGATGTCGTTCAGATCGAGGTGGCTAACCCCGAACTCGGCCATGGACCCTCCGGTCCGGTAGAGCCCCAGACGTATTCGGAGTGGTCTGCAAGGAGCTTGGTCTGCTTCAGGTCGAGGTGGCCAACCTCAAATTCGGCCGTGGACCCTCCGGTCCGGTAGAGGCCCGGAAGCACCGGATTGGTCGGCCAGCAGCTTCTTTGAATAGTCGACTTTTCGGTAGTCGATCGCCACCCCGTTCCTGACCACCGCGAGCCGGATCCTCAGCTTGGCTCTGTACAGACGCGGTCAGAATCGAATTTCGTAGAATGTAGGGTGTAACTACAAGTGGTGAGGATAGTAGTAGACTTACATCTGCTTGCAGAGGGGATCTTTTATCCTGTTACTGGGTCGATAGAAGAAATCGAGCGCAAGCCGTGTCGTGGATCCACTTGTCGCAGTAGATCTTCTCCCTGCGGGTGCTGCTGTCTTATGCTTGCAAGGCAATCACACCTGTGTCGTGGTCAATGACACAAGTGTACTGCGGGTAAAGTTGAGTGCTGTTTGTTCCAGAAGGCTGGTCTTGAAGAGAAGAACTGCAAGCCGAGGAGAAAAGCCTCGATGATAAAAGAAGGCCCCAAAGAAGAGTCAGAAGGCGCTGACTTAGTGGAGGGTGGTAGACTGATGGCGAGTTTGAAGAGAGGAAATAATCGAAGGGAGAGTTGGAGATTGGAGGAAGAAGGAGAAGGTATTTATGTTTGTGAGATGTGTGAGATCTGAGAATGGTTGAAGGGAAAGATTGAGGGAGATGGGAAGGGGGAGGGAGGGTTTAAATATTCTAGAGACCGTGGGATTTGTCTGCAGAGATCCACGCAGACGCATCGTCTGAAGTCTTCACGGGCGGTTCACAGATTTCGCCAATGATATGTCATCTCCCAACGACGTCTTCATAGTCTTCTTCGAGTAGGTCCAATTACAGCACGTCGCGGCATATATCCGATGAACACCGGACGATTGCGCCAATCAACGTCACACTCGACGTCGAGTTGCGCTGATGTCCTTGTGGGCTCCTTACAGTCGAGTCCAATTAAAGCACGTCCTGGCATATATGCGATGAAGACCAGACGGTTCCACCAGTCAACGGCACGTTGTGCTGGTTTCTTCAAAGACTGTATTGAATCGAGTCCAATTGGAACACGCTGTCCATATATGGGACGCACCATCAGGCGGTCGCGCCAATAAGAGTACGGGGACCATGAAAGGCACATTTGGCACCAAGCAGATATTCAGGCGATTTTTGACTGTACCTCACGCGGGGCTCAGTCTTGCCATCTTCCTAGAGCTTCCTGTAGCTAAAACACAGTCTTTCACACGTCGGACGAAGCTTGGATGCGGCTTTGGCGGACTTGAGCACTATATAGAGCCTGAGGAGATTCCCAGCATTCTAGAACCTTCGGTAAAGCTTGGTTGCACTCATTGAGCATGCAAGGTGCTCTGCCCAGTCTGTGGAGCCTTGAGCCGGAGCTTGACACTGGAGACGAAGCAATACTGGGAAGGGCTATATCGTCAAAGTGTGGCACGTGAGACGAGCTCTCTTGTGTACATTCTTGCTGCTTCACAGTGTGTGTGCCATGAGGTCTTCGGCTCAGGCCTACCTTGAGCAGCGTTCAGTCTCTGCACAATGTTGACGATGTCCCTCGTTGTGTAGCCTGTAGATGGGTCGGTGTTGTGTCTATGTTGGCAAATATGACCAAAGTCTCAAGCTCCTGCTTGCTGGAGCCTTTGTAGAGACATCAAGAGGTGAAGGTTTGAATCAAAATCACCCTACTTGCGGCACAAAGAGGCGGTGTCACTAGTCTGTTTGCTGAATGAGAACATCTGGGAGGATTAGACGCAGAAGTCTCGTTCTTTGTAGAGATTATCGTTGTAAGCTCAATGACAGCCAGTGAGGCATCAGGCATTGAACTGTGAGGGACTAAGCCACTGTCTTTAGGCGGGAAAGTCATAAGCTGACGAGGATTGTGGCGTGGCCGTTCAGTCCCACGGTCGGCTGAGAGCGGCCGCCGAGCTGAACGAACCAAGCAGCAAATGCTGAGCAATCTGACTTCTGACAGTTGAAGCCAACAGTAGATAGAGTGTACAGGCTGTGCAAACCAGTTGGTTCTGAGCGGGCTGCATCTCAATTTTGGGAGGCTGTGCAGCTCATATCTGTAATCCTGTTGGTGACGAGGTGGAAATTGCAGGGCACATGTTGGTGATCGGGCGCCATGGCGGGCGCACTTCAGCACTGAGTGCCCTAGTGCTGATCAGCTGGCATGTTTACCTGCGAGTCCTCGTGAGATTAAATACCAGGCCCTTTCCATCCTCTAAACATGGAGAGAGACATCCAAGATCCCATTTCCGTTTGACCGACTGCCAATTCGCCTTCGCTCACTTTCCCTCACCTCTCGTTTTTCTGTGCTGTCGTTAGCGTCCTTTGAAGCTTCAGAATGCTTTCCAGGTCTCTGATCACTCTCTCCAGCCTGTTGGCAGCTGCTTCAGGTAAGTCCAAGGTAATGACCATGGGATACAACAGATTTGCCCAGCTAACAGAGGTCTACTCCAGCCATCACGATCACTGAGCCCCAGCAGGGCGCCAAGCTCGACTTCAGTGGCAGCAACACCATCTCCTGGACCTCAGTGGACACCGACCCCGTCTCCTTCGAGATCGTCCTCGTGTCGCCAAACAATTCCACAATCGCACAGTCCGTGATCACGAATTCCGTCAACACGACGGAGAACAAGTACACGTTCTCCAACTTCGTTGCCTCCGTCGGCGATAACTACCAGTTCAACTTCATCGGCAATGTCGGGACCAACAAGGGCATCATCAGCCAGTCGCAGACATTCGCTGTGACCAAATCGGGTGTCGAGTCCACTACTACATCAACGGCCACTGGCACTGGAGCTGCAGCAAGCGCTACCAGTTCTGATTCCAGCGACGCAAGCGCATTTGGCATGACCTTTGGGTTCGCTGGACCCATTATGGCCGCTCTCAGCATGCTGCTGTAGATACTTGAGTATAATTCTGTTCTTGGACTGGGGGAAGCATAGAGATAGACCTTCATTTGTAATGATCTGCATTTTAAGCGAAGGCATCCTTTGTAATCAGGGTTGATAGCAAGATTTCCATCATGTGCGCTTTGTGTCTTGCCCCTTTGCACCTCATGTCCATTCCTCAGTCTCGTGCCTGGCTTGCTCCAACAGTGGCAGTAACAGGTTTGGTCTCTCAGATTGGCTCATCAAGGCTCCAGAGACCGTTTTCAGTCCTCTCAAACCCGAGCGCAAGGTACTGAAGAAGTAGAATGGACTGCCACCTATTATAAAGCAAAGTCTGGCCCACATGCACTCGAATTTACAGGAGTGTATCAGCATCCAACAGACACCACACCAGCACGTCATCATGACTGAATAATTGCTTTGAACCGACGAATAAGCACAAACGAAGTTGATGTAATCAGGCAGATCATCCCAAGCCACATATTTCAACAAGGAAGCCAAAGACTGCCAAGCATGCTTTTTTCCTGCGTCTGAATTTCGCACTGGAGTACAGAGTCAAGGACGAAAAGCACATGGGTGGGTCAACTTAAAAGTTCAGTGATGGAATGAGAACAAGTCTAATGTAACTCCACCCAGAGTAAACACGCCTTGCAAAATGAGCGATGCCACCAAGCCAGTCATCCGTACTATCGGTTCAATCGACAAACACGACACAACGAGACTCGGCGATGACACACTCGAGTCCAAGCGGGACATCTCATCTGGAGTGGACAACAACCTGGACAACTCTGAAGACAGAGCAGGAAAAGTCACTGGTGAAATTGTTATGGGATCTGGAACACAAGGCGACTCTTCTGATGCTCATACCCTGAGCGAGCCCGGGGTGGTTGGAAAAGTTCAGACGGTTGGCACTGAAGATCGGGCTGGTAGAGATGCCACAGCAAGTAAGAAATAGAATCTCAGCACGGCCAGTAATTGATATGAATGCGCACTCCAAGATTCATGTCGTTGAATGAAGGCATGGTCTGAACAGAGCCAGCCACAACAGTTGCCACAAGAGGTCTACGAAGCCTCTTGTTTGTGAACTTCATCGTCGTGTCACACCCAATCGCCCTAGCCTAGATCTTGATCAATGTTCTTCCGTGGTAAACATCATCATTGTGCCATGGAATTCAAGCAGTCGCCTTGGTCATCTCTTACTGATGTCTGTTGGGATTTCCAGGCACCATCACTGGCACAGATTTCTCCCAGTCGCTGAACCAAGTTCTGCCCTCCCACACATCCTCGACAGGCCTCTTACCGGCAGAAATCCTGGCAGCCACCTCCTCATTCTTTTTCCAGGCCCTGCATACGGCACTCTGGTTAGCAAACGAATCAAGTCTTGCAAGATTATCGTGGCGCCAGACTCACCTCAAGATGTTCTCGCCAACCAACTTTTTGATCTGCTCATCCGTGGCACCCCTCCTCATCACAGCCTGGATGAGAGCAGGGTAGTCCGCCACAGAGTTGACACCGTCCGCAACATCCGTAAGCCCGACTCCATCAAAGTCCCCACCAATGCCGACATGGTCCCAGCCAGCAACCTCAACGATATGCATGATGTGATCAACCACAGTCTCAATGTTCGCCGCGCCGGGGTTCTCATTATCCAGGAAATACCGCACAAACATAACCATTAGCACGCCCCCATTCTCCCTCAGCCTCACCAGCACATCGTCCGGCGCGTTGCGGTAGACCTTGGCGAGCTCATAGCACGTGCTATGGCTGAAGATAACCGGCGCCTCAGTAATATCCAGCACATCCCGCATCGTCTGGTGCGACACATGCGCCAGGTCCACCATCATGCCCAGACGGTTCATCTCCGCCACAGCGGCGCGACCAAAGGCGCTCAGCCCGGCGTCCTGCCCCGTAGCGGTGACGGTCGACGCGGCCGTGGCAAAGGGGTTGTCGCAGTTGTGCGTGAGCGTGATATACCGCACGCCGAGGTCGTAAAGCTGCCGAATGACCGCGATCGACGCCCCTGCCTGGTGCAGGCCCTCGGCGCCGAGCATGGAGGGGATCTTGCCCCTCTTGAAGGCCGGCCGGACGCACGACGAGACGTCGCAGAACTCGAGCTCGGGCGTCGAGGCGATGAAGCGCCGGGCGACGTCGATCTGCTCCAAGGTGTCGCGGACGGCGTGGGTTGGGGCGTTTGGGTGTGTCAGCTTGGAGTCGCACTCGATGAAGACGGACCAGAATTGTCCGCCTAGCCGGCCTTCTTTCATGCGCGCCAGGTCTGTGTGGCTAGCCAGGCCTGTGAGAGCGTAAGTCAGTCTGTGTGTGAAGGCAATCGAGGATGCTTGAGGTGATGGGACCGCGTCACTCACTCTCGCGGAAGGGGAACGACTTGTTGTCGTAGATCTGGTTGTGCAGCTCCAGCCGGAGCAGGAACGGGAGGTCGTTGTGGCCATCGATCAGGGGCGTCGTCCGCAGGACCATATCCGTCCTTGCTGCGTAGTCATCCTGGCTGATTCGTACTGCTGCGTTTTGGCTGTATGTAAACAAGCCCGCCAGGCCGACGGCAGCCAGGCTCACGAGACTAGGGACGGCCCAGCTGCGGGGCTTTGCCGGTGGCCTTTGCTTGTTGCTGGCGTCACCCATCACGGATGGCTGCGAGAAAGTTTGACTGCAACCCGGGTTTAGAATACGCGTGATTCCAGGGTCTACCACGGCTCCGCAAAGAATCAATTCAGGCTAGGCGCAAGTTAGGTCTAAGGATGGCGGACGGCGGTCCGAGTTTTATGGCCGACAGAGTTTTGGCGGCTTCAACGGGCCCGTCGATCGGGGGTTCTTGGCCCGGATTCTGGGACAACCCCGAGCTGCATTCCCGGTAAATTTGACAGCTGACCCCATGAATAGACAGAGAAGAGAACGTCCCAGTTAATTGATCCGTATTCACAGTTACTAAATTTCCTATCACATGTCTTATTTCTCAACACGGCCTCCCATATGGACTTTGACCCAGCCTTGGATCGAACCGCTTCGTGAGACAAGATTCATGATTGAATCACGCAATCGGTCCTATCTTCGAGAGAAACATCACCTCACCGGTGTCAAGTACACAGGAAGCGGCAGCTTTCTCCACAAGAAGAACACATTCTGATCCATCCAGTCCTTTTCGGGATCCACCAGTTCAATATCAAAGTTGAACAGCAGACGCGCCAGTATCGTCCTCATCTCAGCATATGCCAAACTACCAGCAAATCAGCAACTCATCTCGAAATTAAACAACAAGCTGGGAAAAAGTAGGACAGAAACTCACTTCTTTCCAATACAATCCCTCGGCCCTATGCTGAAGGGCTGCACGGCGTCTAGCTTATCGTCTGGGAACTTCTCCGGCTCGAGGAACCGCTCCGGTTTGAAGCCGAACGGGTCGCTGAAGTTGCGCTCCGTGTGGTTCATCAGCCACTGCGCCACACCCACGGTGGTTCCCTCAGGCACAAAGTGGCCGGCGATGTGTGCGCCGCCCTTGGGGACAAGTCGAGGCAATGGACCTGCCACGGGCGGGTAGCGGCGGAGGGCTTCGCGAAGGCAGGCCAACACTGTGGAAATATGTGTCAGTAGGCGGCGATGGATGAGTCATGGCAGTATTAGTGAGGGATGTGCGAGTAAGGAGCCCAGATTGGCTTGAAGGCAGGGAAAAGTTGAGTAAACGTACTATAGGGAAGATTCTGGACGGACGCGAAGGTGATATCGTGTTCCGACCCAAACGCGGATCGGACCTCCTCCGTGACCTTACGCAGGCACCTCGGATTCTTCAGAAGCAGATACGTGACACCACAGAGCAGCGTCGCCGTCGTCTCCGACCCCGCGATGACAAGCAATCCCGCGTTGGCCCGCAGGCGATCGAAGGGAATATTCCAGTCCTCCTGCTTGCGCAGCAGGCTCCCGATGAGGTCCGGCCGCTCGACGTTGAGGCCCATCCGCCTCCGCAGCTTCTCCTCCGTCCTCTTCCCGTGCTCCCTCCGGAACCGCGAGTTGCGCCCGGCGAGCCACGAGATCATGTACCCCAGGCCGAGCAGCTTGAACGCCGTCCCGAGTGACTGCCTTGACAGCCCCTTCTCGATGTTCTTGACCATCTCATTCTCCTGGCCGCTCTCGAGGCTGCCAAAGGGCTCGCCGAAGGCCATGTCGCCGATGATGTCGAAGGTCGTGTAGTTGTACCAGTGGCGCATGTCGAATTCCGTCTTGGGGCGTGATGGTCTTCCCTTCTCGTTCCCATTCTGAGAAGCAGGGATGCATCTCTCCCGAAGCCGTTGCATCAATAGGTCAACATATCCCTTCACGATGGACTCCTGATCCCGGAGGATCTTGTCGCTGAAGCCGTAATTGAACTGTCGCCGGATGAGAGCATGGTTATCACGGGACTCCCCCAAAAGTGAGGGCGTGACGCCTGGGGTCTGGTAGAAGAGCGTGGACTTGCTCAGCTCCTCTCCCTTGACCACCGCCCCGTTGTGGTGCGAGTAGATGTCTTTCCAGGCGTCCGGGTCAGTAAACAAGAGCTCGTCGGGCCTGATTCGGACGACGGGGCCGTATTTCTCCACCACGGGGAGGAGATCGGTGGTCCATTTGCCCCGCAGCATGGATATCACATTCGGGAGGCCGGAGGCACGGTTGGCGAGGGGCCCGGGAAAGTCCCGCAGCGGGTGCAGGAAGAGGTTGTAGAAGCATCGCAGCACATTGAATATGAATAGCTGGAGGGCACCGCAGAGAAACGTCAGCGAGGTGGGGGTGGACAATGTGTGTAGACAGAACAGTGACAGGACATACCGCTGCCAACGCCCAGATCGCTGCACCTGATGCGTGGGTGGTTATTCTATCCATTTGAAGTGCTGACAGCCAGACCTGGTGGCTGGAAACGAAGCCCGAAGAATAGAGTTGTCGATGAGAGATGAAGTTGCAGTCCCGTGTTCAGCGCGACTCCAAGGTAGAGTGGCCTGCCATACAAATCATATGTCGGTGAGAGGAGTCATAGGCTGCCTTTCCAGTGCTTCTCCGCATACAGCTCTACTTCTCTCCTGAGTTCATCAAGCTGCACTTTTCGAGCTGTCAAGACTTTATATATAAGAAATCAAAGTCTGTGCCTGCAAGTGTCCCCTCTGCCTGGCCATCATGGACGTTGATGCCAAGTTTACATTAAGTTGGCAGGTCGTGGGCGCAGGCGATCGGAGGGATGGAGATTCCGAATTCCAGCCTGCTGCATCCATTCCCCAGACGAAGCTCCTGCAGTGAAACGCTGTCCTCACTTGAGCAGGGGTCGGATTCGTCGTGAGGCTCGCCGCAGCGGCACGTCGGTGCCGTGCTCGGCAAAGGTTAAATGGGATCGCGTCAGGCGGTCTCTTTCCCCGCTGGCTGTCGCCGTGGCTTTGCATTAAGACAACACGCGCGGCAGCGCAACCTGAAAAAACAAGATTGCGTTTGCATGTGAGATCAACGGACCGCAGCAGGACAAACAGCAAGCCAGCCCCTTGCATGACCCAACGGGCTTCGGTGTTTTCTAGAAAAGTCCGCGCACGGAATCAACCCTGCGATTACCACTATGCCGCGCAATTAAATGCCAAGTCAGCTAATTTTGGGAATCTGCCAAATGTTCAGCAGCGTGTATCTACCTATGCTATCAGGAGCCTACGTACATATGCAGTGGCAACCGAAACAGGTTTGGAACCTCAACAGGAGGCGCTTCATCAGATGGGTGCCTGGACTGACTAGGATCAATAGACTGTGGAATGCTTGAAGACACAACCGTCGAAGTGGTATGCTGGTCTTGAGGCTGTCGCTCACACGTCGTCACTACGTCTGGAGGAGCAAAGCATTTCACGCTGTGCCCTTGATATTCACAAGGATTCTGTGCTAGACTCGGTCACATCACCCAAGTCCCATTCCTCAACGAATAAGTAACATTGCAACCTCCAGAACGCTTTGATGAGCTCACCAAACGATTTTGGAACATGATCAACTGCAAACTCCAACAACCCGCAAAAGCCAATACAAAGAGTTGATCAAGATGCTAATAGGAGCAAATATGAGCAGCGGGATGATGGTGTAGCTGAAAAAGAAGACCCCTCCACCCGTCCTCCTCACCAGCTTCCCCAGCTCACCGTCCTCCCTCATCAACGCAGCCGCCTCCCGTGCAGTCTCGTCGCTGGCCCATGGTCCCACGAGGCGGAACTTGGACGGGAAGTTAGGGCCCATGGCCCAGGTGAAGAAAACTTCTCTGCCGAAATCTCTCAGCACGTGTGTCCAGGTCGGCGCGGACCCCATGTCGAGCGCGAGCTGGTAGACGTAGCTCTCCTGGTCGACGCCGCGCTTCGTGGCGGCGAAGTCGTGGTCCTTGTCGCGGCTCTTGAGCTTGTAGTCCATCTCGTATCCCTCCACTGCGTTGTCGGAGCGGCGGGGAGGTTTTAAGCTGGGTGAGAAGTACGGGCGGAACTTCGGGCTGCTGATGAGGTGGTAGACCCAGTGCTGCGCTTGGTGCTCCGCGACGGGTGGGATAGCGCCTGAGGAGGAATGAGATCAGTACAATGGAATACAGGGAAGCTACATGACGAGAGAATGGGTTACCAAATGCTGGTCGAATGAACCCGATATATGCAATGCCATCTTCGACGTTCCGGAAGATGCCCCTGGTCACCGAGTCATCCAGCGATGGGTAGACGCCTCCCTTTGGAACAAAAGGGAACGACTGCTTATACCCAGTCGCAAAAATGACAACATCAGGCCGTATACCCTTCTCCTTCCTCATGACCTTCGACTCAGGCCGATCATTCTCCTCAAAATGAACCACCCCCTCCTCATCAACATGAGTAGGCCACGGCGCCAGGTCAATCTTCCTCCCACCAGTCGGCCTCAGCTCAACATTAATAAACCAAGTCCGCCACCGGTTCAGTGTCGACTGGCTCCGGTACTGCTCCGAGATATAAGGCAGCGCCCTGTCGCTCTTGCAGATGAGCAGCGAATCGGTGTGCAGCCTCTTGGGACTCACGCCGCCGGCCCACTGGTCGAACCCGGCCCGCGTGCCCGAGATCGCCCACGCCATGTTGGTCACGAAGGCGTCGTAGACGGCCCACAGCCAGGGCCCGCGCTGAATTATGGAGGGCACGTACGCCGTGTCGAACAGGGAGGCCGTCGCGCAGTCGAGCGGTTTGTTCGGGTTCTCCGGGTCGGGCCCGCCGCTGCGGCCGCCTGCGCGGTAGGGGTCCGGCACGATTTTGGGCGAGGAGATGAACCCGTCGCGGTGACAGAGGATGACACGTTTGGTGGGCGATGTGATGGCTAGGTGGGCGATGTCCATGGCTGTCTCGCCGACGCCTAGGATCAGTATGGTCTTGTCTTTGCCGAACTGGGAGCGGGACTTGAAATCGACGGAATGGAGGAGCTCGATACCCGGATGGATAGACGCGCCTGAGTTTGCATCTGAGTGCCCGCTGTCCGAATGACCCTTCTCGACTGATGTGGGTAGGGGTGTGTTGAGTCCCGGGATGGCTGGGAGGAAAGGATCTTGGTTTAAACCACTGCAAATGGCGACGGCGTGGTACCGATGCTCTACAGGGACTTGATCTTGGGCTTCTCGTATAGTGAGAATATGTTGAGACGGATGTGCCGGATCTGGTGCGATGGAAGTGACCTGAGTTGAAAGATGGATATGACCCCACAGACTAAATTTCGTCGCATATGCTTTCAGATATTCAACGTATCTCTTGGGTGTCAGGAAGTCTGTCTCGCCTTCCGGCACCCGGAAGTCGGAGAAAGCCGTGAGGTATTTCGAAGAGACCAGCTTCAGAGCTGCGTTAGCTGCGGTGAACAAAATGGAGCAGGCGGGTGAGGAAAGTCACCTCAGCATCCTCGTAGACTCCGTAACTGAAGACGCCGCCGACATCCCTCTCCTTCTCAAACAAGTCCGCCTCAATTTGCGCGCCGGGAAAGAACTTGTGAGCTTCTAACAGATACTTCAAAGTCACTAGACCTGATGGCCCTGCCCCAATGACTGCAACCTTCAGAACCATCTCGATTGTGTTGCACGGCGACTGCGCTCTGAAACTTGTGCAATTCTCTGTATTCAAAGCCCGCGTCTTGGCTAGAATCTGACTGCGGAAGGGCCGGAAGACGCTTTTCTTGATGTGCACCAAGTGGGCTATCACAGCTCACTGGACTCCCTATTCACCACCACATAAAGTAACAGAAGGCCGTGTAAACACTCGAGACAAGACGAACTTGAGCAATCGTGGAGAAAAGACTGAAGAAGGTGATTCCGTATCGAAGTTCGCCGTCTGAGGTGCGTATGATCACGGGGCGTGTCTAAGACACAGGGCGTTGCCTCCGCTGCGATAGAATTGGTGGCGAGATTCTGGGCGCGTGAGCCCAACTAGCAGTTTTCGAGAGTTTTTATTGTCTCATCGCAAAGCTCATGCATATTGTCCTCACGGAGAAGTCCCACGACAGGCGAGGATCTCCTCATGGGCTTGGTGCCAGGGCCGGTACGGTTCAGTTGGGAAGAGCAAAACCTTGAGTCACTACTTGTTTGTGTATTTGTGTTCAAACTGATGTGGAGAACCAAAACGCCCAGGTTTTGAATCCTTTAACATCTTGGTTTTTGACTAGGAAATTCAGGGCCAAGTCCATAGGCTGACTGCAGAGCAGCAAACTCTTCGAAAACATCACTCTGATAGCTCGGCGTATCAAATGACGCGCTTTTTGGATACCTTTCCTCTATGGGCTAAGTCCAGAAAGCTGAAAACGATGTGGGTCGCTGAGTTTAAGCTTGTACATGCTAGGGTTCCCTCACTAGGCTGCACTGAAGCTGAGAAGCGGCCAAGGTGTTGTGCCAGCACAACGGCCCACCATCATTCTTCCGGGGAGTCAATGTGAGGTTTCGCGAGTAATTGGACCTTATACGTGGGCCAAAGTCTTCCAGCTACCCTGAAATGGCATAACTCCATATGTATGTCATCAAATAGCCTGATCTTGGCTGCATGTTTTCCCCCCTCGGATACCATTGCTACAAAAATTGCTGCCTCACAATATAGCACTTGAAATCACCTGATATTAGCTGCTTCTGAAAGATAGGAAGTATCGTTTGGATTGCATTTATTGATCACCCGCCTGTGAAGCGCTTATCAAGATATACCACCGTATGTACCAAACTGACCAGCCCTAACTGCTTCTTTTCATGGCACATTGTTTTTACGTGTTATATTGAGTCACCCTTCTCATTTACATCATACAGCTGTAACATGAGCCAACTACGGGGCTTGTCATTCAGCTTTTCTGATTTATATCCAATATTGTCCAGATTTTAGGCAATACTATAGCGCGTTGCTACTTGCTAGTAGCTATAACGAAACGAAGGATGCTCATCTCCCAAGTTGTCCACGTCGTCGTCTGAAAGCCGGTGGTCTCTCTTCCCGGCGTCTCTCGCCCTATTCTCCAAATACAGAAGACTACTATAGACGATAACCAGGGAGGCCGCGACACAGCTCATCACGGTCAGGGTCTTGTACCCGTCAGCGTAAGCTGGCGCCTGGGATCCCTGAAAGACCAGTGCCGATGCAATCCCGCCGAAATTCCCAAGGCTGACCTCAAGTCCAACCGCGAACCCGATCTTGTATGCGCCACTGACGTTATTAACAAGCATAGTCCAGATCATAGGAAGCGAAATGTAAACCCCGGTTGCCATGAGAAACAGAGCGGCATATTTGACGTGTACATTGTACCGAGTCTGGTTCATCAGAATGACCGAGCCGGCAATGGCGAGGCAGTATCCGAAAAGAGCGAATCCTGCACGGTGTTTGAGCTTGTCTGAGGCATAGGCTGCTGCTAGACATGCTACCAAGGCAGACGAAAAGATGGGGATCACCAGGGCCTGCACTTGTCGAGGGCTTTGGCCTTCTTGAAATTGGTTGATGATCGTGGGCGCGAAGATGGTGACGCTGTAGACTGTAACCGTCGTGCAACAATACATAGCCCCACTAAATAATAGAATTATCAGCCTCCTCCTCATATGGTAAGCAGTTCCTCCCATGAAACCAAGGAGACATGGCGCGGGGTGCAACCTTCTTACCAGATCCAGACCTTCCAATCGAACAGAACTCGTCTCGCCGTTTTCCAGTCCAGCTTGTCCATTCGCCCAATAACACCCTGGTGACGAACTATTGCATGTCAAAATTAGCAGCGAATCCAAAATCTCAGGCAGACACGAGGCTTACTTTCATTTGCAATTGCTTGTTTCTCCTGGGGCGTAAGCCATTTTGTCGCGGACGGCCAATTGGGTAAGAAAGGGAAGACAAGAATTGCCGCACCCGCCGTCATACAGCCCTCGATGATAAAAAGCCATCTCCACGGACTGTAGCCATTGTCGGTCCTGATAGCGGCAATAGCGAACCCAAGTAAACCCCCGAATGCCGTGCTCAAGGCGTTGCTGACCATGAGCATACTCACTCTCCACTGTAACTCATAGCGAGGGTAGTACTGCGAAAGCAGATACACGCTCCCGGGGATTAGGCCCGCTTCCAACGCGCCGACGAAGAATCGGAGGGTTGCCAATCCTGAAAAATTTGTTACCAGGCCTTGTCCAAGGGTGAATATTCCTACGGTTAATTTAATATTTGGCGATCTAAAACAAACATCGAGTAATTAAATCTTGGCATTGAGCAATACGCACCAAGCAGCAGGTTCTCCGCGGTCAGTACCCAGGAAGGTCTCATCTTCTTCAAGAGGTAGTTGCTGGGTACATCGAACAAAATAAGACCGACCATGGTGGTGATAAGAACAACATTGAAGTCGGCACCGCGGGAATCCATATGCAGGTCCTTCTCGAGGCCAAAGATCTTGGCTGACCCAATGTTGAGGCGGTCAATCAGGGAGACGAACCATAGTACGAATAAGGGTGGCAGGAGGTGTACGTCAAGTTTCCAAATCAATTTGCGGTACTCCAGAGGTGGCAGGGCGACACGAGTGTCGCTGTCATCGTGCGTGGCCAAGGTACTTGGCTCATGTCCGGTGACTACGTCTGCCTTTTCCATACTTGGCCTGCGACAACTTGTGACTTGGTGGTGGAAACTATGTCGCAAGAATGTATACAGAGACGATCTTGTGTTCAAATGGAGTGATCACAATGCATATTCGCCTGTAGCTTGCGATCGGAGCTCTAGCTCTTATATGCCTAGAAAGGCTCATGCTCATGTGTAACGGGAGAGATGAAACTATTCCACCCGGGGTAGGTATCGCGAACAGTCAGCACTACGGAGGCTGGATACTTGATAAAACCGACCAACAAGAGGGTCTATGACATGGAGAACGTAGCACCGGAGGTTCATTCATTCGAAATGGGCATGAAATAGTCCAACGGCCTTCGAAATGCTGACATCTGCAACAGGCCGCTATTTAATCACCCCAACGTCAGACCATTGGTTATACTGTGCATTGTCTGACCAAGATTGCAACATACCCCTCTCTTCGTCGCGAGAATTCTGCCCGCAGGGCAGGGTGCTTGTGTGGTACAGAAACGTGGAGTCAGTGCCAGCAGACTTGCATTTCGTCCCGGCAAACAGGAGCGGGACGCGCCGCATTATATACAAGGAACCGAGCTCTTGGAACTCACCTAGGCGGCTATACAGCCTCTAGATAACTCGCTGCATGATAATTATACTCTCCAAACCTTTTCTCTAAATAATCTTCAGCACCCAGGGTGGCTAAAATTTCTCTCAACCTCTACTGACAAAGTTTGGAGTATTCTGGTGTTGAGTCAGAGTCCGAGACACCTAAGAAGAGGTCGACCCATTCATTGGAAGCTAAGGATGTCGGAGAAGCAACGAATCCACGTCGCCATCGTGGGTGGTGGGATCGGAGGTGTGGTTTTAGGTATCGCACTCTCCAAATTTCAGCACATTACATACACCATCTTTGAGGCGCGGGGCGCATTCGGCGAAATCGGGGCAGGCGTGGCTTTCTTCAAGAACGGCCACTCCGCGATGCGTCTGATCGATCAGCGCATCTGGGAGAGCTATTTGGAAATAGCATCCTTCAATGGCTGGGAAGACAAGCAGGACGCGTGGTTCGACTTCGTGAATGGTGAACGGGGCGAGAACGAGGGCAGGCGGATTATCGAAGTGCAACTGAACAATCCAAAGGGGTTGAGCCAGGCCCATCGCGCGAGTCTGCTGAACGCTCTGACGAAGTTGCTGCCGGCCAATGTGACGGAGTTCAATAAGAGGCTGGTTTCGGTGGATCAGAGCCGGGACAATGTGGTTTGCCAGTTTGCGGACGGCAGTCATCGAGAAGCAGACTTGGTGGTTGCGTGCGACGGCATTTGGTCCGCTTGCCGACCGCTGGTATTCGACAACCCGGAGTTGGCCGCCCCGAGATTCACGCGCAAGGTTGCGTATCGTGGCCTCGTACCTATGAAGCTTGCTGAAGACGTCTTGGGAAATGAACATGCAAACAACAGGACCATGTTTCTTGGCCGCGGTGGCCATGTCTTGACGTTTCCAGTGGCAAATGGAGCGTTTATGAACGTCGTCGCTTTCCATGAGAGTGACAAAATTACGTGGGAGGGCGAACCTATTCAGAAGTTACAGATTGGGAAGGCTCAAAAGGACTTCAGTGAGTCCCAGTGGGGGTCATGCGTAGTGAAGATCGTGGAAGTGAGTACCACCTCTTAAATGCTTACGTCTACAGACACGTTCTTATGTCTTCCAGCTCCTCCAACCAGATGTTTGGGCCATATTCGAACACCCGCCGGTGCCAACATTCCATAGTGGCCGGATATGTCTCCTTGGTGATGCAGCCCACGCAATGTCTCCCCATTTAGGACAAGGGGCGGGAATGGCCATCGAAGACGCTTACATTCTTTCTAATCTTCTCGGCGACTGTTCGTCTCGAGAGGACATTTCCGCCGCACTTGCCGCTTATGACTCCGTCCGGGTACCACGTGCTCTTAGAGTTGCGTCGGAGAGTTTTGAGAACGGGAATCGCTTGGATCTTCAAGGAAGCACTGCTGGGTGTGATCTGGATAAACTAGCAGCAGAACTTGATACGACAGCGCGGTGGATATGGGATCTGGATTTAGAGGAGCATCTGAGAACGGCAGCTGGAAAGCTTAAGCAAATCAGGGAATGATAACAGGTATTTCAAATTCGGCGCCGCTTTAATTGAACTAGTTTCACTGACCACGCGTTTGACGTATCACGTTCTGTGCCACTATATCACCCGCAACGAGGCTTCTTCTAAGTCTCGGTCAAGAGCGCAGAAAGGTTACTAATACTGGCGTGCGGCGGCCTCATCGTCTGTCATTATACATGAAATCTAAGCTCCTCATATAACGGCAAAAGTAGCCCAAGCATAAAGGTACTTGTCATTGTGATGATGCTATATTAGTAAATTATAAGATTGGAATAGATTCGTATACATGGGACTGCATGCTCCCTAAGAAATGATTGTGTAGGCTCCAAAAAGGGTCTAGCGAATCTTCAATCTCCTCTATAAAGCCTCAGTAGCCTTTATTTTCTTTCTTGTTCAAACAAGATGGATGAGATAACCAAGTTCTGCATCACATGTTCCATACATGAAGTCCACATCAGAGGGAGAGCTTCCGAGTGGGTTAAACGTGTGCATCAACGACGCGTCCGGTTTATTTTGAGCCCGGTCTTGGACAGCTGGGTTTCGGGTGATCATCCTCTTCTTGGCCTCGAGGGATGAGGCCTTCGCCCTTCCACACCGGCTGTATGTCCCGAGGAGATTGTCAGCTGGTCGAACGATGATTCCGTCAACTCTATATTTTCTGCTATACTTTTGCGGTGTGCAAGTGTGGGTAAGTGGTAAGAAGTAGAGGTCCTCGGTATTGACGTCTTCGCAGTCGAAGCAGACAGAATGCAATCGATAATGAATACTTTCCGTAAAGTTGAACTCGGGGACACGCAGCTCATCGCCCTGAAACTGAAAATTGGTTTTAGGGCCGCGTCGACGGTCCTGCGATTGGATATGAACAGCATACAAACGGCACCAAATCTTCAGATCAGCGGATAGATGGCAGAATTCGGAGTTGTTGCTCATCGCTTGTGCATGGGGCATGGCGATTGTTGCCAGTGCCGACACACCAGTATGCTTTACTTCGTCATCGGTCCATTGCCACTGTACCGGGCCCTCAATGGACGTCCATGACCACGAAGGCGCGTGGTTATTTCTGCGTAGTCCACGTCGACCGACTGTCCATGCCAACTGGCGTTCCATGTCCCGCAACCATAGGCCCGCCCAGTAAGCTGTATAAATAGGTCGAAGCTGTGTGTTCATGGCAGTACTCATCATTTCTGCCACACCAAGTATCGCAACTGGTTTGTCCTTCATGAACGTGAAATCACAGAAACTATATCGCTCAACGATTCTCTGCCACTGCACAAGGCTATCCTCGTATGAATCGATTGTGTGGGGGACTGCCTGCAGCATTCGGCGTCAGCTATCAAAGCACATGGGAAGTGATTTGAGACATAGGCTACACAAAAGAAGGTTCGTTCTCGTGAGAATTAAGAGGTTCTATCGATCCAGAGGCTGCTTACCGGAGTAAAATGCTTAGGGACGGCCATTCCGAAAGGGCTCTTGGACTTCACAGTGTGAAGTCTCCAGTCCTCTAGGGAGATATGATAGCCCGGGAGAACATCGCTCTCCAGACGCTCTGAGCAGTCCCAAAAGACTTGGTCTCGACCGAAGGCAACTATGCGGTTCGAAGCTGCTCGCTCCTGGTATATCCAGCCCCGACCTAGCAGCCGGGATGAACCGATTTCTTTTTCAAACTCATCCTTCCAATACATGGATCGGCTGACGTAATTGTCCCATAAATCAGCGTGACCAGTCTGAGGAATTGCACAATGGAGACCCTTCAACTCAGGAACATTATTTTGACTCTCAAACCAACCTGATGGGAGAATAGCATGGTCTCGCTGTGAAAACAGCCCGCCATGGCTATCCTCAGAGGCAGCCGCGGCGAGGTTCCATTCCGCATGTTGGTAGACTCGAAGCATTGTCCTTGACTCGAATTCCCAGTCCTTCATCGAGTCCTGGATGATACAAATGGAATCAATCCAAATGTAGGAGATTCCAATGCTATTAGTGAAGAGAAGAGCATCCCTGAATGTCTTTGGTAGGTCTAGCAATGGTATTTGCTTTTTCAGGGACTCTATGTTGGTCATGGTCGCTGTAAACATACGGGATTCCCCCCAGCAGTGGCTTAGTGTAGTATAGGGTCCAGTTGGCATTGTTTCTGAAGTCTCAATAACTCTGGCACGGCCGCTATCCATTATCTCAACCAGCCGCGTTGGGTACCAGGGAGTTTCTCGAGAGGCACTCTGGCATTTTGTATGGTAGAAATGGCAACGCTCTAAACAGCTCTTGACAAATCGTGCTGTGTAATCAGACCCAGTGCTGTTGATCGGTGTGTCGCTCATCACATCACGTAGCCGAACATCATCGTGCTTCCCTGTGTTTCTGAACTTGCTGAGTATTGACGTCCGGAATTCGGCCTTAGCTGATGAGTAGCCCGGCTCGCGAAAGTTGGCGCGGACACTCAGATGTCCGGTCGCATCCGGAGAGCCGTATACTAGGACTTCCCATTCTAGCCGGATACTCAATTCATTCCGAGCTGAGCCTGCGGAAGGTAGGTTGTCTAGGTTGAGCTGACGCAGGAGTTCATGACAGCAGTGACATTTGGCTGCTGCTAGTAAGAAGTCCCTGCAAGAGATCCCATAACTGTGCCGCATGCACCAATTATGTTGGCGGTCGTCTTCCCGCGTCCAATTCCCATAGTCGAAGTGGTCTTGCTGAAATATCAAGCGACAGTTGGCGCAGAACATGATGCGCTAATCTTGAGCATTTCCAAGCAAGTGTGAAAGTGATGGGCTCTTGAAAGATTTCAGAGCATCTGAAAATCGATGGTTCTGTCAGCGATGTTCACGCACGGAATGTTGTGTTGTACATTCTACAACCGGCCGAACCCCGCACACTGTCGCCAGCTTATCTACAGCGCTTCGATCCCGTCACCAGTTGCGTACCCATATTCCGGCCAATGAACACGAAGCTCGGGTGTTAACACTCTTCACGACCCACGCGGCAGTGTAGAGAACCCGCACCACCCCTCAACGCCATCTCGGAGTCAAATATGGCCGCCTTGAGGGTGGCACGCTGCCTCGTGGGGCCCTGTCTCCCGTGCGATAGTTGTGCTGTCCCCCTTTAAGCCCTGGTTTCTTTTCTTCTTCTATACTTAAGTATTGCATGCAACTCCGCATCTCGCTCTCTAGGTACCTCAGTTATATCGAAATCGATTTCTCAATGTATTGGAATCATGGAGTCATCTAATAAGTACTTACTATAATTATGCGTTGTTTTCTTATTCCTTCTAAGCCCAACAAATCCCTTCTGCATGGCTTGGTGATGCGCATCACGCCACATGCACTCCATCAAACACTTTTTAGGCCGTCACAAGGGACTCTGAAGGCAGAGCAAGGCTTTTCGTGGCGGTCTGATATTTGTAAGTTGTAGCAGCAGCCTGTGTATGCTGTCAGTGTAGAGGGCGGCTATAGGTCAAATCAAATTTAAGTATGCTCTCGCTCAGCCCTGAATGCAATGCATGGCAGCTGCTCGCTAAGGAAAAGTGGGAATGGGGGCCGCTTGTGTAACGAACCGCGTTGCTGACCAAGGTGGAGTTGTAATTTGCGCCATTTTCTCAAGCCAGGCAGCCAGGAGCCTGTAACGGGAGCTTGAGATCATATATCTGTTTCTTAAACCCAGGTTTCGTCTATGCGATACAGTGTATTCTATTTACCTGGGCTTATAAACTAATAAAGCTTTCGTGAATGAAAAATGGATCACCTCCTGAGGCCGCAAAGGTCGGAACCCTTCCACGTTCCCCTATACGCTACTGCTGATTACAGTGACGGTGGGGATCTGAGCCTCAAGGGCTTCGAGTCTTACCTGGAAAGAGTTAATACACACGAAGCCGGTCCTCAAAGACAATGGACAAGATCTCGCATCGTCCAAGCATTCATGAATCCCGCAGACCAAGCTGAAGTGGAACACGCGCATGATGTGCTTCAAAGATGGGCTTTTTTCGGCGTGCTTCGACACGTCTTGCAAAGACCCATACACATGCATGATTTTAGCCGGCAGCTCAAGTCGGGATAGGTAGTCCTCACGACAAGGAAACTCTCAAAGTCTATACAGGAGTGGCGTCAGTCGCTGGAAAGCAAGAGGAAAATTGAAGACGACCACTCGGCCCCATATTCACTGCTTTGTGATATCATCGTGTCGACTCGCCGGATCTTCAACGACCTCTGGACATCACTTCAACAGCTGGGATGTTCTAACTTTTTTGATCCGAAGCTTTATATTTCTGTGGAAATACTGTGCGAATATTTGGCCTTTTCCTACGACAAAATTCTCCATGATGCAAGAGATGAGAATCCAGCACTATACGCTTGGTCTTGCCGCTTCAGAACTCCCAAAATAAGTACCCATGCTTGGGTTGAACCCTGGTATGAGAAATTGCACAAGGACCGTAACTGGTGCCCTTCAATGGTCCATCGGCTTCGAAATACGCGTTTCGGGGGTATGGGATTCAGCCACTACACAAATTGGTTCTTCAGCGTGATGGACGCTCCCCAGCCCAGACGTACTCATATCTCTTGTACCACGACAAGATGTCTTGCGTATCAAGTGGAGAATTCTTTTTATAGGATAAAACATGCCCAGACCTGCACAGGGAAGAAAGCCCGAAAATGCAATCAGGTCTTTGCATCTCAGGGCAAGCTTGCCGAGATCCTTTCCGGACCCGCTATGGCAGTGCCATTGATTTTGCTCAACGAACCGAGGCGAGATTCCTACTATGGTCGACGTCTTGTTGACATTGTTCCGTCCCGAAAGGCAAGTGGACAGCCTCCTCGCCGCTACGTCGCTCTATCTCATGTCTGGTCCGATGGACTTGGGAATCCGCAGGAGAACGGGATTCCAATCTGCCAATTTCGGCGCCTCGGGAAGCTCGTTGCCAGGCTCTACGGTGTGCGATGGCCTGAGGATAGCGCTTCGCTGGCCATCTGGTTTGACACGCTATGCTTCCCGCTGGAGCCGCCGGAGGAATACACCACGGCCCTCGTCAGAATGAGGCAAAGCTATGAAGAAGCTGACAGGGTGTTGGTTCTCGACGAGTACCTACTGCAGCTGCGCGTGCGGAACGTTGGCGACGAGGTCGAGGCTGTCTCGCGGATCCTGATATCTCCTTGGAATACGAGATTATGGACGCTCCAGGAAGCCCGTCTCGCCCCTGAAAAACGCCTCTATTTCTGTGTGAAGAATGGTTTCATAGGTGAGGAACGTGGTGTTATCGGGTTGAGGTCTACAGTCGGGCGCAACAGAGTGTTGGAGAAGGGATGGCTTGACATGCCCGCGTCACACCGACTACTTCTCGAGGGCTTTCATGAGGAGTACTGGGAGATGCGAAGACACGAGCCAAGACTCATGAAAGCGAAACTTGCCCTCTCATTCCGGTCGACCAGCCAGCCGGAGGACGAGCCCCTGTGCTTGGGTAACCTCCTCGGCCTACCATCGGAGCCTCTTGCCAAGAGCACGAGCAGGGAGGAGAGAATGAGCATAATCTGGTCGGAATCTCCTGGAATCCGGACTGACGTGCACACATCCCGCCTCTCGACTCTTTTCTGGGAGACCGAGAGGTTGTCACACTTTGGCTTCCGCTGGGCCCCGCAGACTCTCATGGACGCTTCACCGTATAACGGCAATCCACTCTTCGAGTTTCGCGATCTTGAGCCTCGCCAAAGCGGCACCTTCCTAGAAGAGAACGGCTTGCATTGCCAATTGCCAGCCATTCTGTTCCCATCAGATGTGCGCACTCTCGATACCGCGTTCGACATTGGTCTATCGATTCGACCGACCGGCCTCCCTGTTCAATTGCGGCTGGGCACGAATGACCATCCGGCACGCCCTGAGCCGAATGAGAGCTTGGCGCATCTGTCCAGATTGCGAGAGTCCAGGTTTCTTGATTGCAGTGACGGGTGGACTTTCGCAATCATTCTGGATGGCCCGATCTTCCATCCTAATACCATAGGTTCGTTTCCGGATCGTGCAAAGGTCCTTGAGATATCATCCTTTGGGAAAGGATACCATGCCAGGCTTCTCGGGGTCTATCCAAATTTCTTCTACAATGATGCTACCCGGAGGTTTGTTGAAAGATGCCCTGATGAGAAAGCGTTCTCTCAATACTCTCTGAAGGCTGAAGAGGAGAGAGATGCACACGGAGAGGGCCGTATAATTGCAACTTATTTACCGGCGACCTATTCCTGCATCGAATAATACCTGCTAGCCACCTTGAATTTCCAACACCAACTGGCACTTGAAACAGCAGACATATTGATACCCTGTTAGTACAGTCGTTCAAGACGAGCGCGACTTAGAAGATTGGATAAGCATTTCATTCCACTTCTCAAACTTCCATAAGCAGGCAGGGCGAGCCCTCTCTTAGTCACTCCCTGGAGGCCCTCTATAGATTCATCTATGGCGGCACCAGAAGTGATTCTCACTAGCCTTGTCGAAAGCCTCTATATGAGCATGAAAATGCATTTGTATCGTCGCGATTGAGTGATTAAGAATTTGCTATGTGCTTCCAACCTACCCTTGGTTCGCCTGCTAGAGAGACAAGTTGACAGAGTACCTAGGTAATGACCAACTATCACCGAAACCCTTCTCCTCTTGCAATCAAGTCATCAGACATATCCTCGTGCACGCCCTTGAGATAATTATCAAACTTTCTAGATACCTTGATCACGTGTCGGAGGTGTCCCCACGTCATTGGTTTCTTCTTAAACTGCGCTAGTTGTCGAGCTGTTGTGATCGCGTTGCGGATCTGCCGTTCATTTATCTCGTACTTGGATAAATCCTCGATATACGATTCTATGGTGTCGTAGTCGATGTTCTCCTCCCTGATAATCTTTAGCCTGTCGAAGAAGTTCTTCCAAATTTTAGTACGCTTGGGTCTGCCAAGGTTTTCATAGCGTAGGGCTAGCTGAATGCGTGATTTGAATGCTTCGTCGAATATCCCCACGCGATTTGAGGTAAGGATCATAATTCCTTCGTAGTACTTGAGTACTCGTAGAAACACAGAAACCAAGGCGTTTCGCTTGAGGTTGCTTAGGGTTCTTTGTTCCAAAAAGACATCGGCCTTATTAAGTAGAATGACACAATCCCAGACCTTGCCAAGGTATAGAACGGACTGGAGATACTTCTCTACATCCTCTGGTTTGGTCCCTATGTCACTACATGTGACTGAATATAATGGTTTCTGGGCAATTTTGGCAACACTTTCTGCGGTGAAAGTCTTTCCTGTCCCGGGTCCGCCGTGGAGGAGCATGATGAGACCATTACCCTTTGTTCCGATCTAGTCTGAAAGCGTTAGTGAGAAGTTAGAAAAGGAAAAGAAAGCTATTTTGGCAAGAATTTGACAGAACTGTATGACTGAACGTACTAGTGCTCTTGCTGGCTGCAATCTTATTAGTGATGAGAGCTTCTATGAGATCCTTGGTGTCCTCATCCACCACAAGGTGATCAAACGCCTCTTTTCGCCATTGAACTTCTCGAACGTGATCCAAGTCCAGGTCTCCTATGCTATGATCAGTTGCATCCCCGACAAATGAGGCTGAATTACTTACCCCAAGCCTTACGGCGCATGTCATATCCAACGATTCTTGGAGGAAGCAACATTACGTCCTGCCCTTTTGGGCCGCCTTCGTCATCCGTAAGATTAAAGTCTTCGTAGTCCCCGGGGTCAATATGTGGATATAGCTTTTTGAATCCTGGTGTGTCTGAGTGCAGCTTTCGATACACAGAGAAATCTATCATGTATCGCTCATCGAGCTTTTCTGGCCGTCAATATCAGGTCTTGCGCCAGGATATATGGAGATGCTTACTCTGCTCAGCTGGTCGTCTGCATCTTCTACTTGATACGACACGAATCTTTTACGACGACACTTCCAGAAATTTTTCCCCCTCGCCTCAAGGCTTCCTCTTTGTTCTTCACTTTGAAACCTCAGGGGTATTGCGCGCAGGGTAGAAATGGCCGTCTCCGTATCGTCTTTTGGTGGTTGAGTATGGTAGAGGTTGAGTTGCCTATAGTTCTTCCAGAACTTCCCATCGTACCGGTACGACCATGCGCCGATCACCCACCCCGCGTCGCTTTCGTACGTGGAATCAGAATATGCTTGGGACATTCTCATCCACGGCCACGACTCTGCTTTCAAGACGACGACATGATTACTATCCCTCCAAGTAAGAAGCTCGCCCGGCGCGATCAGGTACCGAATCATAGGGCTTTTGACGACGCCTTTCTGGAACAAGTCGTCTGCTTCAGAGTACTCTCCTCCGTACGACTCTTCTATCCATGATGTTAGGAGGTTCAGCAGCTCTTGCTCCTTGGTTGGCATCCCTTCGACGATCGGGGTCTTTCGACAGTGGTACCAAAATGTGTAAGGACTTGACAAGGTTTGGTCCGTCACAAACACAGAATCTGGGAATTCGCCAAAATGGCTCTTCGCGGCCTGAAGGAATGTAGTGAAAGCTGCCTTCATCTCCTCGCTGATGAATACGATGCGCGTAAATGCTGGCATAGCGTCCGGGATATCAAGGCCGGTTTTGCGAGCCTTGTCAATTTCCTTGGAGTTAGGCATGACTGAGTCGTGAAACCATTTCTCAACCACGAAGGCTACGTTCCCTTTGCGATGTAGCAGGGCCTCCAAGTTTCCCACCGGTTGGGACCCTTTGAGAACGAATTTGGAGCCTTCTGTTCTTTCCCAAGCTGGCCAGCCCAAGAAAGGGGTTCTCGAACCAGCAAAGTAATTTAAAAGCAGGAATACTGGTGGCTCCGTTGTCGCTGACGTGGCTTCCGGTGCCGAAACAGGTGTTCGTCTCAGATCCGTGATTTCAATTTCCAGTTGCTTGATTCTTTCCTTCAGTTCCGATACAGAAGGACTGGGGGTCCTTGGCTCGATATGTTCTAGGCCAATGTTGCCGGATGCATCTTTAACAGTTTCCATCTCTTCATCCGTGTTGTTATTTCTCGCCTCGATCAAGAACGGTGGCTCGACATGATACTTTCGAAACGTCGAGATGGATTCAGTCGTCTGTATTATGACTGGCGCTGGCTGAGGAGGGTTGTAGAAAATTGGATTATTTGCCGCAGCTCTCAGATAGATAGCATTGGCGGAAATTGCAGGCGGCGGTAACGCTGGATCGGCATCTGGGTTGTTCGGAATGTCAGAGAGGGCCAAAAGACGTTCCCGCTCGAAGTCACTGGCTGCGGTCTGATCTCGGGAGATTGTAAGATGCTTGAAGTTCAGCAGGGCCTTGTCTTCAGATGAATCGCCCGGCACTGCGCCTTTCTCGATGTGAAGGCTTTTCCCGGCGCGAAGCTTCCGAAGGCCGTCTCGACCGAAAAGCTGGAGACTGGCTTCACGAATCCACGATTCTAGGCGCTTTGGATCGACGACACGACGTCTGGGTTCTGGCAGAGAATTATCGAAGACTTGATTTTCAATGACCGAGCGCTCACTTGAGTTGATGATGGAACGGCTAGGACGTGCGGTTTGGCTGGCCGAAAATTCAGGAGCCCAAATTTGCTCCGGAAGGAATATACGAGCCTGAGCTCCAAAGTCGCTTTGAATACTTTGCTTGGTAGGGGAAGACGGCGGACCACTAGAGTCTGAGGAGTGCGCTGTAGACTGTCCAGAGGATTCCTGAAGATCTCCCAATGTTCGTTCTATTGGATTCAACACACTATCGTGAACCTCTGCGTCCCTTGACAGGGCCTCGGATGTTTGAGGCGAATCCAGTTTGGCGGGAGTGGAAGCTTGTGTCAGTGCGTGCCTTCTAGCCTATATAAGCACATTCTGAGCATTCCCTTATGGAATGCTCTCTATTCTTAAAAAACTAGCTATTACTACTATTAATTACTTACCCTAAAATACTATTTCAAACCTTTATATAAAAATAGCCCTTTTAATACTAATTAGTAATTATAAAATAGCTATAAATTAGTAAAAAAAGAAGAAATATTAACTACTTATTATAGGGACTTAATATATTAAGCTAACTCCTTACTAATTATATACTAAAAACTAATTTTAGAAATTAATAAATAATATATTTCTAAAAAGGTATTTTACTTAGGTCTTAATTATTAAATACTTAGTAAGATAAATTACCTAATTAGATTACCTAATTAGCTACTTTAAGATAATACTAAATTATTAAATATTTAAATAATAAATTTACTATTTTTAAAAAGTATTATATTATATATATAATAAAGAAATAACTTATTTTTTTAGTTTTAGTTTTAATATTACTTAAAAATTATATAATCTTACTAAAAGTATATTCTTTTTTTCTTTATTTTCTCTTTTTTAACTTAGTTATTTTTTATTACTACTTTTATTTCTTTATCTTATATATATAAAGATAAAGAGAAATACTAGAACCTAAAATATATATTAGGAATTCTTTAAGCCTTAAAGAAAAGCTATAAGAAAAGCTTATTTAAATTATAAACTTAACTAAAATTTAATTTTTAATCTTATTAAAATTTAACTAATTAGTTAATATTAATAAAGTAATTAATAATTTAAACCTTTTAATTAGTTAATTAAATATATTTATAATATACTATTTTTATTAGTATATTATAATAAGCTATTATAATTATAATTTATTAATTAAATTTATTAATAATTTCTAGAATTATAAAATAAAGATATTTATAAAAATTAATATATTTATATTATAAGAAATAAAGTATACTTTTAAATATAATAGAATTTATATTAGAAAACTAATTTTAAGTATTTTACTTATACTTATAAAAATAATAATATAAAATAATCTTTTTAAATAGCTAAATTACTAAGATATAAAACTTATATAATTAAATTCTTTATATATAATATATAAAGAAAAGTAATAATAATAAATTAATTAAACTATATAATTAATTATTAAATTAATTTTCTAAACTATATAAATAAACCTAAGCTTAAAACTATTAAAATAATCTATATAAGAAACTATAATATAGTCTAGAATATATATATATATAAGCTTAAAACTATAAGAATTATTATATTAATTTAGTAAAGATTAAAAAATATAATTATACTTTAAAATAAATTAACTAAAAATAAATAATTATAATATATTTTTTTAAAAGAGTTTTATAATAATACTATTTTATTTAATAAGCTAATAAGCTTTATAAAGCTATATAATAAAGACTAATACTATATAGAATAAGCTTATAATATACTTAATATAAAGATTTACTTAATATTTTATATATATAAAATATATAAAATTAACTTATTAAGATTTAAAGTAGTTTTTAAGAAAATTATAATAAACTTAGTATTTAATTTTTAAATTTAGTATATTAAAGAAGAAAATACTTTTAAAAATACTTATTTAAAAATTAGGCTATATTTTAATATTATTATAAATTATTAATAACTAAATAAGTAATATACTTAGTATAATTAAAATAAATAGTAATAATACTAGAAAATTACCTAAAGAAATACTTTAAATCTTATTTAATACCTTATTTAAGGCCTAAAAAGTATTAAAAATACTATAGAATATAAATAAGTAACTTTAAGCTATAATAATTAAAGTATACTATAATTCTTAAGAGCTAAAAATAGTACTTTTAGTACCTAAACTAAATATAAAAAAACTAATATAATAAATTATAATTATACTTAATATAATTTTAATAAGATAACTAAAATAAAGCCTAATATATATTACTAACTAGTTAAAGGTAATATATATAAATTATTAATATACTAAACTATTTTAATAATTCTAATATAATTAATTAGTACTTTAATATAAGAAAAGATTTAAAGAATACTTTTAAAGGCCCTTTTAAAGAAAAAGCTATAAAGAATAAGTAATAATATAAAAAAAAAGCTTTTTACTTTATAATAATTCTATAGTAAGCCTTAAAATATATATTATATATAAGAAATAAGAGTATTAGTTAACTAATTACTTTATATAAAAAGATACTATAAAATAGTAATACTTTAGCTTTTAATAAACTAATAAGAATAATAAGTAAGACTAAATAAATTAAAATAATAACTTTAAAATATAAGTTATAAATACTAAAAGTATAAACTTAAAAATAAAAAAGATAAAAGAAAATAAAAATAATAAAGACTTAAAAAATAATAATAATAACTAGTATTTAGTTTATTATCTTAAAAACTAAGTATTTATTTATTATTTTATTAATATTATTATTACTTTAAAGCTTAATTATAAGCTAAAAACTAATTTAATTATCTAAAACTACTTTATTATAACTTTTTAAAGTATTCTTTTAAATATAAGTATAGTAAAAGTTTTAATTACTAAAAAATATTAATTTAAGGTACTATAAAAAGAAGACTTAAGTATTTAATTTAATATTTTAACTAGTAATAAAATATAAATTATATTTAGAAAAAAGAAAGTAATCTTAATTAGTTTTATAATTATTAAAACTATCTTTAGCTTAGTCCTTTTTTATATTATAAATTCTAATATATTTTTTTTATTCTTTATTAGAAATATAAACTAGCTAAATATTAAAATTTATAATATAACTAAAGAAATAGTATATATTAAAGATAAATTTTTAATCTTTCTAATAATAAAGTTTAAGTACTTATAGTTTTTTTTAAAATATATTATAAAAAATACTATTTCTTATTTAATAAAATTAAAACTATAATATCTTTATAAATACTTTAGTTATTTATTAATAAACTACTTATATAAATTACTTATAAAAGTAGGCTATAAAAATATAAATTAAGAAGTAATAAAATTTATTAAAAAGTTTTATTACTAGTATTAAATATATATAACTAGCTTATACTACTTTAAATTTATACTTTAAAATAATTATAATTTTAACNNNATTATTATAAATATTATATATTTATTAAATAAAAAACTAGTATTATATATTATTAATAAAAAAACTAACTTCTAAAATATATTATTTCTATAAGATATCTTTATAAAGATTATTTAAAAAGCTTTTAAATAAATCTAAATAAATACTTATTTAAAACTACTTAACTATATTATTTATAATATAAGGACTTAATTTAACTTAAATAAATTTTATAAAAAGACTAAACTTATAAGAATAAAGTATAAGTAAGTATTAATTAAGATATATTAGTTAATTAAAAAAGTAGAAAAATACTATAAACTCTTAAAATATATATTTTAAATTTTATAGTTTAAGCTTAATATAACTATAATAAAAAAAGTAATCTTATAAATAGCTATTAAAGTAATAAATAATATTATAAGATTTAATAAGTTAGTACTAACTTTACTTATTTTTAATACTTATTCTAAAATAGTAAATTTATTTTTATTAATATTAACTATAATCTAAAAAGCTAAAGTAATTTAAAAAATAATAAAAGTATTTTATAAAAACTAAGTATATAGGGATATTAAATATACTTTAAAAATACTTTATAAACTAAATATAATAAATATATTATAACTCCCCTTATAAAATAATATTCTTATATAAAGAGAAAAATATAATTAAATTAAACTTTTTAAATTAATCTTAATTAATAATTATAATATAATTATTTAAATAAAAATTATACTTAAGATATTTAAATTAATAAGTATAAAACTATATAAATAATATATTAAGTTAAGTAATTAAAATAAATTAAATAAGAATATAAATATAAAGATTATTCTTTTTAATAAATATTTAGTAAACTTAAACTAAATAAATAAGCTACTAAATATATAATAAGAAAAAAGTAAACTATTAAGATTAAAAAATAAAAGAAACTAATATATTATATAAAAAGAAATTAATAATTATAAACTTACTTTAAAGCTATAAAGAAATAATATTATTATAATACTAAGTACTTTATTTAAGATATCTATAATAGCTAAACTATAAAAACTAATTAATAAAAAAGTAATTATATTTAAATAATATAATAAAGCCTTTTATTATAATATATAAATATTTAAAGTATATCTTATATATAAGATTAAAGAATTACTTACTAATTTATTTAAGAAAATAAGAATAATTATATAAAAATATAATAATAAGAATAAAATATTAATTTTAATATAATTACTAATAATTTAATAAATAAGTATAAAACTAATTTTAGTCTTAATACCTTTAAAGATACTCTTAAAAGTATAATTTTTAGTCTTATAAAATATTATATAAGTATATATATAATTAAAAACTAAATTTTAAAAAAATATTATTATTTAGTTACTAAATAAATTAGTTAATAAGTACCTATAGGAAATTATTATTAAAATTATTAAGCTACTTTATAAAATTATAAAATTAAAAATATATTAGTTTATAACTTATTAGCCTTACTTATATAAATAATTATATATAAGTATATTCTTATATAACCTTTATTTCTTAATTATAATAAATAATATAATTAATTTTAGTATTATAAAACTATAAATAAATAATACTCTTATACTTTATAATTTATTATTCTAAAAAAAAAAAGATACTTAATTATATATTACTAAGCTTAAAAGTAAAATATTAATATCTTTAATATATAATAATAATTTTAATTTTAATAATTATAAGATTACTTAATATAAAAATATAATTAATCTTATTTAAAAGAAATAAAGTATATTACTTAAAATTATATATTAAGAGAATATAAATTAAAAAGATAAATATAAATTATAA
>JACBFG010000018.1:258701-274157 GCA_013435955.1 Diaporthe sp. HANT25 | reverse complement strand
AGCTTAAGCTACTTAAATTATAATAATATTATAGCTAAAAGCTTTATTTTACTTATTTATAATAATATAAGCCTAGTAAAACTTTAAGAAAAATAACTATAAAGCCTTTAATATATACTTATAATAATAAATTAATAATTTTAATTAAGAATTAAAATATATCTTATTTAATTTAAATATACTTAAGCTATATATCTTTATAAATAAGTTATTAGTAAATATAATAAATTTAAGCTTATAAATTAATTTTATTATTATTTTTAAAAATAAGAAACTATATAATAATAATTTTATACTATATATTAATCTTATTTATTAAAGCTTAATAAAATATAAAAGGATTATTTATAATATTCTTACTTTAAAAATATATAGTATAGTAATAAGATTTAATATTAATATTACTTTAAAGATAATACTTAATTTTATTATTTTAAAGCTATTATTATTACTAGTTTCTTTTATTATTTATATAAATTCTTTATTATTATATAAATATTTAGTTAAGCTTAAAACTATAATTAAAAAATACTTAATAATTAATATTATAGTATTAAGATAATTTTATAAGTAATAAGAAATAAGTAAAATAAAGTAAATTTATAATAAAAATAACTTAATTAATATAATAATAAAGACTAAACTAAATAATACTTTAATAAAGCTTATAAATTATAATAAGCTTATAATTTATATTAAGAAAGAAGTTATATAGCTAGTATTAAAATAAAAACTATTTTTTTTTATAATTACTTTTTAAAATATATATTTAAAATAATAAATTTTTATATTTATAATTACTCTTTAAAATTATAATTTATAAAGAAATTTATTTTTAATTTATTACTTACTTTTCTTTTTTAGTTTTCTTTTATTATTAATATTATATAATATTTAAAACTTAATTTCTTAAATAAACTAATTACTATAAATATTTTAAAACCTATTTTTAAAGCTTATCTTTTTTAAAACTAAATAATTTAAACTCTTTAAACTTCTTAGGCTTAAAACTCTTAAACTTTTTAGACTTATCTTTTTAAGAATGCTTCTTATAAGAGATACTTAAAGCCTTAAAATAAAGAATAATAAGCTTAAGTATATACTTCTTAATAGGCTTTTAAATTAAAATAAGAATTTCTTTAAGCTCTAAATTACTATTTTTATATATATAAATAAATAAGTTATTATATATACTAGTAATATAAAACTTATAAAGAATCTTTTATATTTAAATTATATTATTTAAAATAATTAAGTTTTAAAATTAAATTTTCTTTTTTTAAAGAATATAAATATAATATATAATTAAAACTAGAATTTTAAGAATATTAATATAAATATTACTACTTTAATTATATTAAATATAATAATTATTATTATTATTATTAATATTAAGATAGTCTTTAATTAATTTACTAAAAATAATATTATTTATATAAAATATATAAGAAATATTATATTTCTTAGTAAAAATATATATTTTATTCTTCTTCTTTATAATATACTTAACTTTAGTATTTATAGCCTAAAGTACTTTAATCTTAACTTTTATTATAATAATTTAAATAATATTTTAAATAATAATAAACTAAGTATTTAAAAAGTAATATTAATATAATATACTTTAAATATAAGTTTTAAAACTTACTAATATTATTATTATTAGTTTTATCTTTCTTCTTTTTCTTATAAGGTATAATTATATTATTTTAATAGTTTAAAAAGCTAAGATATTATAAGTTTTAAAATAAGGTATTAAAGTATTATTTACTAAGGAATTTTAGAACTTTTTATTTTAACTTACTAAAGAGTAACCTAAAAATAAATACTTTAAACTAAGTTTATTAAGGTAAGAAAGTTAAAGAATTTAAATAATAATATAAAGAGTTAGTAATACTTTTTTAACTTAGAATTTAAAAAATAATACTATTTTCTAAATTATATACTTAATTATAGAATTAAAAAGTAATACTAAAATTTTCTAAATTACTTATTTAACTAAGTAATTAAAAAGTAATATTAAGATTTTTCTAAATTATTTATTTAACTAAGAGATTAAAAAGTAATATTTATTTTATAAATTATAAGGTTAAAATAATAAACTAATAAGCTTATTAGGTAAAGATATACTTTATTTCCTTAAAATAAAAAATACTAGTATTAGTATATACCTTTTAGCCTATATAAGTATATTCTAAGCATTTCCTTATAGAATACTCTTTATTCTTAAAAAATTAGCTATTACTACTATTAATTACTTACCCCAAAATACCATTCCAAACCTTCACGTAAAGACAGCCCTTCTAACAGCTTGAAAGGTGATTATTTGCAGACTGAGCGTGACGCGAGTTTCGCCCCTTTCCTGTCGGCCCCCAGAGACGTGGAGCGGGGTCATGTCAGCTCTGCCACCGTGGCTTTGACAAATGTAGGTAAAGATTAGCGTGCCTACAGCCAATGTGGTGGGACAACGGATATTGCATATTTTCATATACGTGCAGTCTACAGTATTATTCGGGCTATGTGCGTAGCTGCCTGATCTTGTACAACCCAAAATGACGTGTATATCAGGCTCTCAAGTAATTGTACTCACTTTTCATTCTTGGTCCATTCTCAGTCATCTCAATTATTTGAGAGGCATAGCGTATACCGTGGCATATATGATGAATGATACAAGGCTGCTTGAGACTTGGTATGGGGAATCCAAGGATCCTGTCAGCCACAGGTGAGACCCTTTAGAGCATATTCAAAATAGATTGGCAGAGCCTTCCCGTCCGGGCCATGATGTCTTACACATTTGCTGACTGACTGAGGCAGTTCATCCTCGAACGTAGCCCAAGACGCTTACGACACTGCAGTAGAACGGTTTTGTCAGCTTCTAACGCATGATGATAAAAAGGTGTTACTGGCTCGAGGAACAAACGGTATCGATGAGATCCTCAAGATTCTGAACGAGTGCCATCTTCGGTATCACGAGAAGAGGAATAGTCAAAAGCTCAGAAAGTGGATTCTGCGCCTCACTTCCAAAGTTCACCATTATGGAAATATTCTGGATGTTTTTGTACAGCATCATCCCGAATACACGTCCTTGGTCTGGGGTGTCTTCAAGATCTTACTTGTGGTAAGGGATTCCACCATCGCCCGAGTTGGACTCCAATATCGGCGTCCATGCGAAGTACATATAATCGAGAAATTTCTAACGCTGTTTAGGGTGCTCAAAACCACGAAGCCGTCTTCGAGTTACTTGTGAAGACACTCTCACGAGTTGCGGATGCTCTCCCTCGACTTGACTTCTATACAGTCCTTTACCCTACGGATCGCATGAAGGCAGCGTTAGCGGACCTCTACGGCTACATCATTAAATTCTTCATACGGGCAATTGAATGGTTTCGAGAGAATCCATTCTAACACATCCTACATAGCATTACCAGACCGCCTGAGCTTTGGTACAAGGACCTTCTCGAAGATATTGAATGCAAGTCTTGGAGACTAGACCAGCTTGCTGCTTTAGGATCTCAGGCTGAGGTAAGAGCCATTCATTCAGAGCTTTCTGAAACCCGGAACGCTGTTATAGATATGAGGAAGATGATGGCTGGTAAGTTCAATATTGATCTATCTAGTATGTACGTGATATGCTAGTGTGCTTACTCTCTGCAGAGTTCTAAGCTATCAATTCAAGCGCAGCCATTGACACAAATCAACGCGTTGCAGATATTCAATTTTGCGAAATCGTTGCAAGCGTGTCCTTTTTGGCATTGGGTGACCATGTGCAAGCTTACCAGAATCTCGTACGCTTGGCCAAAGGCGGTAAACGGGCGGAGAAGCAGTCCATGGGGAGTCTCTGCTCCTCCACAATACTTATGGCTTGGTCGAGCTCCGATAGATCAGAAGCAGCAGCGATAAAGGGATCGTTCAGAACCAGACTTGCCGTGAGGTATTTCTGTGTGGCCGTGGTGGAACAATTACAGCAGTCAGGCGTCACCGTCCTTTGGGCATTCAACACCGTGGCGAACGACAGAGAGAATACACAGAAGACACGAATATCTTCCGTGGATATCCTGAAGCACATTACGCTCCAGGCCCTCAAGGCAGGAAGACCACATGCCTTTGTCCATGAGAAGTCTCTCGCGGTGACTTGCTCTCAGTTCCACACGGCCACAACCGCGGAGGAGTGGTTTCGAATATTTGAGTGCGTGCTTGGTCAAGTCAGTGGCCCCGTCTTCATCATCATTGATCTCCAGGTATTGCACACGGCCAGTCTCGAAGTGGAAGGGTTTAATTGGGCGACGGCACTGCTGTCCTTTTTTGAGTCTCTTTCGCAGCGCGGTAACAAGACGATTTTCAAAATCCTTCTTGTTGGTTATGGCCCAGTGATCTCAGGACAAGTGGATGCCTTACATTCTACCAACCGGGTTGTCACTGTTAAGCCTCCACGAGGAGCGAAGCACCAGAGAGCTGTGAGCATCAGAGGTGGTCCTGTGAAACTGAAGAAGTCTTGGGTCAAAAGGCCGAACAGTGTCAAAGCCAGTTGAATAATAATACGAGCGTTTGATACGAAAGCTGGGATATGAACCTGGGATACGAACATCGAAGGAAAAGTAGTTCATTTGACTTCAGCATGGCATGATTTGCAGAGTTGTGACACTCCAAGTTGTGTTGATTTTGCGAGGCCCTGGCACCAAATCATACTTAAGTAGTGAGAATTGACATCGGAGGGACTATATAGACTCCATGAGTTCCAATCTTTTCTAAAGTCGAATATTTATTCAGCGCTCCAAGGTCAACCCTATCGCAGCACCGCCCGCGCTGTTGGACTACTGATTCTTTGTGGGATCCAGGATAGACATGCTCGAGGTGTTGGTCGTATGATTGAATCGTTGCGACCTGGGCATTTCAAGCCATCGAAATGCGCCAGGAATGTCAAATTTCAAGGCAAAATGATCAAATAAGCTTATCGATAAGGCCCAAAGGGCCCAGCGGACTCTACTGTAAGCCCCGTGCCAGTTGCACTTGGAAAGTAGCATTCGCGCTTAGTCGTCGGCGCCGAACAAGAGACCCGTGGTTCCGGCATTCCGGCAGATCGGCATTCAGATTTTGTGGATCCACGTGTTGCAATGGGTAATTCGTACGTGGCCACAGGCTCACCCAGGATTGTTATTGCGGGACTGGGCAGCATGTTACAGGGACTAGAAGCCATGCCTGCCATGATGCCACGAATCCCGATCGATCTCGGCAGTTCATCTCATGCATGGATTGTCATTGGTGGACGACGTCTCGCTGGGGCGGAATCTGTTGCAGTGTTGCAGACATGTGGTACCGAAATCCGCTCGGAGGCTGCTACCTTCGCCGTGTATGATCTGTACGGCGCCGAGTAAGAAGGGCGGATGAATTATCGAATTGTCGATCCGGGGGATGTTTCTCCAAATTCGCACTACAAGAACCAAAAGTCTGCTACATTACTTCGCATCGAACTTTCCCAAGGATTCCATTTCGCCTTCACTCAAACCTGTATTTCAGACTGTCCCAACTGCCATTGCTACAATGTTTTCGAATATCGGCCAGGCTACTGGTGTTGCCTCGGTGGCGATGATGCCCTTGATTGCAATTTGCTTTGTAAGGCCAACCCTAAAGTCCATCAAAGTTCGCTTTCATCGAGGCTCTGGATTAACGGTCAGCCATTGATCAGCTTTTTGCATACTTGTTATCATATAGCGTCTACCAACTCATCTTCAGCCCCCTGCGCAGGTTCCCAGGTCCCAAGCTATGGGCGATTTCATACCTCCCCTACTTTCGCCTCTACACCTCCGGAAATGGTCATCGTGAGATATTGAGACTTCACCAAAAGTACGGCCCGATCGTCCGCGTTGGTCCGACGCACGTTTCCATCAACCACCCAGACGGCATGCAAGATGTCCGCGGCCATCGGAAAACGGGCGAGAACCCCAAGGACGCAATCAACTCCCTTCCTAACCGAGACAACATCATCGGCGCCAACCGCGAGGACCATCAGCGTTTCCGTCGCATACTAGCCCACGGATTTTCTGCGCAGTCTATGTTGGCGCAGCAGCCTGTCATCAAGCACTATGTCGACCAGCTCTTCGAAAAATTGCATAAGGCTTCTGAAGGTGGCACGAAGACTGTCGATATTGAAAGGTGGTTCAATTTCACGACGTTTGATGTCATTGGCGACTTGGCGTTTGGCGAACCTTTCGGGTGTCTGGAGGTTGGCACATATCACCCTTGGGTTGACATCATCTTCAAGAGCATCAAGAATATGGCATTCTTGAATTCTAGCAGACGGCTTTCATGGATTGGGCCACTGCTCATGATGACTGTTCCTCGCAGCTTGAGTACCAAGCTTGCTGAGAACAGGGAGTTGTCTCGACAGAAAGTGCGGAAGAGGATAGACCTCGGGGCCACCCGTCCAGACTTCATGGATGCTATGATCAGGAAATCGGAATCTGCTGGTTCGGTGAGTTGTGCTATATACCTGGATCACTGGAATTGTCCACCACTGATGCTTTGCAGACGATATCCTTTGAAGAGCTCACATCCAACGCTTTTGTACTCATTGTCGCGGGCTCGGAAACGACGGCCACATTGCTGTCTGCGGCGACTTTCTTCTTGGCCACTAACCCTGCGTCCTTGGCGAAGCTCAACGACGAGGTTAGGTCAACATTCCAGAGCGAAGATCAGATCGACATGCTCAGTGTCCAGAACCTCAAGTATCTATCAGCTGTTCTGGACGAAAGTATGCGGTGCTACCCTCCCGTGCCCAGCTCTAGCCCGCGTATGATTGGCGAGGGAGGCGATACAATCATTGGCGAATTCATTCCAGAAGGAGTAAGTCATAATTGTATTCTTTTTCTTCAAAAAACGGATTCCTAACATGAGTACCTCATAGACCAGCGTGGATGTGTGGCAATGGGCTGTGTACCACAACCCTGACCATTTTGCGATGGCTGAAGAGTTCCACCCCGAACGTTGGCTGGATGACCCCAGGTTTGCTGGCGATGCCAAACGAGCCCTTCAGCCCTTCTCAACTGGTCCCCGAAATTGCATTGGAAAGAAGTAAGTTATTTCTTGAGAAACAGGGCTGGTTTTGTAACACATCGTGAGGCCCGCTGACATTTGTTTGTTTAGTTTGGCCAACGCAGAGATGCGACTGATCCTAGCCAGGTTAATCTGGAACTTTGAGATACGCGCTGCGGAGAATTTGAAGGAGTGGTACAATGATAGCGAGGTATATATCTTGTGGCAGAAGGGGCCAGTGAATGTATATTTAACGCCGAGAATCTGAGCCGGCCATGGATTATCTGACCAGAGATTTGCCATTTGAGGTTATAAAATAGCGCATGAGCAAAATATGATTGCAGTAATGCGCTTCTCTAGAATATTTTCCAAAGATGAATCAGGTAATTTTCAGGGCAGGAGCATGAAGGTGCTCCAGGCCGGTTACTGAGGCCGTTTCGGGTGCCCCGTCCTTTAGTGGCCCAGCTATTTGATCAAGCACATGAAACTTGATCAAATAAGTGTGGTGGGACAAAGTGCCGTCAGCTTATGTTCACTCATCGCCATTTCGCGGGCGTAATCCTCCCCCAACTCCCTCTCTTTTCGGCGTGTCTTTTCAAATCCTGATTTTCTGTCATTTCCCGGCAGAACACTTCTCGTCCGTTGCATTCAACGCCTCTTTCTCAGGCGAAATTCAGTCAGGCCTGATAGTCATACAGTACATGCAACGACATACATCCGACCAATCTCAGTACTCTCTGCCTTACCGCGGGGTGATTTCAGTGATAACATGACTTCTTCAATCTCTGAATTTCCACCTGTCGCGAGATTGTGTTCAAATTGCGAGAAGGCACAATTCCGGGACGATGTCCCACAGCTCTTCCAGGCTGGGTCACATCTGGAATTTGACCAAGAACGTTTTCCTCCACGCAGAGACCTTGCCGTTTCTGGCCCAGAGGGTGCCCCAAAATTCGAATTGTGGGGTATCATCCCTACGGAGTTTGAACTCATGGATACACTACCGGAGCTTCCCAAGCTCATGAAATCATCCCAGGATGGATGCGACCTTTGCCGTTTTCTACATGAAGCGATCATATTTGCAACGTCAAAGCGGGGAAAGATCAAAGACACACCTAGCCATGAAGAGGCTGTCTACGTCACAATATCATATACATGGGGGCCACTTCGGCAAGCAAATGCTTCGGATGTCAAGGGTGTCTACAAGCGCCCGACTGGCCTCAACGCGATGGAGATCAATATCAAAGTATCGCATAATGGGACAATTCGCGAGACTTTCCGTCCAATAGAATGTGAAGTACAATTCCTGTGCGGTGAGTCTTTTTGCGATCTAGCTCAGCAAAAATGTATTAAATTGCTCGTGGTTCCCCATTGCTAACAATTACCCAAATAGATTCAGATGCAGGTTCACAATGGCTGACATTAGGGAACCGCGCTTACCCGTCATATTGCGATGCAGACAGCGCTCGTTGGATGAATCAGAGGCTTGAGTTGTGCAAGCAAGAGCATGACCATAAAATATTTGATCAGACGTATATTCCCAAAAGACTTGTTGATGTCAGCTCGGGTACTCCCCGCCTCATACTGCGAGAAGATATTCCGCCATCACGTCGCAGCAGCTCTGCTTTCAAATATGCAGCCACAAGCTACTGCTGGGGTTCAGGGGAAAGACAGGCAAAAACAACTGCCGCCACATTGCAAGATCGACAGGCAGGTATCAGTGAGACTGAAATGCCTGCAGTGCTCCGAGATGCCGTTCAAGTCACCCGGGCCCTGGGTATCTCTTTTCTGTGGATAGACGCACTTTGTATCCTGCAAGATGACCAATCCGACTGGGAGCAACAATGCGCTGAAATGCACCATATTTACGGCTCCGCCCAACTCACCTTCTGTGTCGCGAACTCCCGCTCATGCAATGAGGGCTTTTTGCAACCGAAGAACCCACGTGTTCGGCTCCCCTTCCAGTCACATCGAGTGCCCGACATGAAAAGTTCTTTCCTGGTTCAACTCTATTGGCCTCGGCATGGAAGTATGTATGACGAGTCTTGGTGTCTTCTCACCGAGGAAATTCTGCAAAGTCCATGGAATAGAAGGGCCTGGGTTTTCCAAGAGAGCAAACTGTCCTTTCGGAAGTTTTTTTTCGGTCGGAGCAACCTATATTTTGATTGTGGTGAAATCCAGCATGCGCGAGGGAAAGATCTCACATCGGGGGTTTATTTGCCCCATATCAGCGCATCTCTTGCAGCGAAAAACACGAATGACATATATCGCGAATGGGATGAATTTGTTCTTTATCACTACAGCAGGTACGATGCTAGCTGCTTCAGCTACGCCGCAGACTTATTACCAGCCCTCTCGGGTCTCGCCAGACTTTTCGCCAACCGGCTTAAGGATTTCTATTACGCAGGGCACTGGGAACGAGACCTATACCGAAGTCTTGCATGGATCAACACCCCATCACTAGTTGGTCAACCTATGCAGCCAGCTGGACTTATAATTCCATCCTGGAGTAGGTTATCAAGAAGTAACACAGAATCGTACGCGCATCACCTTTCTTGCACTTTTGTTGATTTGCATTCGGAGGTCAAAGTTCAAAAGGCGCGGGTTGCGCCTGTCGGCAATGATCCGTTTGGTGCTCTGAAAGAGTGCCGCCTTTGGATACGAGGCTACACGCTTGATTTGAGTCGAAAAGAAGCGCAGCTCTCAGCCGTGAAAGACCCGATCCGCGGAGGGATCCAATGGCATCTGATACTACTTGGACGCTGTTTTGGGCATGCAGAATTCGACGAGAGAGTCGTATCCCCTGGTTCAAAAAAGATGTGTGCATCCTTTGAGGACTTCAGAAAGCTTAAACTACTGTTGCTTGGGAGCTTTCGCGAATTCGTTAAAGACCTAGTAGAAAGGGGAGAAAGCGAAGTGTCCAGCATTTGCAGTTGCCAGGACTCGGCAGAGAAAGAGGAAGGGGAACAAGAAAATGAAAGTCTGGAGCAAAGTGATGAAGAGTGTGAGGTGAGTTGCAGTCAAGAGCAGTCAAGCAATCGGAGGCTGTCAACGCTTGGTGACAATGGCGATCAGCACCGGCAACGTGAGATACCTAATAGGCAAGGATACGGTCTTATTATTTCTCTCACTGGAAATGACGGCGAGTATCGTCGCGTGGGTGCACTCGTTGCGAAAGAAGGCCCACGAGTAGGCCCACATGTATGTACGCTTCCTGGCGACGGCAACATCGAGGCATTGCAGAGTTTTGCGAAGATGGAGACGGTTCAATTAGTGTAGTAGTAAGTAGGGATTACCATATCATACACTCTTTATATGAGTATGTCTACGACAGTAGACTTCATTAGATCGACTACTTAAAACCATTAAGTACCCCGTAGCATTATTTCTTTGAAAGCCAGGGTGGGCGACATCAATCTAGTGAAGCATTCAGCGTAGACTTGAAAAGAAGCAGGAACAAGATTTAATTTCCTGAAATATTTGGAGGTGTTTCTGAAGAGATGCTTACTGCTGCAAATTAGAGGTCAAATGTCTTGGTTCGCAAAGAAGCTGAACAATGTACAAATCTGTACAAGACGTCTAAAAGCCGGCCAGCAGAGGGTCTCACTCCAACCACCGCTATATACAAAAAGCTATCACAGATTCGCCTCCTGGTCGTGATTCCAACCAGGCATCTCACTCAAATCCTTGGCCCGCGCCGCACGCGTTGACTTCCTCGCATCACCAGACCCTGGTCTCCACCGCCACGCCTCAGCCAGATCCTGAGCCAAGGTTCCCTCGATCAGCTCCACGACGTGCTTGCCGATATTGGGCAACAATTTGAAGGAATGTCTGGATGAGATGTCAGTATCGCATGGAGCACCATGTGGTTAGATGAGGAAGAGACCAACCCGCTATCTCCCGTCGCCAGGATAAAGTTTTTCCACCTCGGGTGTTCGCAGATGAGCAACGATGAGTCTGCAGTATCGGTGCACCAGCACATGGACCGGTTAAAGAGCTCCTTCTGCGTGAAGCGCGGCAAGTATGTTGCTATGGCCTTGCGGATGGTAGTCTCGGAAGCATTGGGGTAGGTGTCGGTGGGATGCTTTGCATGTGAACGAGGTACTGACACCGGCTTGGGCTTTTGCGCACCGTATGGTTGGTGTTGCTTGTATCGAGTGAATCCTGGGAACTCGTCGCAGACCTTGATGACGCCTTGCTCGTTGGGTTCGAAGAAGAAGCCGATATCGCCATGATATACTACTGGTATGCCTTTGTATTCGGCGGCTTCTTCGGGCGTCAATTGCATGTGTGCATACACCCAAGCCTTCCTCTAAAAGTCAGTTTCGAAACGGTGTATAATGATTCCGGCTGCTCACCTTTGAGCAGCATTGTTTCTCAAGGTCCACCAGTGTCGGACTCCACGCTCCTGCAGCGAGGATGACTTTTTCTGCATAGTACTTTGTGCCATCCTCTGTCTCGACTCCGATACAAGTAGTTCCTTCGCTGTCGAATATTGGGCGTTTGAAGGAGCCGGCCCTGCACCACGTTGCGAATATCAGCTAATCAGTGTACTTTCTCAGTGGTCGATTCTGTGTGCTTACCCTCCGAATCCGAAATTGACACCCTGCTTTTGACAAAACTCGCCAATTGCGTTGATTGCTTTTGCTGCGGCCAGCCAGCCCCCATCGTGGCTATAGATTCCATTCCACCCCTGATTCAACTGGATTCAGCACAGCGTGACACTCAATAAGCCTGACGTTGGCTCGGAAAGCATTGATCTTACCTTGATATTCTCCCTGGGTAGAAGTGGTACCTTAGCTAGGATCTTGTCTTCACTGTCTAGCCACTCGTGCGTGTCTCCAACGCCCGCGTCTATCAGAGCCTGATATTCTCGCCGCAAGCCAGCAATTCCTTTTTCAGACACCTCGCAGTCCAACTTCAAAGTGTGAAAGATGTTAGTCTTTAATGGACAATCAAGACAGATGAACACAGGTTTTGCATACCCTCCCTGTGTTGTGAAAGAACGGCTTGAATAGTTCATCATTCCTCCACATGTCCCGCGCCTCCAGGCTCAGTCGTAAAGTGGCCTTGTCTCGCACCCGAATCCCCATGATCTTGTTGAGGTCATTTCCAGCAGACTGGGCAGACGGAAAATGAAAGGTGTCAAGGACGGTGATATTCGACGGCGTGTATCCAGATCGAAGGAGGTGCAAGGCCGTAGAGGATCCGATCGTCCCGCCGCCTCCAACGACGATGACTTTCGTGGTTTTCCGGGAGTTCGCCATGGCATGTAAAAGTCTCTTGGTGCACTTGTTGCTTTCGAGTCACACCTAATACAAATTCCTGGGCGAATTTAAATCCCACTACGAGGATCGTGACGTTTGAAGGCACTCACGTGTTCCGTGGACCGGCAATATCAACATGGGTGGCCCCTGGCACGCGGTTCGACCAATCGCTTCGACCTTCCTCGCGTCCAACTCCGCCATGCACGGGGTAACAACCGTCGGCCCGGACCGGAGATATCCCCGCCAAGACTGCGAAAATACGGGGGCAATCCGACCTCTTATCAAGCGACGACAACTGTAAACTTCCCCCAATTCGCCAGACCGCTGCCGGATTGCTAAGAGGAAGGCGTGATCGAGTGATTTCCGACAGCCATGACATTTCAAGGTCTTCCTCGCGCCTTTTCTTGAGGTCGGGGGTTAAATATGCAGGGTGCGGTGAGAACTCTCGCCTTGCCGGTCCACCGCGTCCGGCCCGAACGCATCACTGCCAGTGTCCAACTCTCACGAATCATGGCTTCAGTTGGGGAAATTACCCCATATTGTGTGTTTGGAGAAACGCACATGGTCCATGATCTTCAGGCCCACAGATAAGAAATGTCATCCCAGTCAAACCCCATTAGGAGAAGCTTGTTCGCATGGCTATATCTACCTAGGCCCAGCTCCTCAAGAGAGTTTACAAATAGTCATATAAGCACAGCGTAGTCTCGTCTGACTTTGTTCGTTCTGTTATTTTCAGAACCACGAGCCCCTACTTCCGCTTCGTCAAAGATCAACATGAAAGTCGACAGCGTATCTGCTCCCGGAGGGGTTGGACCCATCGGAGAGAAGGCCCCGTCACTAGAAGTTGTGGATAGCAGCGCCGATGTGCACCCTGACTTGGTCGACATGGACGCATACAGACGGGATGTGCCACTATGGAAGAGGATCTGGCAGCATAGTCTGACACAGATGATGTTATTGAGTGTCCAGGCCTTTTGTGGACCAGCCATGGATGATGCGATCGCGGGTTTGTTTAAATTACTTCGGGCTTTTTTGTGCTGGCTACTGACTTTCCTCCAGGGCTCGGTGGTGGCGGTTTGGCTACACCACAAACATCCAACACAGCGTATGTGCCCTGCTGGGCTTTAATTGATGGCAAGACGTGTGCTGACAAGCCTCTTCTTCTCATAGCACCGCGATCAACTATACCATGCTGGCCATCGTCTGCGCGTTTGGCGGGCCCTTGGTGAATAAACTCGGCGTGAAGTGGTCGCTGGTCATCGGTGCGGCAACGTTCCCCATCCGTGGCGCGTCCTACTATGCCAACAGTAAATATGGAAATCAATGGGTGCGTTTAGAAAACTGTGTTTTTCCGAGGCTGAGTGTCCGGTCTCTGACGACTGTCGAACTAGTTCCTCATCCTTGCCAGTTTCCTCAATGGCACTGGAACTGGCTTCTGGTACGTTGCTGAAGCTGGTTCGATCCTCTCCCTTGCACCATCAGGGGTGAGAGGCCGGTACTTGGCTCTCTGGATCGTATCCCGCAATCTAGGGCAGCTTGTCGGCGGTGGAATCAAGTGAGTGAACGCAAAACCATAGCCTCGCTATTCGAGTCCCCCCGCTGACAGCGCAATTCTCTTAAGCCTAGCAAAGAACCATGTCAAGGGTGTGGAAGGAGGTGTCACCCCCGACACTTATATCGCTTTTGTCATCATCGAGTGCCTGGCGTAAGGACGAGCCTCCCAGCGTCAAATTATTCAAACCAATGCAGTGCTGATATGAATTCTCCAGATTGCCTTTTGCGTTCCTGATAAGTCCTCTTGAGCGGGTGGTCAGATCGGACGGCACTAGGATCGTCGTCTCAGAGACTCTTAGCACCAAGCAAGAGTTGAAGCAGATAAGGATAACAGCAACTTCAAAACTAATTCTATTATCCTGTGTTTGGGCATTTTGGTCATTCTTCTACAGGTATGTCACACAGCAGGACGGCTATAGAGTCCCCGTACTGACTCAATTTTGCAGTGGGACATGGTCGACATATCTGGCCACCTATTTCAGTGTCAGAGCTCGAGCACTCTCATCACTGATCTCTCCATTCTTCTGCATGTGAGTCTAAGAATTTTGTCTACTCTTGACCTTGCGATTTGAATGTCAGTAATGTATGTGCTGATATTGGAATGTGCAAGTGTGGGCTGCTTTGGGTTAGGCTTCATCCTTGACATCAAAGGATTAAGTCAGCGTCGGAGGGCCCAGCTTGGTCTTTACACAGTCGTTCTGCTCAACATGGGCGTCTATATATGGTCTATCGTCATGCAGGTGCGGTTTGACAGGCACAACCCCGGGGCAATCGATTGGGAAGACCCTCTCTATCCCTCGGCATTCCTGCCGTACTTTTTCGTGCAGACGACCGGTCCGCTCTCGCAGTCGTACATGTATTGGCTGATCTCCTCATTCGCCACTGATGCTCAATGTAAGCCTGACTCCCCTGACTGATTCAATTTTTAATTCAATTTCTAACACGATGCAAAGCCAATGTGCGCAATGGAGCCGCATTCAGGTGCGTTGAAGCAGTGGGCCAAGCAGTGTCATATGGCCTCAATACGAACGCGAACTTGAGTACTCTTGTTGGATTGTAAGTAAAGCGATTGTCATGAAAACTCTGCGCATGATGTATTCTGACAACTTTTGTTCAAGCTGTGTTACTTTTGGCCTCATGGCTGCAGCCCTTGGCCCGATGATCGTCCTCACAAACGACGTCCCGGATCGTATTCCCGCTGATGTGCTCGCCGAGGAGCAGCAGGCCGCGATCGACGGCAAGAAAGTGGATCCTCAAGCGCTCCCCACTGTTTGAACCATTTTCCAGCAAGGTTGCCACAAAGAAAGGCAAAAACATAATCGAAGAGGTTTAGCAGTAGCAAACTATAACTAATATAGTATCAGTAGTTCAGTTCCGTCCAAATTATCGAGCTCTAAGAAGTAGTCGAAGCAAAAGCTCATCACGAATGATCTCACTAATTCAAAAGGACGCATTTGACGATGGTTCTTGAGGTTCTCAATAAAAATCGAGATTAGATAACTATCACTAGTAATTTTTCCTCTCGTAGATTAAAAGTCCCGACCTATCGCAAACATGACTGCATGCAAGCAAGCTCCGCGAAGCAGGAACCCCCAAGCCAAAAAGAAGA
>JACBFG010000018.1:204448-258682 GCA_013435955.1 Diaporthe sp. HANT25 | reverse complement strand
GCGGTCACCAGCTTGACTATGGGAGAGCGGACGGGATCCCGTATTTTCTAGTGCCTATGGTCGTATGTGCTTGATGGGGGCGTGTGTGCAATTATATCCCAAAGAACACCGAATCCAAAAGTCAAGCCTTCGGTGTTCGGTGTTAAAAGTCACGTTTACTCTACCTTTTTCTTCAATCCTAGAAATCGATTTTGTACGTCTGGATGTCAGCAGTGGGGCAGTGACCCACTTGTCAGTGCAAAGTCTTGGGCGAGAGCCTGTGGCAAGATGCCTTGAGGCTAGTTAGTTAGCATACCTTCAACGTGACAGCTGCAAGGATTGCTAAAAGTTCAAGTGTCACACTGCTCTCATGTCAACTCAGGCATTCTCATTCCCGCTTAGTTCTAATCCCTCCAATTTTGGAGCTTAGGTTTGTAGCAACTCGAATCGCAAATTCCGTGTGAGTGCATATACCCACTCAAGCACCCGGCCCGCTACGCAAATAACACGACGCACTTTAGGCACTCTAAATACCAACTTATGCATTTAAGATTCAATAAACTGGATCTGGCGAGATAAATTCAGTATTTCTAAACCTATGGAAGTTCTTTGAGACTCATTCACGGATAGTGGTGTGCGCGAGGGGGTGGGTGCTGGAGTGGATTTGCGGACTTACAATGCAACCTCACGCACTTCCACTTATTGCAAAACAATGTGTTCTCCATTCCTTGTCAGCAACTGCATCGGATGCTTTATCGTGATATCAGGTCAAAAAGCACCACTTGGTCTTCTCCGCAAATCTTTGATGGAACTCTTCGACCAAGAATCGCAAGTTTAGAACGCCAACCGAGCCAGCTGAGAAAGCTGTGCTATTCACATCTTTGCCAGCAGGATGATATGCAATTAGTCCAAATCCTTTGACTTTTGTACCGAAACTTTGATTATAATGCTGCAAGCTTTTGGAAATTGACTACTGTTTTCACTACTATATTGCCATCAGCATCCCGAGTTTTTCCGGCCAGCTCAAGAGCGTCCTGCACTTTGTCAAGACCCTGAAATCGATGACTGATCATTTTGGACACATCAGGTAAAGCGTTGCCTCCGACTGGCACTCCTGTAACGGAGGCTTTTGCGATTTCAATCGCTCTAGGGTAAGCATATGCATACCGCCAAGTAGACACGAGATTGATCTCCCGGCTTGTCAGATCTGATATTGGAAGTGTGTGGTTAGGTATACCCATCCCCACTAGGACAACACAACCGCCTGATGCGGTGGCCTGTAGAGGGTAAAGGCTTGCGTCAGCTCAAGAGGACCACACGAAATGAAATGCGTGGAATGCCGCCGGGTTGAAGGGGCTTGGTCGCTTACATAAATGCCAGCTTGCACACACGACTCGACACCTGTGCACTCAAACGTCGTCTGTACTCTTCCTACGGCTTGGCCATCCGGCCATCCCAACTCTGCAATCTCTGCTGCAGTCTGCCTGGCGATGTCCAGCTTCTTCTCCAGGGTCTGTCCCTTCCTTGGGGGAACAGCATACACCACAGAAGCAAAGCCGTGCTCCAGCGCAAATTCCAGGCGCCCCTTGTCGATGTCGACCATGATGACATCTCGATAGCCCTCCGCGCGCACAGCCACAGCGCAGAGCAGCCCGATTGCCCCGGCGCCAAAGATCAGGCACGTGCGCCTGGGTAAGACGGTTGCCTTGCCTGCCCTGCGTGCGGCGTGAATGGCAACGGCCAGTGGCTCGAGGAGCGCGCCGACCTCGAAGCTCAGCTCCATCGGGAGACGGTGGATCCAGCGCGCAGGATGGTTCACGAGCTCCTGCAGGGTGCCCTGGTAATGTGGGAACTTGGAGCCCGAGCTGCGGAAGCGCAGCGCCGGGCAGATGTTGTACCTCCCGCCGCTGCAGTAATTGCACTGTCCGCAAGGAACGCCGCACTCGAGCGCTACGAAATCGCCTGCCTTCAGATCTGGATTCGCCTGGGAGACATCGGTCCCTACGGCCACGATTTCACCCGCTGCCTCGTGGCCCAGGCAGAGTGGTTCGCGGACCTGGATGCCCCCGTTGCAAAAGTGCGCGTAATCGTGTACGTCAGAGCCGCAGATGGTGGTGGAGCGAATTGCAACCCGGACCTCGTCGCCGGCGAGAGGCGTGAGATCTGTTGATGCCGTCTGGAGAGTTTTAGCCTTCTGGAGATACTGACCACGGCTCTTCTCGGCGGTGGTGGTAGTCGTCGACATCCTGGCAATATTCTCTGTGTTTCTTGATTCAGATAAAATTTAAACAAAAGGAAATGATTGAAACAGCATGTGAAAATCGATGTCTACATTTAGTACATGTGCGGGTGCTGATGTCGCGACATGGCACTCTTCAGGCCTGCGCAAAAAGCTTCGAGCCGGAATGTCAGCTCCGTGTCTGGCTCATATCACAGCTACTTGTTTATGCAGGCGACTTACCAGGCGATTATCCCAGCCATGATTTTGTGATCGTACTGGCTGCAGAGGGTGGCTGTGAGCCGCGTGTTACGCAGTCTCGCCGAAGGACGCGCTCAGTCAGACCGCGGGATCTGATTTCCGACCACTAATTCCTGTGAGCCGCATAGTGGCCAAACGCTCCCACGCAAATGCGCCTCCGAGCGGCAACAAGCCCCGAAACCACAGCGCTAATCTTGGGAAACAGATTCCACCGTTGCTTTACATAGTCAGGGGGAGGCGATGGTTCTTCTCATGTCTCTGGAATTTGAGCCATGCTGAGGAGGCTGAATCATTCACTGCCAGCAAGTCCATCAGAACTAAATCACGTCGGCCACTCCTAGCCTCTGGCATCATTTTCAGCTTCTTTGCTGTGTTACAGATTTTCACTTTAAACTTGACCTGATCTCTGGCCTGGGCTATTCAATATCTTTGGTCCCATAATGTCGGCCTACGCAGAGAACCTTGATGCCATTATCATCGGCGCAGGTCCGGCTGGCATCGCCATGGCCTACCGCTTGAAGCACGAACTCAACTTTCACGACTTTCTGATTTATGACAAGCTCGATGGCGTCGGTGGCACTTGGAGAGCAAACACATATCCTGGATGGTAAGTCAAGAACACGGAATGAGGGAGTGAAATAATATGAATCTTTACAATCAGAGACGGAAAACTAATCACTCATTTCGCTCTTATCAGTGGATGCGACCTTCAGTCGCATCTCTACTCCTTCAGCTTCAATCCGAATCCCAACTGGTCGAAGCAGCTGTGCGAGCAGCCTGAGATTCTCCAATGTAAGTCTCGTCCAGTTGGTCCCTTCATCCTACCATTGCGCTCTCCACCACACAAATGAAATAGTAAGACTAATATGCGTATGATAGACATGGAGGACACTGTCGACAAGTTCGATATCCGCAAGCATGTCCACCCGTCGGTTGAGTGCATCGGCGCGAAGTGGCACAGTGAGCTCGGCAAGTGGGAGGTGAACGTCAAGGACCTCAAGTCAGGAATTGAGTACTCCCGCTATGCCAGCGTCTTCGTCTCTGCCGTCGGTGCGATCTCCTTCCCGCGAGAGGTCAAGTTTTCGGGCATGGAGAATTTCAGGGGCCACATGTTTCACACCGCTCGGTGGGACCATTCCGTCTCATACGCAAATAAGCGTGTCGCCGTCATCGGCAATGGTTGCAGCGCGGCTCAGGTCGTTCCGGCCATTGCTGAGAAAGCAGCCTTTGTGAAGCAGTACGCTCGCAGTGGTCAATGGTTCCATGCTCGGCCAAACCGATACTACACTGAACTGGACAAGTTCATGTTCAAGTGGGTGCCGCTCTGGGAGCGGCTTCTCCGCCTCAAAATCTTCCTCGATGCAGACGAGGAAACTACGACATATTTCCCGACCCCCAAGGGTCTCAGGGTGCGCGCCCAGATGGAAAGCGCGTCAAAGAAGTACATCCAATCCAAGACGCCAGAGAAGTACTGGAGTCACATTATTCCAAAATTCCCATTGGGATGCAAGCGCCGAATTTTCGATCCTGGCTACCTCGACGCGCTTAACAGACCCAACGTGGAGCTTTTGCCGGAGGGTATCCAGGAGATGACAGAGACCGGCATTGTTAGCGCCTCAGGAATACGAGATGACTTCGACATCATCGTTCTCGCTACTGGATTCCAGGTCTCAGAGTTCCTGACGCCCATGCACATCATCGGCGCTGACGGCCGAGCGCTGCACCAGCAGTGGAAAGAATGCCGTGGCGCGCAGGCATACCTCGGCACCTACGTCCACAACTTTCCCAACCTGGCCATTCTCTTCGGGCCGAATACCTTCCCTGCGAACAACTCGGCCCTGTTCGCCTGCGAGACACAGGTCGATTTCGCCGTCAAGTCACTCTTCACGCCCCTGCTGGACCATCGGGCGGACATAATCGAGGTCAAGCAGACGGCCGAGAACTTCACGACGAATGCGATACACAAGGAGCTCTCTAACACTGTGTTTTCAGGAGACTGCTCAAACTGGTATATAGGAAAGTTCGGACGCAACGCCGCCTCTTGGCCCGGCATGGCGCGGTCGTACTGGGCCGCCACATACTTCCCTGACTGGTCGGCGTTTAACCTCATCGGTGGAAGCAAGCTGTGGCCTCTTTATACCGTTCGCCGCTGGCTGATGAACGCGGGAGTGCTTACCAAAGCGCTGCTCATTCTTGGCGTCGCGGCAGCAGCGGCACGCTCTGGAGGTCGTGAGGCCAGCATCTCACAGCTTGCTACCCTGAAAGCCATGGTGACTAGTTCACTTCTATGAGGCAGCAACTTTTCTTTGTGGAGGGACTATTTTCCTCGTCATTATCCAATTATCGACAGATGAGTCGCGTTGGGACCATGGCGAACTACAACATGGGAGCTTTTCAGGAAATATTTAGCTGATTGAAGAACAAGACCTGTATAGCAAAGCAACATCTTTTTACTTATGATCAGTGAGTTGAGCATTTTTAGCATAATGAAATGCCAATTGAAACTGCTCGCCTAACGCATACACTTCATGACGTCGCCCTATGACAGGTTGCCAGAACAGCAAGATGGCCACGTTTCGCAAAGCAAGTTCTAGACTCGACCCTGTACATACAGATCTCAATTGACAAGTACGCCGAAAAGATGGAAAGCATTGAGGTGGCTAAGTCATCGGCTACATCTACGCTGTGCGAATTGGGCACTGAATAAAGAAGATGCCTTCAACCTGGGGTGCAAAATGCAGAATTCTATATCGAAGCAAAATCTTGACCAGAGACAAATTTGACAAGGTTGAAAGACCAATCTTTCACAACTCAAAACATTATGGTAAGCGTTCAGATTCTGTCTTTATGCTTGCTTTGCAGGTATATATGAAAGCAATCATTATGTTCGCAGTATGCAGGCCTATAGCAGGCAAGGCAGGGTTGCGATTTCGTCTTCCCTCGTCAGGAGGTCTGCTCTGGACGCGCCAAGGATGAAACTGGCCCAAAGATCTCACCATCTCCAAACAGCAACATCATGCTCCGGACAGTCTAGTGTCCGAAGACCGCTGAGTCGTCATCCTCAGAGGGAATTCCGAGTATCGGATATGCAATAATATGGATTCAAAATCCCGATCGGCACAGCGTCTTGCTTGGCCGGTCTCAAATTCCGGGACGCGCGTGGGGGACAACAGGGATCGGGGCATGAGTTCCGTGACGGTCATCCGCACCGCGAAATGTCCCGTATCCATGCCGTCTGAAAAGCGACAGAATATGCCCCAAAGAATAGATACTTGGGGAGCTTGCGATGCGATCCAAATATTCTATTGTGAAGACAAATCGATGCACACACTCTGGCAAGTATTGTCCGGCACTACAATTTGAAGACTTTCTAGAAGTTGATTCTCGAGCCTAATGATCATGTCCTATCACGAAAAGCACTTAAAAAATGTATGATATACCGCACGTCTCCTGTGAAGCAAAATAGAAAGCTGATTCAATGCCCATGTTTCACAGCTCAAGGATAGCAGCCTTTTCTCGGGTGATGCTTTTATCGATGGGCAATGGGTGTCCAAGGACAAGACATTCGACGTCTACGGTCCGTTTCCAAGTCTCGGCCATCCAATGTTCATCATACTGAGGTCAAATAGAGCCATCATCAAGCACTGTCTTGGGCAAGGTGTCAAACTGCACAGTTGAAGATTTCCAGAAAGCCATCGAGAGTGCGGACAAGGCACAACGAAGCTTTTTTGAAAGCACAACTGGGACCCAGAGGGGAGCCCTCTTAAGAAAATGGAATGATTTGATCCTGGAGAATCTCGATGACCGTAAGTTTGCAACACTTTGAAAAGTTCTACCTGCGCGTTTCCTGACTCGTTTGGTGATAGTTGGAGCCATCCTTTCCCTCGAAAATGGAAAGACCTTGAGCGAGGCAAAGGGTGAGATCGTCTATGCTGCAAGCTTTATATCATGGTTTGCAGAAGAGGCCACTCGTTCTTATGGCGTCACGATTCCATCCTCTACTCCCCACACCACTCTCATGACCATCCGAGAGCCAGTTGGCGTGTGCGGAATCATCACACCCTGGAATTTCCCCGCCGCGATGATTACCAGGAAAGTTGGCCCAGCTCTCGCTGCCGGAAACTCTGTCGTGATCAAGCCACCCAGCGAGACACCGTACACCTGTATTGCTCTTACCAAGTTGGCCGTGAAGGCCGGTTTACCCCCCGCGACGATTCAGGTCTGCCCTACAAAGGACCGTGCGGCTGCAACCGAAATAGCCAAGAATCCGCTGGTCAAGAAGCTCAGCTTCACGGGCTCGACTGGTGTGGGTAAGAAATTGGCAGAGTTGGCGACCGGCACTCTGAAGAAAGTCAGTCTGGAGTTGGGTGGCAACGCATATTCATTATTTTCGACGATGCAAATCTCGATCTGGCCGTAGAGGGTGCAATGTTTTGCAAGTTCCGCTGCTCAGGGCAGACGTGTGTCTGGTATGCTCTCTTTCTTCCCAGATTTGCTGCATGGCACGGCGAAAATGCTACTCTAGATGCTGATTGGATCCCTCAAGCGCAAATCGGCTCTACGTCCAAAAAGGTGTGGCCAAGGTTTTCACGGAGAAGCTCGTCAAGGCCGTTCAGGCTCTCAAGACGGGACCAGGGCTGGAGCCCTCAACCACCCAGGGTCCATTAGTGAACAAGGCCGCTGTAGACAAGGTCAAGGAGCATGTCGAAGATGCCACCTCCAAGGGCGCAAAAGTCGAGCTCGGAGGCAAGACACCTGACAAAGCCGGCTTCTTCTTCGAGCCCACCGTCCTCTCCGGCGTCACGACAGAGATGATGGTCAGCAAGGAGGAAACGTTCGGCCCCCTCGCTCCAATCTTCGAGTTCGAGACCGAAGAGGAGGTTCTGCGGCTGGCGAACGACACCGAATTTGGTCTGGCAGGATATTTCTTCTCCCAAGATATCGCACGGGCTATGCGTGTAGCACAGAAACTCCAGTGTGGCATGGTGGGTGTCAACACCGGAAAGATCAGCGCGGCCGAGGCACCGTTTGGGGGAGTCAAGGAGAGCGGATACGGAAAGGAGGGCAGTCTTTACGGTCTCGAGGAGTACCAAATCATCAAGAGCATCACAATTGGAAACCAGAACGTCGGTTTCTAAGTTTAGCGCCGCGACCGTGGTCGCTCTTGGCGTCTTCAGACAGAAGCTTGCTCGGCTCAATCGTCTCAATCGTCTCGTGGCCTATGCTCATACTATGAGGCACTCGTACAGAACTCTTCGAATATCTAAATTTTCTAACATTTCAAACACGGCGATGAGACTTGACTAGCACATCATACCGATGTTAAGACGTAAATTTGCACGACTTCAACATCGAATGATTCAAAAATACCTAAGGTAGGTAGTGTTAGCGTGGCGTAAAAGCCCTTGTAATCCTTCTGGTCACATGCATCCCCTGTTCCTGGCAGAAAGGGATACATATTCCGAGCCAAGTCTCGACAGGACCTGTAGTTTTGAACTACATTAGTCGAATCAAGGCCGGAATTGGATCCCGCTCAAGGGGTCGAGTCAGCAATGGGTACCGAGCAGGACAATTTCGAAGACGCGCAAATGATCAAACCTAAGCACACAGGGTCTGTGCTATTTCCAGTGAGTTCTACGATCGTAAATGCTATCCTGTGTTGTGGCAAAGTGCCGTTGGAACTTCTAACAAGAGTTGACCGTCGTTCGGCGTATGTCCCGCCATTGAGTTTGATGTGTATGCGAGCTCGAAACACAACAACTGACATTCAGCAGCGGATTGAACCATCCTTCCAATCATCCTCGACGTTATTCTGTGTCCTGAAGATGTTGAAAAGCCCAGAAATGTACAAAGCAAGCGCAAATTCCCAACTCGATACATTATACCTGCTGCTTAGTAGCAATCTGGTCAGCCGCAGAGGCAGCCACCTTCATGACCTCCATCTCTTCCCTCGAACTGGTGTCCCCGAACAAGATATCGATCTCTTCAAGGCTCTTGCCCTTAGTCTCCGGGACAAGAAGCACTGCCCAGATCCCAGCCAATCCGCAAAAACAGGCAAAGAATATATAGGTCCCGAATTGAATGTTCTCGAGCATGGGAGGAACAGCAATTCCAATGATGAAGTTGGACAGCCAGTTGACACAGGTAGCCAAAGCGACACCCTTCGCGCGGTGGGAGTTGGGGAACACCTCAGCGGGCAGACACCAGCCAAGTGGAGAGTAGGAAACACCATAGACCATGATGAAGCAGAAGGCCATAGCAACGCATGCCCTAAATATCTGTTAGTCCTCTGTGACGGGTCCCAAATTGACGTACTCTGGAGGATTTCGAAACATGACAGACAGGAATCCGTGAAAGGAGAAGAATGTGCTTACCAGCCCGCAGCCGTATTTGCTTGCCAATCCTTTTCGTAGACACCGGCCAAAGCAGCAATGATAACATAGCAGGCGCAGGACCCAAAAGCACCAATGATAGCCAGCGGCCTTCGTCCCAACTTGTCGATGATAACGAAGCAGATAGCAACAGCGACCAGTTGAAGAATATTGAAGACACCAGACAGGATAAGGGACATCTCATCAGACTGTCCAATGGAGCGGAAGAGCGTAGGTGCATAGTAGATGAAGGCATTGATACCAGAGAATTGTTGGAAGAAGCAGACTCCGCATCCGACAGCGGTCCTGCGCAACATCTTCCGGTCGAACAGGTCGAGCCACGAGAGGACTTCCAGCCTGAAGCTGCCGGCTCCAGGGTGCTTCTTTGCAAGCACCATCTTGTTGAACTCGATCTCTGCAACGATGCCCTTGTACTCCTTCTGCACACGGGCATCAGAGGGCGGCAGACCCCGCAGCTTGCATAGACTCGCAAGACACTCCTCGTTACGGCCAACAAGAGTCAGCCATCTAGGGGAGTATGGGAAGAACTGGATCCCAATGCCGAGTATCGTCGCGCAAACCATCTGTAGTCCGAGGGGAAGCCTGAAAGAGACTTCACTTGCGATTTCTTTGGTGCCGTAGGTGATCCAGAAAGAAATGACAACACCTGACACTATAGATAGAGACTCGAGAACTAGCAGTGTACCTCGAAGATTCGGCGGGGCGATCTCGGAAATGTACAGTGGAGCACCCTGTGTTATTCATGCGTCAGCCTTCTGTGAAAGATGAGAAAAGCTCTCGAGGGATTACATACCATTGCAAGAGTGCCAACCCCAATTCCACCAATGGCTCTTCCAGCCACAAGGGTGCCATAGTCTTTTGCCGCGGTTTGGATAATGGCACCGATGTCGAAGATGACCACAACCAAAGTCAGAGCCCGCTTCCGAGAGATCTTGTCGGCCACGTACGGCATGAAAATGCAGCCCACGAAAGCACCGAACAGCAACATGGCAGTCATGAAACTGGTGCCAAAGGCAGTCTTAGTCCGTGGGAAGGTATTGTGGAACTGGTCCATGACGTTGATGATGGAGATGACGCCCTGGTCATAGCCGAAGGAGAAGCCTCCGAGCGAGGCAAGGAACGCGGCTCCGAAGACGTATGAGTTTCCGAGGAGCCCACGAATTCCGTTTGGCCCGTACGCCACATCTTCTCCAAAGAGGTCTCCGTCTGACAAGTTCTGAGAGTCGGCCTGTGTGTACGAGCCCTCCTTGTGCTCGTACGTGGCGGTGATCCCGTGTTGGGCATCAGCCGCCGGGCTGATCTTCATATCTGTAGACATGACAGAAATTGGTAGTGCACTGGATTTCCAAGATCAACTGTGTTGTTGCTGGTGGAGGGAGTAGAGATTACGCTGAAGAAGAGGAAGAGGAAGAGAGAAAGAGAAGTGGTCAAAGGTGGATGGTAATGAAATATTCGTGAGGACCGTCAGTCCGCGGCGTCGAGAAATCAAATTTTATGCGCAAGAAAAGCGCGCAAGATGGACCGATGCGGTAGAAGAGGCCAATGATGGTAAACATGCCCCTGAGGGCTGAGGCTCGGACCTTGATCCGGGCCCGCTGAGGAGATATCGCTCGCAATTGAAACCTGGGGTCCAGGGCCAAAATTGTGTCTTCCCCATTACCCCATACCCCATACCCCGTACCCCATGCCGCGGAAAATACATTCCGCTGTCACCCCGCTAAAACCCCATAGTCTGTATTTCGTGGGGAAGCTGGGCACATGAATCGTCTGTCATGCTTGGACTTGAGGTTGACCCGGCAATCTCGATTGGGCTCGCATAGTAAATTGGTTTCAGCTCTCTTTCAGGCGTTTAGAACTCTAGTAATCTAGTCTCGGTACATAGGTGTACAACATTATTTTTATCATACCATCGTGTAGCCCTTTAAATGCTTCAGTGAGCCCTGATTCGGCTAAAACTTGGTTTCCGGCCGTCTTTGCTTCAATCCTCACTTCAAATGGAATCTCACGTACGAGAGCGTAATATAAATCCCGGGACTTGGCACCTTCGTAGACAGTTGGCCAACCACATGGGGTGGGCTGGACTACTTGCGTCAATTAAATCCAGTTGTAGATCCACATGCTGTTTGTAGATTGAAAAACGTGATTATGGTACTTGCAAAATGGAGAAGACATGTCTGAATTTTACGTCACAGTCATGAATTGTCTACCTAATATGAACTAACCTCGCCTTCAGATAGACCTCCAGCCTGCCTTCCTTGCGTCGCCACCAGCCAGCGTTCCCAGATACTCCTTCACCCTTGCTTCTATCCCCTTCGCATCCAGACGGAATCTGTCATAATTGCTTGCATTGGAAGCCGAGTAGCCATACCCAGTCATGCCGATACTCGCTGTCACGTACCGAGCCCAGGTCGTCGCGACGTACTCCTCAACGCTGACGATAGGCGTGCCATCCAGAGGGAACACCGACTCCTGGTAATACCGACTCTGCGCGTCAAAATGCTCGAAGCTCGGCGCGCTGACCACCCTCGTGGGGATCCCGCAGGCGGATAGGCTCTCGGCGGCCGCGACGGCGTAGTGCAGGTTGGTGCCGCAACTGGCCAAGATAAGTTTCGGATTCTCGGCCTCGACGACAACATACGCGCCCTTGGCGACCTTGAACCGGTCCGTGTCCGGCACAGGACCGACGGGGTCACGGCCGAGAGAGAGCATGGAGGGGCCGGTGGTCTTGGCCAGCGCGAGCATCCAGGCGCCGATGACCTCTTCGGCGTCGCACGGCCGCATGTACGTCAGGTTCGGCATTGCCCGGTACAGGGAGTCCAGCTCGACGGGTTGATGCGTTGGGCCGTTTTGGCCCTCGGCGAAGGAGTCATGGGTTGCGATATGGATGACGGGTAAGTGGCTCAAGGCACCCATTCGGACACCGGGAGCGGCCTTTAGAACAATGAAGATCAATATCATCATATCGCGAACGGGGTTGGAATGGTCGTGCTCCAGGTGACTTACATAGATGAAGAACATGAAGAAAGTAGCCGTAAACGGGAGGAAGGTGCCCGGGTTGTAAGCCGCGATACCGTTGGAGATCGACGCCATGGCATGTTCACGAATACCGTACCGTAGGTAGCGCCCTGAGTAGCCCGAGGTTGGATGGAACACCTCGTGAGCCTCATAGGGGACTTTGTTGGAGTTAACGAGGTCGGCACCACCCCCGAAAAAAGCTGGATGGGCCTTCCACAGGCTCTCCATGACGGTTCCGTTTACCTCACGGGTAGCCATACCGTCGAATTTCCGTATCTCGACTTTCTCCAGCACGGTCCGCCAAGCTTCCCCATTGTCGCCCGCTGCCCTCTTCAAAAACTCCTGAGCCAGATCTGGGTGAGCTAACTGGTATCTCTTGACGAGATCGTCCCACTCGCTCTGAAGCTTCTGGCCGTGCTGTTTCCTTTCCCTGAAGTACTGTAGTGAGGCTGTGGGGATCTGATGCGTAGTTGAGGGGTCCTGTCCAGCAAGGGTCTTGGACAGCGCCACACTCTCGGCATCAAAGACACCGTGGTGTGCCTTGAATGTCCCTGCCGTGGTCGTCCCGAGTCCGATGATAGTGCGGACGTTGATGAACACAGGCTTGCCAGTAAGCGTTCGGGCGTACTCCAAGGCTGAGACCAGAGCCTTGACATCGTATGAGCCGTCGGCGACCTCTAGGACGTGCCAGCCGCACGCACGCATCTTGGCGTTGACATCCTCCTCATTGATCCAGTCTAGAGGTCCGTCACAGGTGACCTGGTTGTTGTCATAGATGACTACAAGGTTGTCCAGCTTCAGGCTTCCCGCCAATGACATGGCTTCGAGCGCAACCCCTTCCATCAGGCAACCATCTCCCGTCATGCAGTACACGCGAGAGCTGACGACGTCAAAGCCAGGCTGGTTGTAACGCGCAGCAAGGTTCTTCGAGGCAATCGCAAGGCCGACGGCGTTGGCAATGCCCTGACCCAGTGGTCCGGTGGTGACCTCTATTGCTGGTTCTTCAACCTCCGGGTGGGCGTGGCAGAGCGTGGTGTAGCCATTCAACTTGGCGTCGCCATAGCCCTTAATACCATCCATAGTCCAAGCATCGTAACCAACAAGATGATTCAAAGCATACAAAAACATCGCAGTGTGGCCTGGGAACATGTTTAGCAATGGCAATCGACTCCAAGAGAAACGAGATCTTTCTCAGTCTCAAGAACGCACCGTTGGAAAGCACGAAGCGATCCCTATCAAACCACTCCGGATTCGACGGGTTGTATCGCATTACGTACTTGTACAGGGCGACACCAATTGCCGCCATACCAATGGCTGAGCCACCGTGACCACCGCCATTCTGGTTGCATATGTCGAAGATGAAATTCCGCAGTGCCAGAACGGCCTGGTCGTCATCGTCGAGATGTTCCCTCCAGCCCTTGATCTGGCCGTTGGTGAGCTTCTCGGCCGATACGGGCTTCACGGGCTGTACCAATGCGTCCTTCATCGCGTTATGTTTTGATAGTAATTGGCAATGCTGTTCTATTCGTATGAGGCAGCAAAAAGAAAAAATGTATCATCGGCGGCATCTGAATTCTCTCGCCTCAGTAAATGCAACACCAGTAAACACCGCTTGCAAAATAAACATGATATCTAGATACTTTATTAGGCGGCACTCTGTCGACCTGTCCAAACCTTAGCGCCGAGATACCCTGGATTCCTTGGACGTGCGGCTTTGTGATTTCCGACCTGGTTCGCGAGCCCGCGCCAAGTCGCACCATCGCCCAAGCAAGTCGGGATTCATCCCCCGGCCGGCCTACATCGCCAATGCCGCAAGTGGAGCAGTCACATGGACAATGCGCCGCGGAAGTCGAGCCCGACAGCGCTGACTGTCTCCGGTCAGGCTTCCGATGCTCCCCAGTCATAGCCTACTCGGTTTCATAAAATTCGTCATCTTGAGCACTTCAGCTCTCATCAGCTTTTGGTGTGCCTTTTGTAGAGAATTACTTGGTGTGAGATTTGTAGCCGAATTCTCCATCTCGACCTGAGTACAACTTGCTTGCTTTATGACCCTGATCTCCTTGTGAGATGTTGAGTATCATCGACTAGCTAATACCGATCGGTCGGACTATTTTCAAAAATTACCAGGGTGGTGCACCATCTAATATTACTTCGTTTCTACAAAACTCAGCAACCTACTCATAGCACACTCCTTCACAATGGCTTCTCATGAGGGCACTAGCACGGGTAAAGCCGTCTTGGATCGGAACCCGGACAAGTTCCTGTCCCGCGCCGTCCACGACCTGATCTCCCTTAAGGGCCGCACTATCGTTATCACCGGTGGTGGTCGTGGCCTCGGCCTGGCCTTTGCATTTGCCGTCGCCGAGGTTGGGGGAAATGTCGCTATTATTGACTTGCTGGACAAGCCCCATGACCATTTCCAGAAGCTGGAAACGGAGTTTGGCGTCAAGGTCAAGCTGTACAAGTGCGTATTCTTTTTCTCAAGTACACGAGCCATGCACGCTCCACGTACTTGTACGAGAAAAGGTGCAGAAAATGCTGACATGTGTTCTGCCGTCGTAGGAGCGACGTAACCAACTACGGAGCCCTCCAGGCAACCTTTGATGACATCGTGAAAGATTTCGGGCGCATAGATGGCCTGTAAGCGTCCCCTGGCCCCTTCCCGCCAAATATCACCACGCTCTATCTGCTCACACGATCCTCAAAAGGGTGACCGCGGCTGGGATCTGCCCCGACGAGCCCTTCCTGAAGCGCGACCCCCAGTCTGTTGCCCGGTGCATGAACATCAACGTACTCGGCACCTACTATGCCGCACAGCTGGCCGCCGCCCAGATGGCGAAGCAGGAGCCGACCGAGTTCAACCGCCGCGGCGGGTCCATCGTCTTCATCGCCTCCATAGCCGCCCACGTCGCCAGCAAGGGCCAGTGCACGAGCGACTACTGTGCGAGCAAGGGTGCCGTCGTCTCCCTAGCTAAGGCCCTGGGCGTCGAGATGGCGGCCATGGGCATTCGTGTCAATTCAATCTCGCCTGGGTAAGTCTTCCGCGGCACTCGGAGCTGTGTTCAATGATTTTGAATCTATGACTTCTTACCTGTGAGCGTATGCAGCGGTTGACAATGAAATATAGGTACATGCTGACGGATATGACGATCGATTTATGTGATCAATACCCCTGGTTGGCGGAGATTATGATGAACGAGCCGCCTATGCGCCGGATTGGTGACCGGACTGATCTCAAGGTTCCGGTCGTTTACCTCCTGTCAGACGCCAGTGCGTATCACACGTCAGATGATATTCTAATAACGGGAGGTATTCATGCAGGGAGGCTGATGTAGAGGACGCGTTGGGAGAAGTCAAGTCGGCCAGTCGGGTCCTCACCGTCTAGGTAATCTGCTGCCTTAGATTTGGAAGACATCGTTACGGCACGTGCCACTAGCATACATCATTTCCAGCTTACTTGCCCTAGTAGGTGGCAGAAAAAAAAAAGACGCTTCTTGGAGTCGAGTGCCACCCGGAGTGGGCTCCACTGTCTAGAAAGCGGACAATCCTGTCCGTTGCCCATGCCCAGTGAGCTTCAAAAGACCATAGAACAAATCTTTTATGCTTTTAATGTCCCCTTCCGACTACCCTGGAAGAACTGGGCCTGGCGGAACCGCAAATATATTGCCCCAGTTCCCCGGCATATCCTCCAAGCTCGTTCTGAGCATCCAGTCAAAGTCAAGATCCATCCCGGAGACAGCCTCGCTGCTATCCGCCAGATAATCACTCCCCAAAGACGATGTCGTGTCTCGCACTGGCCACTCCTCATCAGCCGACCTGACAGACATGCGCTGCCGTTTCCGTGAGCTGATGAAGCCTCCTCGCGCAGACGCCGCATCATCACGCCCGAGAGCCTTGGAGCTCGACCTGGCCTGCCGCTCCCAGTGTCTCTGCAGCCTGATGAGGAAGTCACGGGCTCGTCTGGCGGTGTCCCACGATGGGGAAAGCTCATCCAACGCCCGCAGGCATGCACTCAGGTCGGCGAGTATCTCATCTTCCCTCTCCCGTTGGTAGCGAGAGACCGTGGCGAAGACGAGCAGCAGCGCGGCGGAGAACGTGATGGCGACGGCTTGGATGTTGATCCTGCGGAGGGTCCACCGCTCTTCGTAGAGGCGGAGGAGCCGTGCTATGGCACTTGCGGAATCCATGCAGACTTTGCGGGCTTGTTCGGCACCCGGACCCTTCGCTTGCTGTGGCTGGCTGTGGGTTTTTGACATCCAGGGACGATGAGCATAAATAAGAATCTGGTAAAATTGCATGCTGCGAGACAGTGTAAGTAACGGAGCAATCTTCTTGCACATGGATACTGGGCCACGTACTGAAGCAGGAGGACATGTGGCAAGTCAACAGCTTCGCGGTTGGCGAGATCTACACACAGCTCAACTGGGAGATTTGCCTTCCAGTCTGATAGCATTTGAAAAGTTTGGACACTGAGCTCTTGCAGATCGGTCTTTGAGGCTGTTGGGCTGCCATACCTGGGGGGAGCAGCAAGAGAAATTAGCAATCGGCTTACCCAGTCCCGTAGCTGCTGACGAACTTACAAAGTATCACTTAGAGGTGCGAGGGCCTCGAAGAGCAAAACCTGCTGTCTGCATACCTCTCCTACGCAATCGACAATAGGAGTGGAAGACTGAGGCGTATTCGCATGGGCATAAGGAGTCCAGTGCCCGGAGGCTGTCAAGCAATCCTTTTGTCCTGGCTTGTCCAGGGTGACACCTTTCATGGACATGCGGAATGGCTGACCCAGGTAAAAGCTCCAGACGCTATGCAGAGAGATTAGCAATGCTGCTATTGAGGCAGAAGAGTCGTGGTGCCCACTCACTATTCCACCACGAAAGCGGCCCAGAAGACCGTCCGGCGCAGATCCGCCTCGGCTACGGTCACTATACCTTTAGCGATGTAGGGCTTCAGGTCCTGATGGAGCGCAAGGTTGAACGATAATCGCATTGCCATGCCTAGTAGAACGGATTTGAGTCAGCGAAAGTGGCAGGCCACTGGCAGCCTGTAGGTCACAGCTCGGTTGCTGACGGCTTACCGCTGAAGAGCCAACCTCTAGCATCCCTTCCACATCCTATATCATGGGCGCTCAGGAGTGCGAGGGCCTGAATAGTAGCGACACAAGGCGAATCCAGCTCTATTTCGAGAAGCGCCTTGGCCCTGTCGGCAAAAAAGTCGGCGAGCGACCTAGGGAACGTGATGAAAGTTGGGTGATGTCTAGGGTCGAAGGCGGCACCCAAAGCGCAGCTTCACATACGACGAGGTTAGCTCTTGACTGTCGACCACTGTGGTGTACATCAGTTTTGGCTTACATGGCATTCCTCAGGGCCTCCGAATAATACGACGTATCCTCTGCGTCATTCCATTTGACCCTTGCCTCCTCATACATTTTACGGTCGACGACGTGAAAGGACGGGTCCTGCCAGGTGAAATAGAGGTTCATTAAATGGTTCTCTATCTCTGGAGGGACCGCTTTGTTAATACCGAGACGATCCAAATGTTCTGTCCCATCGTTCCGTACTGTACGATGGACATTCATACTGACATCAGCAGCCGGCGTTTCCAACAGATTAAAATTTGATGTCGATCCATAGAAGCGAATATGACCTCCTGGCTTGATGTGAAGAGTCCCTATCCGATCGGACAACTGGTCGGCGAGCTCATCGACGCTCTCGGGGGAGGTTGGCTCTTCCATGTCCAATGTAGGAGAGCTCGCAACCTCACCAGAGGCGGATTGTTGTTGGCCTGGGGTTGAGACGCTGTTGGAGGATCCCGGTGGTCTGAAGCCTAGATGCATTGCAGGTCCTTGCGGCATAGGTTCTGCGGTCAGATTCCAGTCCCAGCTGGTTGGAGTGCGCATGATGCCGCCTATGCCGCCGGCCACGCTGGCGAGCTCAGGCAAGTCTTGCATTGTGCGAAGGGGCCCACCTGCGGCATCATCAGCAGGTGGCACGACAGGTACGTTTGATGCTGATGTTGCCGAGCTCTCAAAAATCTCGGTCCTGTGGTCCAGTCCCTGGACGGATGTTGCGCCCTGAGGTTCGCTGCTCTCATTGTCTGCTTGGTCCTGAATGGCATCGGGCCGGACATCATGGAGCCCCAGGGTTTGAAGAATACCTGACAAAGTCTTTGCTTCATCCGGCTGCATGGGCGGGATGTCCAGGCCTTGGTCATTGATAAACCTGGAAAGCTGCCGGACCCTGGTGGAGAGTAGCTCGACGGCGACTCGAAAGGAGAGTCTGCAGAATAAGCCTTTGTTCGAACAAGCCTCGGAGAGATGCTGTGGGGTTGAGGCATTACTAACTTGCGCTTGTCCTCCCTTGCTTGGTATCGACATTCCTTGCCCTTACTCAGGCAACTCGAGCAAGCAGGCGTACCTCCGTTGCACTGGCTCAGAGGTCAGTGCTAATTATATCTCGCAAGGTCGGCTTGATCTAGTTGGGAATAAGACTCGGAAAAAGACTATCCTCACCTTCACCTTGCTCTCACGACAAGCTACGCATGCCGTTGTAACGTGTTTTCTCTTGGTTTCTTGCTTCGGCGGTGATGGCTTTTCCATCCCTACAGTATACAGAGAAACAGAGAAAGCGAGCTGCACCAATAGGGTGAGATCTGAGCTGTGCGGAAGGCCAGGCCAGACGATGGTGGCAGTGTCGACCCGAATGACTATCTTATTGTGAGCTTTGGTTGTCGTAATATGTTACAAGACAGAGCAATGCTTATGCGACCACCGCTATGGATTGGGCAAGGAGTCGTCAAGAACTGTGCAGCAAGAATACGAATCGACTGCCTTAGATGCGTGCGTTTGAATGTCTAGGTGTGTCTAAAAGATCTACCCGTGACAGTGAGGGGAGGGGGCGCAAGGAAGATCTTAGGATCGTCCTAGCGGGGCCTAATCGCACCTGAGGTGCTGAAAGTTAGATTTGACCCGGTTTTCTTCTCTAGATGCATCCCCGTGGGGCCCCGCGAAACATCCTGTGCCGCCAGCCGGATGGGGTCAAGTCACAGAACGGAGTTCGGTGTGGCTTCTCAAACTTTGCTCAGGCACTGCCCAAATATTTCTAAGGACTGCCCAAGAGATACACGAGAACTATAAGTACCTACTCCCTGACCACTCCTCATTTTCAATCTGTTTTCAAATAGGTCCAAGCCTCGAACGCCTGTCTTGTAGGCTCTTCCCGCCCTCCTGGACACCACCCAGCAACCAGATACCTAGGTATTTATCCACAAGCCATGGCTAAGCGCGGCCACCCCTGACCCTTGACCCCTCTAGCTTTTCGGAAACCGATTTCCGCGGACCTCATTCCCGAACTCTGAAGGCACGTGCAACGACACCATGTTCCGCAATGAAAGACATATGCGTCACATAGTGGAGGGATATGATAGCTAAGCCTTGTCTGACGCGGACAAAATGATTCTCCAGGGGATCAGGATTCGAGAAGGGGGGAGCGGGAGGGGGGCGACGGTCAACAGGTTCATGTGTTTTCTTAATGATTATGTAATGCTAGTCGCTCATGATATCGTCGACTGAGGACGTGGGCACATGTCCTTCCCGTATTGATCTCTTGAATCCGGATGCTGATCTTCATGACGCATTCGCTTTAATGAGATCAGCTACCTCCGGCAATAGCATATCATTGTGAGCGATGATATCCCATGCCGATGAACGACGTTATAGGAGGCATATGGTAATTGTGTGTTCTAGTCCATTATTCCCGATCTCGGCCTTAAAACGTTTCCTGACGGACCATATCAGGTGGTGGAGTGATGGATCTCTCATCTGATAGATTCACTCTTATATCTGATCTTGTGTTCACCCTAAGCCAACGCCGTACAGAGGCGCCATGTAAATGAGAAGTCTTGAACCTCTTGGTGAGCCTTTTATTGTTTTCCTTATCCATTTTTCAGTGGCCAGTCACAAGCTTCCCTGGACGGTCAACTGAACATGTTGGAAATTTAAGGCATGAGACCTGCTGGGAAGGAATCGTACGCCCATGCACGCCCACAGGTAAGGCGGTCTCTAATTCCTGGATGCCCTTCAAGGATAAAGACTTTGCCTCCAAGCACATACATACCCCCGGCGAAGCAAGCTAGATGCTTTCCCTCAGCGTCATATGCTATATCACTTGTTTCGTGTACGTAGATTGTACCCGCAAATAGAATATCTTCGTGGTGGGGAAACATAGGTCGGAATATAACATGCTCGGTGGCCACTTCTATAGCTCTCTTTTACATGGTCTCGCATGCGACTCGAGTCCATCGCCCCGCAGGAACGTTTCAAGAGATTATTCGTAGAGATATTCGTCAAAAGCGACTAGGGTGAACGTATCATCTCTTGAAACGCCCTGATTGCGACAGTGAATGTTTCTAGCCACATACCTAGTAACCCGGCAGCCTAGATCTCTCTTGACTTTTCGCGAGAAACTTCCGGATACGTTCGATGGCGTTTTATTATTTCTCTTTGCCAGTCAGCTGTGTAAGCCTTGTCAATTCTCGCGATAGAAAGGCAGGAGATCACTGAGGTCGTTGGTGCCCGCAGTCTGTCTGCCTGATCGAGCATCTTCCCAATCAAGCCAAATGGCTGGCATTCGGTTGGAGGTATCGAAAGACATATAGAAGTTCGCCGAGCTCCTGTTTCTTCTTAAATAATACTGGTGACCACTCAGATCATAGGCTCTGAGCAAACCATCGAGGTGATGAACAGTAGTCTGAAAAGGAAGATCAGTAGATGTCAGATCCAAGTACGATGGTACACTTACTTGAAACATATCGGCGCTTGTCTCGGGGTCCTCGGCCCAGTCCAGTTGAGCACCGTACTCAGTAGCCTCGTAAAATTCGTCATAAATGTCCCATGATCCACATTGTAGCGAGTGCATCCACGAGAGTGGCAGCCCAACCACGAAGGTATTCTTGCCTCCTCCGGTCACCGGTTGCAACCCATCCCAACCCCATGCCTGCTCTTTGTATGACTTCCAATCGCGAAGAGAAATATCACATACAGCTCTCCTACGCTCATCAGTGACGCTTTCACTGCTCTTGGCGGAAAAGGTGCGCTGGATTTTGGGAATGGTCTTTGCTTTACCCATGGGCAGGGATGCCGATCAAATGCACATTTGCCACTTTACCCAAAGGAGTAAATAAAAGTCAAGCCGCGGATATGCGTTTCCCAGCATCACCTTATGTCTGAGCAAGACAATTTACTGTGACCCACGCGATGACATCGTTTTTGGTCTTCCCGAAAAGGCCGGAGGTGAAGCAAACCCCGTACCCACACCAGTCGCCGGCTCACCGGTCACCGCCGCCGAAGCTTCCAGTCATAAGTGCTAGTCATCACCGTCATGAATAAGTTCATTTGAGAACCCGCAAAGACTTTTCAGTTGAAACTTCCTTTAAATCACGCCTCAACCAATAGTTAACATCGCCACAGACTGTTTGGGTGACTTACTCCCTTCTACAGCCATAGATCATCTTACACTATTTTACTAGAACCTCAATCCCATGGCAAATCAACTCGCAGATCCGGTGAGATGAGCAGATTTATTCCAACCACCGGTGCCGTACTATGCTGACTAAAGGTTGTTCCTTCCCCCGATAAGAGTCCTCTAGGATTCGCCGGATTTGCAACAACGTTGATGACATTGTCGCTGTCCATGATGGGTGCCCGCGGTGTAGAGAATGAAGGGATGTTTGTTGGTAACTTGCTTCTTTTGGCTGGTCTCGGACTTATCATATCTGCCCAATGGGAGATGGTCAGAGGCAGCACATTCTCGTACACAGCTTTGAGTGCATTCGGTAAGACAGTGCAGTGCTGTCCCTGGGGATCGGTGTGACTACATGTCGCTGACGAGAAATCAGGCTTCTACTATGCGGGTTATGGCATAATGCTTCTGCCTCCCCTTGGAATCATTGAATCTTACGGTGGTCGTACGTCTGAATACTACAATGCATTTGGCCTTTACCTTGCAGGTACGACTACCCCGAATTAATTGCCCAGAATTGCTCAAGATGGCTCATTCGCGATAGTATGGTCCGGTTTGAACTTCACATTCTTCCTTGCATCGTTGTCAACGTATGTCGCTATACTTCCAGTTTGTTCTCTACGCCGTCGCCAAGAAATAGGTAGACTGACAATGTTTCGCAACATAGAAACATCCCGAACGTCCTGGTGTACGGTGCCCTGGAATTATGTTACATTCTCAACTCAGCAGCAAAATTCACAATCGCAGATGGCGACTTGACCAAGGGACAGATCTTGACTAAGACTTCCGGAGCTTGTGGAGCGATCTCAGCCCTCTCGGGCTTCTACCTTCTATATCATGGCCTCTGTGAGCAATTATCTCCTGTTCCGATCCCACTGGGCGAGATCCACTGCTGTGACACAAGAAGGATCACAAAAGAATAGATTCAAGCCAATCCTCAATAGCTGTGCTGCTGGGCTACCTACAAGGGTATGGATAATTATGAGTACTCAGTTTATTGGTTAATAAGAGAGACCGTTAAGATTTCAACGTTGTCTCTCATCTATTCACGCCGTCCTCGTTATGGTGATTGTGAGACTTGGTTGGTCCTGTCTTTCTGCTTTTATGAAGGGGTGTGCTTTTTCCTGTCTGGTCCCTCAAAAGAGGCCGGGAATACTTAAAATTATGACATCGAGGTCTGGAAGTGATTGTGCTCTATTTTTCTAACCTCCATCGAATAACAAGCTTTGAGTCCGATAGTAAGGCTCAGAAAAGGAATGTGCGATCAACTTCATCGGCAGTCATTGAGACCCAGAGACGATCAGCAATGGAATAGACGGGGACCAATACTACTGATTGGGCCTTTGCGACGAGACAGTTCGAAATGGATCGGAGAGCCTCGAGCCATACTTATGTCCCGTTGTATTGTCATCATTCTATCCTTGCATTGTCATCATCTTATCTTAGTGTATAACATAACGTTTCAGCTGTCTCTTGTCAGAATTAAGATCCTCTATAGCCTTTCCGTGCATGTAACCATCGACATAAATGTCGCCAACAAATCGGTACTCTCCACGATTGCCCTCCGGTCGAAGCAGCACAGGTGTCGAGCACCCCAGCGGAACAACCACCTCGTCATTGGGTGCCATAAAGCCAGTCCCGAGGCCCATGCGTCCCTCGCTTGTCAAGCAGAAGCAGCGCCCCATCATGTACGATCCGAAGTGGTCTTGAAGGAAAGCACGAGTTGCTTCCGGCCTCACCCCTACATCCACGTTCGCGTAATATGCGAGCCGATCATCAATAGCCAGGCATGGCAGACGCTCCTGGATCATGCACGCAAAAACGTGAAAACATACCTCCATCCATTCTCGCCGGGGCCTATCCTTCCATCTTCGTGGGATCTGCCGAAAACAGATCGTTTCGCAGAACCCTTCTTGGACGGATAGACCGACTTCAGTTTTGCCCGCCTTCGGGCCGAGATCCTTGAGGAGTAATGCCCTCCAGTTCAAGAAAGCCATTAGGTAGTCCCCTAACGTGCACAGCGTCCCCACAGTGATTCCGTGCCAAGATACTGATCCCAGTGGGATAGCGGAGATCTCGAGTTGATTTCGACGTTCACCCAGAAACTTATAATTCGCTTTGGAATCTCTAGAAGCTGCAAAGTCTGTTCCGGGAGATAAGGAAATGGCACTCGTAGCTGGTATATGTGACCAGTCCGGTACCCAGGTCGGCAGGTTGGTCGAGGATATGTAGACAGGGAAGTGGATAGCCTCACAGATGACATCTAGGTGGTCTGTCGTTGTTAAGAGGAAGTCGACGACATCAGTAAACACATCCTTGACAGGTTTTCCGTAGTCGACCGCAAATTCCTCACGGACTTCTTTGCCGAGGACTCCAAGTACTCCAAAGACCTTATCCTTGGGGTCGGAAGATAACTTTGTCCTGCACGCGCGCAGAACTGCTAAAAGTGCCTCATCTCCTAAGCTGACCAGTGAATCGAGTTCAGGTAGGCTTCCAGGGCCTGAATACGCCAGCATCTGAGAGTACGAGTACTGCTTCCGTGACACAATGCTGTGATTCCTTGGTAGAAAGTATTCCAAGTCTTTCTTGTACTTTTGAAACACGCGTGATGCTGTTTGGTAAACAGGCCACGGGAGTGGTTGTGAGGAGCCGCAGTACACATAGATGGAAGCTGCGTTGAATATTTCCTGGACAACCCACAGCCGATTCCAGTATTCTCGCTCGAATAGAGCAGCCAAAGCAGGGAGGCTTCCATCGTGCATTCTAGTCGAGAAAATATTCATGACTTCGATGCGGCCAGCACCAGTCTGGACCGCAGTGGCCACGTCTTGCAGGAGCGCTGTAGCAAGATCGCTGTCGTCTTCTTCAGGACCAAGCCAGACAGCAACATACTGGGCCTTCTTGTAGATATCAGCCATTAGTGAAAGCTGCTGGTTTTTCTCGTCCCGATTTTGTTGGTCGATCGATAAAGCGTCTGCCCAGACCAGCACGTTCTCGCCTTTTCTCCGCAGCGCCTCCAGCGCGTGATATAAGCTCCTTGAAATTGGAACCTCAACGAACACCTGAAAATTCTCATCTCTGATGTTGATTTTGGTCACGTCTGATGGATCCCCCCAGGCGTATGATATGGCGGTGTAATCGGGAAGGTTCCCGAAAGGCCTGTGCAGGATCTCGCATTTAACCTGAGAGGTACGTGCGGCGAGGATCCTCACAAGCCTGAGTTCCTCAGACTCCAGCGGTGTATAGCGATAGATTTTGTCGCCTAAGACTCCCGAGGAGGATGACAGCCGTTGGGATGCGTCCATTGATGCGGAAGAAAACCGCCGGGATACGTCCACAAATCCGGACCGACGTGACCCAGGAATGGAATCCAACGTAGGCGTCGATGGACCACTTCGTCCACTTTCAGTGGCTCCGTGGCTACCAATCTCCACTGCAGTGGCAGGTAGAGATGTATTTGAACCCCCTGTGACTGGCTGTGGCCTCGCAAACTCCGCCGTCACTGGATTTGAAGCTGCTCTGCCTCTTACAGGCGCATCATTTCTACCCTTTTCGCCACTTTGACGTGGGGGGATCAGGTATATTTCCGGTGCCCGGAGTCGTTCAGGCGAATTTCCTTGCTGCTCTTTCACCCGATCATAACTTCGTCGATTTATCGGCGGAGGCGGTGATGGCATTCGAGAGTTACTGTTTGTACTCACCCTCTGACCGATACGAGGCGCTGATAGTCGTCGAGAGTGGCCCGCCGTGTCAGGGAGCGGATTCGCACTCCTGGCTCCGGAAGGTGTTCTTGTGAACCTCTCTCTCAGCCTGTCTTCCGTCTTTGTAGCCCGAGACCTACATCTATCGTCATCCGAATAGTAATCTCGTGATAGTCCTGGTCTCCCCAGAAAGTCGTCTTCCGTGTGATCTCTGTGACTTGACATTATTAACGAGATTGAATAGGCGCTTTGGGAGAGCAAAAATGGAAACTATACAAGGCGTGTGTGGGAGAAGAGTTGTGACTCGAGCCCAGAGGGGCTGATCGAGCGGGGAAGTCACAGAGCCGCATGCAAAAAGTCGCTATGCGATGGTGAGCTGGCGCTGACAACTGTGTAACCCACCAAGTTTTGACAAACCTGGGTGCTCTCTGCATGTACTGTGCATATCAGGAGTTAGCCTAAACCTCTCTGAGAAGGTGGTTCCAATGTGGGTACTTTCACTCGTTCCATTTGAAAGCATGATTTAGATTGGATTTGAATAGAAATAAGACAGCTTAGTATAATTCTATATTTGATCTTATTTTCCTTCTCAATCTTATCAGCAACTCTTTCAAAATATCAAAAATACTATGCCATCCTTTCCGAGTGGTCTTATCAGGTGGAGGTCAGGGGGCACAAAGTGCCAGTGTGACATTGAATTCGTAGGCACTACATTGAGAAGCTTAGGCTAAAGTGCAGTTTGTGATTGATGTAGTTCGCCAGCAGAAGGAAGTAGCCCGCAGGCTGAGAGGCAGCAATGAATGGTTGTTATAATGTAATTTTGGGTTGGGTCTACTATGACAGATATGGACGAGTCTCATGGTATGCTGATAAGGTCTTTGTCAAAGACATGCCTGTCTGGTGAACTAGTTCAGGGTGATGTAGGTAAGTGATGATATGCCCCAGTTGCCCCCGCCTCCAAAAAAAAAATCCCCTAAGTGCTGTCAATGGATCATTGAGCGGTCCACTTCTCAAGTCCAGCTTGTCTGTATTGTTGTTTGAACCGCACAGGTGACGTTGCGTTGACGGGAGAGGAGGAACTGGGCAGCATCGTCAATATGAGGTAAATAATCAAGTGATAAAACCAGCTTCCAGGTGTTCTAGAGCAAACGCAAGTCCTTCCTTGTTGACAGATTAGTATATGACAGCTGCATCCTTGTAATCGCTGATCATGTACTGCGGTCAATAGATTCCAGTCTTCAAGTCCTGGCGATGTCTGTACCACTTTCGAATTATACCGAGTGCAAGAGGCTTGATACAACGGGTGGGATGTACCTGTGAAAGGAAAGTTTTGAGGAAATTTGTACACCCAGGCCTCTCTCAGCTTAGATTGGCATTCTCTGAGACTGTTCTTCTGTGAGCTGCATCCAGATGATTGCTATCATGAAATACCAAACAGATCAAAACAATACATGATCATTCCCATCAAGCAATTATTGTGATGAAATCAGGGTTATTACATTTTACGCTGATCGCCCAGTTTCCACATAGAATCCCGGGGGTATGAGGCTGCTGGACAAAGGTAGATTTGAGAAGGCGATAAGGAACATAGAGAGTGTGACCAGTTCGGAAGAATTACATATATGGACAGCGGACCTCGTCAGTTTGCCTACTAGCCACGACGAGGCCAAGAGCGCGAGTCAGAAGACGAGGCGAGGAAGCAGAGATCCTGGCGATCGTACCACAAGTACTCTTTTACCATCCCTGGCACTCGCAAGGAGCGTAATATCCGCATGAAGTTGACCGATTTCAAAGATTAATGAGGCGATGTGACTGAATCCGTTCCTTCAGAATAGTAAGAATGGCACGAATATCTTTTGTTTGTTATCTCTCACCACCTGAAAAAATGTTCATTCCCTTCTCTTTTTCTTGCGAGACTCGCACGGCTTGTTATCGATTCTGCCATCGCTCTGTCCTTGGTCGCTGTGGTTGTGTCTACGATTTGTGTCCTAAGAACACTTTGGCAGACACAGCTCAGTGTGTGGCGGTGCGTTCTTCGTCACTTCAATTCCACTTCAAGTGTCATAGGTGGAGCATATTCCAAGGTTGCGCAGTTCATGATCATTGAGTTACCTATTTCACTGTCTCATATTGGTGATACTGCAACCTTGACAGCTGTTGCATCCGTCCTCGGCCTCGCCCTTGATTTGATAGTGCCCTCATACTTCGTGTTTGCTCGCTAATTTCGTCCCGGATCAGCATTTTGTGACACAAAACCCGGCACAGATATGTTTGCCAAAGGACGGAGTGCTTCCTACTTTCCAACATTATGAACACCAATGAATGAAGTCACCTTGATTGGGGACCTAAATTCGAGTCCCTCGTGCCACCGATTACGATGTCAGCAGTGTATGTGTACACGTACTAGCCCGCAAGCAAAGCACCTTACCTCAAGACCATGCCCTGGTTCATTATGTCCACTGAACCTTTCTTTTTCTCACCTCTACAAAGTCGTTCATTGCCAGTTTCCCGAAGGTTACAACCCGTCCGTACCGTCTCACGACAAGCAAAGCCTGACCTTGACCGATTACATCCCGTAACATTTGAAATCGCCGGCCTTTTCCACCATGGATGGCGTCACGAATATCGACGATGGCCTTGAAGGCTCCTGGAAATCCCGCAATTGCCTCAGCTTTGGCGAGTACGCAAGGTCCTGGTCCTTCAATGGCACACGGCGGGTTCTCTTGCGCCGCTTCTGCATGTGGACCATCATCATTCTGCGCACAGTCATGAACATCCTCGCCATCTTATTCGACACTCTCGGCAGCAAGATCGTGAGCATAGTATGCGGTGCTATTTTTGGGATTCTCTCCTTCTTATTTGTACTCTGGTGCCTCACGATGATCGACCGTGCTCATGGTATTCGGACTTGCTGGCTCTGTGGACTTGTTATTGTAAGTCTTATCCTGATTGTACATAAGAGAGGTGGCGGGCCGTTAATCTGATGAACTCCTGTCAGGGACGAACCCACCTAGATGTATTCGTTGGCGTCAACGTCCTTCTTCACCTCCTTCTTCTGGGATTGTTCTGGGAGATTACACCTATTGGCTTCAATATTACATGGTCTCTCCTCTGCATTTTGATTGGGATATACGGATTCCTCTGCACCAAGCCGGCTATTCCTGTCTAGTGGTCATTTGGATCAATGAAGAGCCCCTGGGAATCTCTTAAGTCACCAGATTCAAGGAGGGTCTGGGAGGCATATGTGACGGGATACATTGATGGAATGTATCTGCGCAAAGTGCTGTTCAAAAACTCTTTCCCTTGACATGCTACGTTTATAGAGACCAGCTTTCTGGAGAACTCCACAGCGGTCTCTCAATACACTGTGTCATTTTGTCTCCCAAAAGCAGCGACTCGAATTGAAATGCCACATCATAAGGCTCTCAGGAGAGAATTCTATCCTCTCTATGATTCATGTAATACGACACCCGTTTCCCGGAGAGCCTCTAATTCCTCCCTAGACACCTTGTTCTCGGCCTCAACCTCGTCCATACGTGTCCACCAGTAGGATCGGAAGAAATCACCCAGGGGCAGTCCCAACTCCTCGAATTTGACATCAAATTCTTGCATAAGTTCCTCCAGCAGCTCGACCAGATAACTGTCCTCCTCCTGGATCTCAGCTACATCTTCAGCGTCCATAATCTCAACCACCTTGTACTCTCCCTTCAAGATCGCCAACGCCACCCCATTATTATCACCTTCGTACTTCCCGGTGTTCTCAACAAATCTGCAGCATGTGTGACTCATTCCCAGCCGCTCGAACGTGCTGACACGGAAGAAATTCGAAGTGAACTTTCGGGCCTCTAGATGTCCCGACAACCGCCTTGTCAGAAAGTCCAGGATCATACGAACTGACTCCTGGCTGAGAGCTGGCTGCCCAGACGGCCCGCTACCCCCACGGATACTGCCCCACAGCTCCCGCGAGAAGACGGATGCTGCACTGCATCCCCCCTGTGTGCAGAGACATGAGCATGAGTCCGTCTCCGGTGATATCAGAATTTCTGATAGAAGTCCTGTGCACCGATCGCCGGAGAGTGCCAAAGGCCATCGCAAGCAACGCCCGAGCTCGCTGGCGATACGATGGGACAGGCGGGGCCCGGATGATTTTCTCTCGCACCCTGAGGCCCGGACAAGACCATTAGTCGGAATCGGAGTCCCCAGATACTCTCCGTGTGAAAGAAACCAGTCGACGAGATCGAGCGCGCCGGGGTCTAGGCCAAGTAGGTTCGCAGCTGCATGGCGGCGGCTCAGGGCAACAAGGTCCACTGTCATCAAGGGGGTGAAGCCCAAAAATGCAACGGCTGTGTGGTCGAAACCAGATTTAAAAAGCGACTCGGCCATCTCGACGTTCATGTGGGCGCCGTGAAAGACTGAGCCCGGCTGTACGTTGCGGAATCTCTTGGGCACATTGACTCCACCGGCGAGAAGCGCCCGGACCAGTTCAAACGCGTCTTCTTGAAGTAAAGCTCCGTCTTCAATGCTAGGGATTTCGAGATCGGCTCTTTGGTGGGCAGTCTTATTTGCGAACTCCAACAGTTCCCGTCGACGTTCGGCCAGTGCGTTGGTCAGTATGGGTATAATTGCCCAGCTCTCCCTACCCTGTTCCCACTTCTCGATGTTCTGCATATTTTCAAGATTCACCTCAGCAGATGCACTCAAGAGCATCCTCACACAATCGGGCTCATTCATCTTGAGAGCGTAGTCCAGGGCCGTCGAGCCGTTGTCGTCCTCGGCGTTGATTATTTTGGAGACATGTTCCTCTCCGAGACTCAACAGCAGCTCCATGCCGCGCGGCCAAGATATTGTGACGTGCAAAGCAGTCTCGCCGATTTTGCCTCTTGTAGAAAAATGTCTTTTGATGTCACTGCTTCTTAGGATTTCGAGGACCTTGGTCTCCTTCCTCTCTATCAAGGCACGAGGGAATTCCTCTTGATCCATTGCTAACACTGGGTCAACATGACAACGCTAAGACTTTTAACTCAGGTATCACTCACTGCCTTGCTCTTCAAACATATCGTTGCCGAGGACGGTCAGGACTGAAGGGCCAAGTGTTTGCAAAGGCATGATGTCAGATAGGTCGACCCCAAGATCCAAGAGGCTTTTTGCTAGTCGGGTGGCGACGGTGAGGCCCGTGAAGCTGGACCTTTTGATATCCACCAGGGTCTTCATAACGATAGCAACAGGCGTTCTGCGTCGTCTGAGTTAGCAGTCGAGACACAGCGGTGAGAGTCATGGAGGACTCTATTGTAGGTAGGCATGACCTACTCATCTGAACGGCTGGCATCTTTCAGGGGGACGCCAAAGTTTACCAGTGTTTGAAGGAATTGAGAATAGATCTCCTTCATCTCGTCAGCGAGAAGAAACCAGATCGCACTGCATGCTACCTGTCAAGCTGTCAGCCGCTACTGCGATACTCAAGCCTTTGTAAAGGAAAGTCACGTACATGCAATAAATTGTTACCAGTGGTTGTCTCAATGTCAGTAGGCCAGGCACGCCCCTCCATGAACAAACGCTGAAGTCTCGCGAGGCACGACTGCAGGCCTTTTCGTAATGCGTGCGCTGTTTTGTAACGAGCCATGTTGAACGTCGTGTCGTCGATCAACTCGAAAGCTGGCGAGCCTTCGGGTACGGTCGCTCGGACCGTGAAATTGTTCTGGATCTGCAGGCTGCGAAGGAATGCGTACTGAGAGTATTCGATCCCGACTTGGAACTGGAAAAGGTAGTTGAAAAGCTTGACTTTGCCAATGAGAGTCCTCCGTTGTCTGTGCCGGAGTGAGAGGTAGCAAGAAGTTGCGTGAGTGACTGGATAGGCAGGTGAGATAGAACCTGCGCAATGGCATTTTAGTTCCCACAGCGAACTCCCGCCAGATGACTTTCCTGCATTAGGTCTTCTCTGTGTATAATTGGGCGGGGCAGGCTCGTCTCTCGCAGCGTCCGCCACCGAAGTAGGCTCATGGTCTTTCAAGTCGGCACAATTATTGTGGCTTATGGTTTTCGGATTTCTGGGCGTATTTTCGATGTGCAATATTTGGGAAGACGATTTTATCATCAACTCCAAGCTGTCAAGTCGAGCGTGCAACGATTCTTGGCTCTTTGCAACGCTACCCTCAAGCACTTGTGACATATCAGGCACCAGGGCGGCTATATGGGCTTTTATGTCTTGGCTCTCAGTGGTGACAATTGAGGAAAGGTTCAATGACTCCGAGAGCGTTTCTTGTCTCAATTTCCTCACGTGATCACTATCGCAGAGGTCAATTAGTCGGATTTTATATCCTCCCTCGGCTTTAACATATGGAACTGCTCACAGGTTCAGTATTCCGATCTGGCAAGAGAGAGTAAAGTGTAGCTCGTGGATCTGCCGCCTAAAGAATTCAAATTTGTCTTTTTGCAAGGGGTATGAAGCTCTTCGAATGAGACTGCTGCGAGACCTCTGATTCGAGCCTTTCAGTGGTGGCGGTGAATACTTGTCGCTGAGTTGGCTCAACTCAGTGAGGCAGTTCGTGCAAGCCATGATGCACTCGTCCATCGACGCCTTGAGGCTCGGTGATTCTGGTGGAAGCCCAACCCCGTGCGGCTGACATTCAAGGACTTGAAGGTGCGCTTTCAGCCGCTCAGCGTTTCCCTGGAGTGAGGAAAGATCATCCTCGCGTGAACGGTAGTTTCGGCAGTAAGTAATGAGCCCATTGCAGATAGTGACGCCTGTGGAGAATAGGCCGGCAGCCCCAGTGGCGATAGAAAATGGGTCCATGTCACAAGTGGACGATAATCTGGGCAGGCCATGGAAAACGAGGCGTTGAAACCGTGAGCAATCTCATGACGAACATGAAGCTGGGCCTTAAGGATTGAGAAGAAGCCTGAGAAGATCATGTTAAGCGCCTGAGGCCTCACGAGAACCCTGCAAGTCGACGCCTGCACGTCTTGCACGTTGGGGTTACACGGCATACACAGCCAGGCCGTCTGAGCGACCCGGGCAGTTCTTCAGCGAAACAGACCACGTTTGAAGTGGGGACTGAAATGATCAATCACTTTCTATGGAGAGACTGAAGCTACAATTGATCTGAAGTTATCCAAAAGCCGAATATGGACTTGCGCTTGATATCTATGACCTAGACACGCGGTGTATATCCTTCAAGACGCCAGACACCAAAATAAAACCTATATACCAGCGAAAATACACCGCCCCTTAGTGCACCATCGACTTTCCAATCTCACTAGCCCATCCCTCAGCCCTTTCAAACCCACCCGAGTGCGTCGAGTAGTGAAATAGAGCCTCCTGCACCTCATCGATAGAAGTGACCACGAACGGACCGTACTGCACAACAGGCTGGTTCAGCACCTTACCCGCAACAATGACAAACCGCGCATCCCCCTCGCTCCCCTCCTCATTCTCAGCAACGATCCCATCCCCCTCGAGCTCAAATACAACATTATGATACTGCGGCACGGCCTTCTTCTCCTTCCCAAACAGCGCCGTGCCCTCAAGCGTATACAAAAACGCATTAAACCCCTCGGGGATAGCCTGCTCGACCCTGCCGCCAGGCTTGACCGTCACGTCCAGCAGCCACACGGGCGTGTACGCTAGGTCCTTCACGGAATCGACCCCGTGGCTCCGGCCCGAGATGACCTTGACGGTGACCTTCCCGTCGTCCGAGGACGCGGAGGGTACCTCCTCGGCGCGCAGGTCGCGGTACCGGGGCTCGCACGATTTCAGCTCCCGCGGCAGGTCGACCCACAGCTGCAGGCCCGTGTTGGCGCTGCCGTCGGCGTTCTGCGCGGGCATCTCGCTGTGGACTATCCCCCGGCCGGCCGTCATGAACTGCAGGTCGCCCGCGTGGATGGTGCCCTTGTTGCCTGCGAAGTCCTCGTGGTCGAAGGCGCCTGAGAGCATGTATGTGATTGTCTATTTCTTGTCGTTAGAATCTCTGACAAGGCCTAGATAAAGTGTGGGGAGAACGGTTGGGACGAGAGAGTGAGTGTCTGTGCACAAGGTTGAGGATGGGATGAGATGGGGAACGACGTACCTCTTGGCCCCGGTGTGGGTGGTCAGGGAATCCTGCACCCGGCTTCACGGAGAAGTGGTCCAGCATGAGGAAGGGCGAGAAGTTCTTGAGCTGCGGCGTGCCGATGGACCTCCTGACGCGCGCGCCGGCGCCCTCTGACTGCTCGACGGCCAGGAAGGCCTTGCGGATCGCGCGCGGGGCGCTTACGTTCGCCGAGGAGTCTGTCATGGCGGCGCTGTCGATGTTGCTACTGCTGCTGTTGCTGGTGAAAGTAATGAGGCTGCCGTATAAAGCCGAGGTCGTCTCGATGATGTGTTCCTTGAACAATACTACCGACAAGATTCCAACAGTGATGGAGAGCAGGATCGCGAAGAGCTTCATCAGAGGGATGGTTGGGTTTGCGATCACTTTATATACAACCTAGGTAGCAAGATCAGAAGAACTTGAATAGACCAAGATGACTATTCCCTATGATAAAAGGAAAAAGAATCCCCAAGAACATTCCGCCTCCATCATCGCCTACATACGTGTGCCCCTCCCCCCATCGAACAACGTCAGTCGTCGAATGATTAATCGCCCCGCTAGAACCCTTAGTAAACGGCGCGTCAGCAGCGAACGGCAAAAACCCGGCTGGCTGGCTGAATGTGTGCTGTGGAGGGGGCGGGCGGGCGCCCCTCGGGAAGGGGACCCAGCAGCCAGGCACGCCAGCAGGGGGCAAAGAAAAAAAAGAGAGAGAGAGCTCGGCTTAATCTCTTAGCGTATGATTTCTAAATGCTGAGCGAGGAAATTGTCAGGGGTTTGTCAGGGCCCCCCAATTGCCCAATCACGTCGGCGCCGTGGCCGGCGCTCGGCAGTCGGCTGGTTGGCTGCAATGTCCCCGTTCCTAGATGCGATTCTGCAGGTGTAGTCTATATCCGTCGCGTAGATCCGGTTCTTAGAATCAATCCCACCTTGCGAAAAACCCATGTCCGAATTATATATATATGTATGTATATATATCTATATGTATCATAACATAACACCTTATAACATCAGGCGATCGTTCCAGAAATCAGGAACCTGATTGCCCCCTCGGTCGGCGGCAACTACCGCTTAGAGCCAACCTTAAAACGCTTCTCAAGGGAGGCTACCCAACGCCGATGTCATATCATATTATATACACAGGCCCTCACAGCCCTTTTAAGGTTCCCTCCCTTGCCCTTGCTCGCTCCTCCTCCACAGAGATAGAGTTGGGCTCCTGCGGTACTTGCCGTTACGGTAACTGAGAAACCGGATTCTGGGGATCAAACGGAGGAGGAGTCGAGCCGTGCGAACTGTCAGGTTACTGTCCTGGGACGCGGTGATTCCCGCCCAGTGCCGACCCCAACTACCGAGACGTGAGTATATGGCTCTAAAGAGATGCGACTGGATACGTCTACGATGATCTTGCAACGCCCGTTTCCACTGCTGAAATATAGTTATATACAAGCATGTCACAGTGGCACAAGTCATAGTTGAATTAATAATCTGTGATTCATATAGCATCCGATTGTATGTAGTCAAATACACGGAGAGAGGATCGCAAAGTGAAGCTGTGTGTGCAGTGGTAGGGGGGTTGTATGGAGGTATCAATAAAAAGAAGGTTAGGGAGAGTAGAAAGGGAATACCACCAAGCCGTAAGAGTACGTCTGGAGAGGGAGGAAGGAGAACACAAGCACACACCACCACCACACTCGAGAACCTGCGCGAAGCTCTGCTCTCCCAGCACTGAGATCCTACACACACCATTCTGACGTCCGGGTCCAGGCAAGCAAATCGTTGTCCCGTACAAGCCAGTTGTCACCGCCGCTTTTTTAAAACTTCCCACGTTCTCCGACATGCAAAAGGAGCGCGAGAAGGTTGGAATAGAACCAGAATATTCATCGTTCCTCCCGCAAATAATCCTCCAAGTCCGCTCAAAATGCTCAGCGTTGCCAAGAAAGAAAATAGAGAAGACATCGCAAAAAAAGATGAATTCAGATTAAAGGAAAAACAAATCAGGTGGGGAATCTGAGACGTTTCGAGAGAAAGTTCCACAACGCCTCATTACGTAGCAGCTTCGAAGTCTTTCCAGAAGCTCATCCCCGTGGTATAATGATCAATAGTCTCAAATAAAAGAAAATGTTTTGACGCGAACGGTTGGCCATGCGTGTGCATGAGGTTTGGTGTCTCCGCTGCGTTTCGCTGTTCATCTCCAAAGCTTGTGGAGGTTTTGGTCGTAGCCCGCAAGTAATTCAATGGACCGCCTCTTCTTAAAATCAGCATCGCGCTTCTTTTTACGTTGCGCCGCTTCTTCTTCCTTTCGTCTCGCCTGTTGCTCTGCCCAATCGCAGGCTGCTTGCATTTCCATGGATCGTCGCTTCTTGAAGTCAGGGTCTCCCCGTTTACCGGGAGGGCCCTGCTTCACTGCGATTCACCGAGGCCCACCTAATGCACTTATTCGAGCGCCAGAGGGGCGGTGGATGAGGGACTCGGCGTGCTTGCCAACAGTAGCCTCTTGCTGAGGCATGTCGTTGTCGCTGCGCTCCGTGTAGTCGTCCTCCTCATCGTCCTCGACGATCTTGGTGGGGATCTCGTGACCGATGCTGTACTGCTGCGACGATCGCTCAGGGGTCGTCATGGTGGACGCAATGGACATGCTCGTCGAGCTGCGGTTGGGGATCAGATCAGGCGTAGGAGGAATGCTCGATGTGCGTCCCGAGGGGTTGAGGTGACTGTCTTCGCCGATATCAGACGTGGCAGTTGAGCGGCCATCCTCGCTGTAGCGACCCGACAGGTTGCTGCTTCGGCGCCTGTTGGCCGTAGGCGTGTCAATCTCAGCATCATGGGCCAGCTCCAGGCCCTCCACAGCAGCTTGGCACTGCTCTGCAATGTTGCGGATGATGTGAGAAATGGCGTCCGTCTTGTCCTTCAGGTGACGGTCAGCCACGTCGAAGAAGCTCGAAGTCGAGAATCGCTTGCTGTTGCGAGCAGCCTTGATGAGACGCTCCTTGTCAACGGAGGACATGCCGCCGTCTTCCTCTGTGGCGTCGACGAAACCGTTCGCGATCTCTTCCTCCAGATCGACGGGGTGAGTCAGTGACTGGACCAGGTGCTCCATGTGGTGGCTCTGGCCGCCGATGAGGCTGCGCAAGTGCAGCACAACGCGGCGGGCCTCGTCGCGCTGGCGCATGATGGTCACGTTGGTGTGCTGCATAGCAGCAAGCTCCTTCTTGTTCCTCTTGCGCTCGCGCTCAAGCTCTTCAGCAATCTCCTGCTGCAGAACCAGAGCCTCGAGTGCGTCATCACGCTGCTTCTCGGTTCCAGTGAGGCGAACCGACATGCGTGCGGAGTCATCCTTCTGCTGGTCGATGAGACTGCCCAGACGTCGGTTCTCCCTCTTGTGACCCTCGATCTTGACCTTGAGGTCCTGAGTCTCCTTAGTAAGAGTCTCGGCAAAGGCCTGGAATTTGAGGAACTGAGACGAGTGTTAGTATTCCTTGCCATGTCTTCAAAAATTGTGGCTTGACCAAGCTTACCTGCTGCTTCCAGCTCTCCAACTCCTCGTTAAGATAGTTGTTGCGCTTCGTGACCTTCGCGAGCTCGGTGTCCATGCGGCCCTTGAGGTTGATGAAGTCCTGCCAAGCCTCCTGAGCATCACGGGAGTACTGGTTCCTCTCGCGAACAATCTCGTTGAGGTGTCTCATAGACACCTTTGTCATCAGTGGCTTCTTGACAGAACCACCAAAAACGGCCTTGATGCCTTGGTTGCGACCCATCTTCTCGCAAACGTGGTCCATGACTGCCATGATGGAGTCCTGGTTCCACCATTCGGGGTCCTGGATCGACTCGACCTCGCCGCGCATGACGATGATTTGACCAGCAGGCACAAGCTTGCCACCGCCGTATGCGGAGCGCAAGTGCTGAGGAACGCCAGACGGGGTGACGTCCCCGTTCAGGGCCTGAGTAAGGCGGGTGACAAACTTGTTGCGCTGACCGGGGTTCAGGGCAGTTGGCGGATCAGAAGTCAGGACGAAGTTGCGGTCCAGGTCGACCACGAGAGCATCGTTCGGCGCAGTGAAGAGGGATCGGCATTCAGCGGTGACACCAAGGATGTAAGGGCCGGGCTCTTGAACGAGCTCCTTTGCGTGGCGGGCATGCACGACTGGCACGTAAAGACCACTCCACTCGTACACACGCACACAGTATCGGATCGTCTCGGCTGCGACTGTGAGTATGGCCGGGTAGTGACTGACGAAGATGATGCGACGAGTCGGAGAGATGGCTGCCTCGATGACTCCCACAATGTTGGGAATAGACAGGCAAGCAAAAAGCGGCCACATGGCAAAGTTCTGGAAGCCCGTTGGGGATGAGGGGAACTGGTAGCAAAGAGCGTAGTCCTTCATGTCGATCCGGACAAGGTCGTTGAGGCGAGGCGCGGGGAAGCTCAGGATCCTCGAGACCTCCTCAGCATGGAACAGGTTGGTAGCCTTGTTCCAATGAATCCACATGCCCCGGAGGTAGTCACCCAGCAAGTTGTAGAGTGGGTACCTGGAGAGGAAGGACAAGCAGTACGGAATCCAGTATGTCTCATCGGTGTTGTCGTAGAAGTCAGGCTCCGTCCTCTTCCTCAGGTCGCGGATAGTTTCGGCGCGCTTCTCGTCGGCTCGTGACCAGACCCTCAAGCAGATACCATAGAGGGTGTGCGATGAGTCTTGCTGGAGGACGAAGGCGTGGTGGACGCAGTGAGGCTGGCTACGGCCTGTGCAAATCTCGACGTCGTGTGGGAAACAGGCCTAGTTGAGAATTAGCAAAACGTTTACCTTCTCTGGACGAGAATAACCTACCCTCATGGCGGCGTGCAGAGAACGGGCAATGTCATTGTCCTGCTCCAACCTCGGGCTGCTGCCCAGGATCTCTGGTAGCCAAAATTGTCCAACAGCACCCTTCATGTGTCCAATCTTGCCTTGGGCCGGAGCCGGGGCCTTGACCCACTGGGATGGCTCGCGGCCAACACCACAGACCATGTAGGCATGGGTGAGAGTCTTGGGTGTGCGCTGCTGAGCTTTGGCGTTGAGCGTCGAGGGGATGGGCTGTGTGATTCTCGAGTGCAGCGACGACGTCCGACTGGGGATGATCAGGTTGTTGTCGCCCTGATCGCGGGTTGTAGGGCGGGCATCGCGATCGCTCGTCCGAGGACGGGTGAAGGAGGTGTGGGCGGTCAGCGAAGGGGCCATGTTCGCGTGTGCGACTAACAGTCGGCTTCCGAATTAGGAGGGGGGTGTAGAGAGCTTCGAGAGCTTGCTGTCAAGAGAAGTCGTCCAGCTGATGGCCCAATTGTCCAAGGTGGGCCTCTACCAGTGACGTGGAGGAAGCGATGAATCAGTTCGGTCGGATATCCAAAGGATCAGAGAATGTTGGCTGCTGGAAGGCGTTGTCCAAGCGTTTGGCGGCAGTGAGCTATGGAATTGGGTATCGGTCGGAGTCAAAAAGGAGCGGCTAAGGTGAGGACAGAGGCGTAGGGATTCCAAGTGCTGATCGAATGGATGCAATGCTGGGTAGACCAGGTCCCGTCCGAGACACTGGAATAAGAAAGAAAAGAGCCAGGTTCCAGAATTTTGATTTCGATTCCACGTTGATCCCCCCAATTTGCGAGAGCCCGTGTTGTTCAGATGGGTCCTCGCCGCTGACACTTGCAAGCAGGTGCAGATGGGATGGAGATGGGGGAACGAAGCAGAGCAACAAAACAAAAAAGGGGGGCGGAGGGTAAAGAAGAAGGGGGCGAAGAGGCGCAGACGGCCAGAAACAGAATGGATTGAGGGTGGTAAACGGAGGGAGGGTGGTAAATAGGAGGGAATCACACACAGAGGTGAAGCGACGGTGGGACCCCGGTCGAACATTTACATGGGGGCGAGGACAAGAAAGTGGGAGGGCAGAGGGCAGATGGCAGATGGCAGAGAGGAGAAGAGAGAGCTCCAAGCTCAGGAATCAGCACAGCACGAGCAGCAGTGCGCCGTTTCTTCCCTGGTCGCGAACGAGAATCAATTACAGGGGCCCCACGTCCTCAGGCTGGACTGGGACAGGAAACCGTTGGTAAAAGCTGTGGTACCTACCAAGGTTGGAAGCAGGGAGTACGGATACGGATGAGGGCACAGGGCACCGTAATTTGCGCACTGTGGGTCCCCCAGAAACGGAGCGCTGCAGAGTGGTGCAGAATGCAGAGAGCAGACTCCACCCCGCTCTGGTGCCGGCAGAGGACGTCCACTGTAGCAGTGCTAGCTTGCAGCTGCAGCAGAGTGGGAAAAATAGAGGATCCTGTCCTGTACCTGGGCAGGTGCTGAAGTGTTCCTGCAGAGGGACAGAGCGTGAAGAGCCAATGTCATACAGCGATCCGTCTTGGAACTGTGGGTCTCTGGATCGGGGAGGGACAAATACAACAGTGTCATGCGGAACGGTCCTGGCGGTACGGGAGCTTGAGGGCAATCGTGCGCATGCTGCAATGTATCACAATATGATCTGACTTATGCAGCCGGGTGTTGCTGTCCGTCAAGTCACAGCGGCCTTTTCTTGACGCTTTGTCAGTGAAGTGCAGGCAGAGAGTGCAGTCAGTCCTGTCAATCAGTCTGTGTGTGGACTGCTGCAACAGACTGCAGACTGCACACACACAGCCAGAACATATCCTTCACCCACCACAGTACAGTAGTCGATTCAGAAGGTGTGATGGGGCGAGCACACAGGCCCAGAACGGAGTTTGCAGCGTGCATCCGCGAGGTCGCCTGAGGGGCCTGGAGGGGCTCGTGCCATTTATTCGCCATGTCGCCCTTGCTGGGGGCCAAACTTGGTCTCGCTGCTTCCGATCCGCGTATGTGTGGCACACGTGCATATGCAGGCAGAGGTCGGTTTCCATCACAGACTCGAAACATATGGCCACATCTAGTCGCTGTGCCTGGGCTGCCTGGTCTGTGTTCCTATCGAATTGTTGTCACATACATATCTACTAGGTCTCTCATGATCTGAGACGCTTAAGATATGAACGGAGAGAGGGAGATGGGAGATGGGGGGGGGGAGGTTGGGCAAGAGACGGAGACGGTGGAAAGAAAGGCTCATTAGCACTGTGTGCTGGCTTTCCCGTCCAGGGTCCTGTGAGCGGGCCCTAGCTCTCTTTCCCCTGGATCGTTGCTGCAGGCCCTGGAGATGTAATCCACACTTGGTCTAGGCGTGGCAGCCATGCAAGGGGCACCATGTCGATTCTTTCCCAATCGCAGCTGCCTCATTTTGCGCAATCAGGTACGTGCCCACGCTCTCCACCTGCACCTCGATGCATCGCAGCCCGGTACAGTGGGAAGTGCGAAGTGCGAATCCCCACCTGCCTTGAGATCACTGGCTGAACCACCCTCTCATCAAAGAATAGAACATCATCGACTACAAGATATCTATTCAGTATATACCCAGACTATCGACAGTAGTAGCAGTCCAGCTGGCTTCGCGTCCGCTCGGCGGGACTGGGTCGTGAATGATCTGCCGGCAGCAACTTGACTCCCGTTGACAGGGTCAACTCTAACTTTAATGCCAATCGTACGGTAGTAATCTTTACCTTCAACTCAACTCCTCCAGTCCAGTCAATCAATCACAGGTGACCGCTGTCTGTCGCCACCGCCGCCGATGTTATTATCACGACCGCGGCAGCTAGTTCGACACCGCGTCCTGACACTATTTCACAAAGACACCATTCAAGAGCGACAATCGATGAGTTGGATCACGTTGAAACACTCAACTAGTCGAAACATGTCCGAGCTCTAAATCCTCCGCTGATCCTGACACGCCACGAGCAAGCCGTAACGGCGGAGGCATCCTCCCAGCCTACCACGCCTCGTTAGTGTACCACAGTCGGCTTCTGGCTGGCTGGATGGCTGGCTGACCGACTGACTGACTGACTAGCAGCGCAGCAGCACTACTGAGGGCATGGGGAAGGTGGTCCAGAGCTGACTGTTCGTCTCATGGACTTCAGTGCGGCTTAAACCGACCCCTCGTCAATGCTGGCCTGGCCCACGTTGCTGACACTTGTTGAGTCGCACAGCTATCGTCTGGTCTCTTCCTTGCCTTGCCTCTTGGGAGCACAAGCTCCATCTCCTGTGACGCTGCTGCTGGTCTGAGCTTCAAAGTATCACGGCAATTCAGGGAAAACAACGTGGCTGGCAAGCACAATCTACCCTCGACCGTGTCGTCGAACCTCCCCTCGCTTACAGCGCCTTGGGCGACGTGACGCGTTTCGAGGCAGGGAAACCCTGATGATAGCACTGCGTACGGTGATACCACGCCCTCTCGAAGCTCAGCCGCTCGTCCCAACTCACACGGGCTGACGGGGTGATCTAGGTTCCTCGGACTCCTCACAGTGGCGATGCTCATGCACAGCGGCACTTCAGCCCATCAGCATTTCGACTGCTGTTACTGCGTCTACTGCGAAAAAAAAAGACTGAGAAGGCCGCCTAGGAGCCGTGATAGCCCACTTGCCCAAACAGGTATCTAGCGGCCGTGTTATCGCCGCTGTGCTGGCTCCACGGCGGCGTCATTCGCTGCTGCGCCTGCCGAGGCGTTGCGCTCTGACCTCCCGCCATGATCCAGCTGCAATCTGCTTCGGCCGAGGGCTTCTTTGGAGCAGTGATCAGTCCTGTGGCGGCCATGTTCGTAATCCGGCCCCATCGCGCGAGTGCACACATCCCCGACGATTGGCGGTGCTTTGCTTTTCGCGGCCGCTGAAGAATTGCACTCATCTAACTCCATTCTGCGCCGGGCTGCTTTTTGCAAGGAAACCCCAGAACATCAAGCCATTCCTCCCGCTCTGCTCCTGGCCCCTCGACCTCGGCTCGTGGCAAATTCTCCACGGTACGGTACACGCCAAACCAGCACGGTCTAGCAAAAGATCCTCAGGAGCATTCATGTTACGGGCCGGCTGGCGTTGAACACATCGCCAGTCGATCTTGTGGGGAGGCCTGAGTGCAGACGCGTCGATCAGGTTCGTCAGGAGCCCCCCGCACATGCAGGTCGAACCGCACACAATGCTCAAAATAGCGATGCATTGACAAATCAATGTGATGGTCTGAAGGGAGTGAAAGGGTCAAATGCAAGATACCAGTCCGAGCGCGAGGGTGTCATCGCCTCAAACTTGCTGAGATCAAGACATCGGATGAGGCAGGGAGATGCCTTCCCCCAGTCGCAGCAGCTCTGCGCCGTGCAGCATCCTGATCTGCGGACCGCCCGGCCGGAGAATTGTCTGCAACAAATCAATTGAAGGGGCTTCCAACGAGACGTTCGAAAAAACAACCCGAGCCCCCGGTGCATTGCAGAGCATTCGCCGCGATGACTCGAAAAGGGAGCTTCACCGTCACATATCACACCTTGACTGTGACGGTAGTTCGTATCAGCAATCTATACCAGGCCTGCTATAGGTGTGTTCTGCCAGGTAAAACTGCCCAGACTTTCCACCGAGAACTTGCAAGTTGCTCATGTTCATGGAAGCGCAAAGTACAATGCAGCTCTCCCACAACTGATATCAGGCCTGTGCCGACCAATCCAGGTTGCAGCGTGGCCGCGGCTATGGGCTCTTATCAAATGCTTCCAAAAGGGCCGGATGGGGTGCTGGAGATTGGACTGAGGCCCTTTCCGAATTTCCTCAAGAGATGTCTCACGCATCATGCACTGTAGATCCACCGCGAACCCACTGTGAGCTCGCTACCAGATCCATTGGTTGCCAAAATTCAGATGGAAACCGACGAGACAGCAGCTGCTCTTTACTTGCGGGCGCCGGGCAGCCCGTCCTGCCGACTTGGAAAAGCAAGTCGCTGTCCCGACCGAGCCTTCCGAAGTGGTAGTAGAGATTTTGACAGCACCATGCCGAGTGAAAGTTGTCGATTGTCAAAGTACAGGCTCCACTGTTGTCAAACATGGCGGTCCCGCATAGCTTCATCACTGAGGACTGCCGAGCCCGTCTGTCAACTAAGACTGCCAGCCCGACGCACTGGCCCCTGAGGCAAACAGCATCGGGAACGAAATGCCGCTCTCACCAAACCTGTGCTGAAAGCTTAAAGCTTTCCAAGGGGCCTTTTCTCACGGTTCCACAGACCACGTTTTCCAGTCAAGCAAAGTCAACGAGATTCTCGTCATTCCTCATCATCGACTCACTTTTCTGGTCAAATAGCCGAGTCCACGAAGGAATGGATGCGGGTGCTCGTGCCCCCTCGCGTGCCATGGCTTGCATGTCACGTCCTGACACAGTACAGGACCCACAGTACGGAACGGTGGATATCCACATCCAAATACCCGGCGCAAGCAATCACCAGCAGGACTGCTCACCCCATCACCTGCGAGGGATCCATAGCCGCAAGTTTACGCCTACTTGCGTTTCAAACAAATGCAGTCGAGAGAGTATTCATCCGACCTGTCAACCGTCCCTTCCCAACAATCTGAGATACCGGCCTCGAATTGGGGGAAAATGTCATGACGGGGCGGCACAGCTTCTGGAAGGATCTCAGACATCAAACGATAGTCTAGGAAAACTCAACCCGATTCTACGGTTCCGCTTAGGTCTAGGCAGGTTTCTGGACCCTCCAAGGTTTGCGCTATTGACACTATCATCAAAGAGGGGACTGCGTGATCGAGTTTGCCGTTAGCCCTTTGCTGGGAAAGGAACACGGCCAGGGCGAAAACGGACAAAACGCACCGGCCGGCGTCAAAGGGGAGGCCGACACACAGACCTCCCCTCCATCACACAGCGCGCAGTCAGGAGGAGAGAGGGAAAAAACGGGCATGTTTCCCCAATCTGCTCTCGACCATGCGACAGGCGGAAATTAGTCCCCTGCCCCCTGCCTCTTGCGATCACCACCCCCTGCCCTGTCTTCCGGCAACTTTCCGATTAGCTTTCCGTTCCTCAAAGGGGCAGTCCCCTACCACGGGTTGCAGCGCTCTTTGGGGGAAAACATGGGTGCTGATGACGCGGTTCACTGGCAGAGAAAGTCTGTCCCGTCACGTGGCAGGAAGTGCTGGCTGGCACGGGCCTTTCCATCTTCCCAATACCACCTTGTCCCAAGGGCCTTGCCTGCCGGTCGGTGGTGAGGCTGTCGAATATGTGTGAGCACATCGCGAGGTATTCAAGTGTCTGATACCCAAGCGCATGTCGTCCTTGCTGGCTAAAAACAGGTTCCTGATCACCCGAGATCCACGGCCGGGCCAAGAGTGAAGTCCCGGGAAATCAGTGGGGCTCTCTCCCGTGCCCCGAGAGCAAACACGAGGCAGGATTCCCACTGAATCGAATCACTCGGCAGAGCATTGGGTTCTGTCGAGTCGACCCGAGGCTTGACAAAGTTTCTGCGGGCCGCACGCCGAGAAATGCCAAAATGGGGTCGCCGCCTCGTCATGACAATGACATAGGCAAAGGGTTGTCTGTCTCTCTCGTGGGACGCCTCCCAGGCGCCTCCGCCACCCGAAAGCCACCTCCCTCACCCCACAGAAGGGAACGGTAAGAGGAAAAAGGAAAATAAAAGGTCACTGCCGCGGGTGCCTGAGATGGAGCCCCAGCGAGTCGCCCAGCAGCCCTGAATTTTGGGCGGCCCCGTCCGTTCCAACGGAGGCTGGGAGGTCGTATATCTGAACCCAGGGGCACGCGATTAAGGTTGGTGGGAACGGTCCTCGCCTCCACCTGTCAAGATTTGCTCAGCGTGCTCCTCTCACACCGCAACATGCCCAGTTTTGCGGTCGACTGTGATCGGATGCTGCCTGGCGAGGTTGGCGGGAACGGGCTTCGGTTGTCGATTGAGGCACGGCCTGCTCAGCCCTTCCGCAAAAAAAGGTGCGCGGACGATGTTTGGGGAACGGGCGGGCCGGGGGCTCGATGTTCGATCGATCAACAAAGCAGGTCTTGATCGGATGAACGAGCGTCTATCCACGCAGTACGCAGTGGGCAAGAGGTGAACACGTCAACGCGTAGCCAGCCCACTCTGTTTCTCTAGCGGTCCGTTCCGCTGGGCCTGGTGTGTGTCGTGCATGTGTTGGTTTGTGTGTGTTTCGTGTGTGATGGCTCACATTTCTTTCGCGTGGGCGGGTTCAAGAGGTAGGTAGGTCCCACTTTCGCCCACGGGTTCTCTTTGTGGCATTGCGCGGTGAGGGAAAGTCGCCCGTACGGTGTGGATGTTGTAAATAGGCTCGTGCATTTGTCCAGTGGATGAATGGATGATCTGGATCTACGAGTACTCCTTAGATACTGCCTTGCCTTTTTGTAGTCGAGTCTTGTCGCGGTGAGGTGCTCTTGAATCGAGGTTGTGGTGATGTTGGCCGGTGCGTACGCGGTGGGCCTGTACTACTTCACACTGATATTTGCCATTCCTTGTCGTATATGCGCTCCATGAGCTGTGTAATTCATCCTCTACAAGTGGACTCCAAGCCTGACACTGGCCATTCTTCTTTTTCTACTTACTCCAGCCTTGACTGAAGATGAGTGCTCCGATGAACCTGACCAAGCGGGGATATGAATCAAGCTGCTGGGGTGGACCAGAGCCATATCACGAAACAACCACGAAGCGATTCGAAGGGCTTTACTGGTGCAAACAAATGCTATCAATATAGATATTTATATTCATCCGTGCTGTTCTCTAATTGTCTACATATTGACAACACCACAAGTGCTCGCTGTCTGCGGATGGTAGAGTAGCCTCGTGTCGTGCTGCTGCGTCAAACTTGAATGGGGATCGAGCCCACATCCCCAGGATTGATTACTGATCTATCCCAACAGACAATTCCCTTCGCTACACTCGGAACAAGACCAGATAACTTCCATAACCCCCGGAACAAGACTCGAACAAATCTCTTGGGGCGAATCGACTCGTTTGGGCAGAGTGGCGCTTCTAGGCCGACAGGCACAGCCATGCTCTCATCCCCAGGCCTGTCGATTACCACCTTTCATTTTTCAGACCCGTACTGGGCAGGTACAAGACAACCATACTCAAAAGAACGTTGCGGCCCATCTGACGATTTGCACGGAGCACAGCAGACCAGAGGTGTTCGGGCTACCTTGTGCCTCGTGGTGTGGACCGGGCAGGCGAAACAGTGAGGGCCCATCCCCAGGAGAGACAGCTATACAGGCACAATTTACTGTTGGTGATCGAAAACAAAGGCACTTATAGACAACCGCGAGATCCAAACAAAGTGATGAAGAAGGACGGTTGGAAGTGGAATTGTCGCGGCGGACCTGAGCTACGGCATTGGTAGAGAGTCAAGCGGATGTCACGCGGTCGACGAGCTCACCTGGCAGCAAGCACAAGATCTCATGGGGAGATAAACCCCCGGTCCTGGCAGTGCAGTACCGAAGAAGCATTTCTAATGACCGAAATTATGAATTTCTAATAGGGAAAATGAGGGCGTGATGGGACGTATACCTAGATACGTTGATGATGTGGCTAGCACCTTTGCGAGGAACCCAGAGCGCAGCCACATGTTGTCACTGGCAGGGACAAGGAGAATGCTACGGCTGCAGACATCTCACGTATAGATAGTACTAGGGCGAAGCAGAGGGGGGTTGGGAGACAATAATTCCGGTGATCACGATTCTGCCCACCGCATCTGCTGTTCGCAAGCCACTGTCCAAGCATCTTTCCGAAGTTATTTCTGCTGCTTCTCTGACACCAAGGCACTTTCCATGTACGACAGGCGGTGGACACAATCAAGGCAACCGAAACTGAGCCCTCGAATGTCGGTCAGTCTGCTGATCATGACATGTTCAACTCGTGGATCCGCTCACCATCTGCTCACCAGCACCACCGTGATGATCCCCATTTTCAGGCCCAAGTCTCACCATGCGCATTTCGGGCAAAAAGTCTTCTCACACAAGCGAGGCACGCACGCCCGCCGAAAAAGCCTGCTCCTCATCACAGTTCCGCGTACTTCGTCCCCCTGAGCCGGACCACAGCTCACGAAGTAGTAGGTAGACGAGAGGCACAGCCAACGACCCAGTCCACTTAGCTGAGTGAGACGCTGCCTTCAAGGAATTTCCCTTTGCCAAACCCTGACCGAACTAGGGAGAACACCTCAAATTTCACCAGTTCTCTCCCAAACGGCACATAGATCTGAGCAGACCGGTTTTTGCACGTTGCCCAGCCTCGGTTGGCACGAGCCCAGCACCCATCACCCCAAGTTGAGACATGGGCCTTGTCCCAGCAAAGTACCTGACACTATCTTCTACTTAAACGGATTGGTACCACAAGACCATGCCACGCTGATAAGCACGGACTTAAACGCCGTGGACAGCAAGGACATGAACATGGGAGGCCAGCAGCCTAGCAAGGGCTGTCATGCCAGGACGACAGGAGACGACAGCAGATCATGTACGATAGAGAGAACTGATGAGACCACGAGTCCTTGCGCCGCGTTCGCACCAAATGAGAAATCTATTAGCTATTTTGTCCCTCTGAACACCAACATAACTTCCCTTCTCCATTACGGCCGCAGACAACACCACAGGTAACAGTAGCTATAACAATAACAGCCCGAGTCTTCAATAAGTCCTGAAGATGTGCACACGGATGATATTCAGCCTTGCTCGCGACAATAATGACATCGAGGAACCAGATTCCAGTCCACCTTGCAAAAGGCCATGTAGAGACATGAAACGACAGTTGTGGTCTCGTGAGTAATAGAACAGAGAGAAATGTGAAAAACGGGACAACACCATGGCGAACGCATGAAACAGGGATATCTTGATGCCTTTGTCACCCGGCTCAACCAGACCCGGACGGTCTGATGGTGTCTTCTTCGGAGCTCGATGTCATCCTCAGCCTCGACGGTGTCTTCTTCTTCTTTGTAGAGGTCTTCCTCACCGATGCAGTGGGGCGGTGTAGGACGGACGGGGGTACCAGAGGGGCCCCATGAGGGTACCCATGAGGGTACTCGTATGTACTACTACTGCTTGGGTCGACAACAGTTTCTCCGCTGAGCAGGAGCGGATAACGGCTGTTGGAGGCTGTGGGATCGGCCACAATCCCATACTAATTGTTGTTGACCTTGTTGTCCACAGCATTGTGGGCCTCCTCCTTCTTCGCGCTCAGGAAGTCGCCAATGAATCTGACAGTCTCCCCGGTAAGGACGAGGGCAGTAGCGATGGCAGCCTTGCCGCTGGAGATCAGAGCGAAGCCGGACTCATTGCCACCGTTGGCCTTCTTGTACTCGCTGGAGTAGGTGGTCAAGACGTGGTCGCGGCCCTCGAGGCCCTTGTGGTATGGGAACAGGACAATGCCCTTGGCGTCGGTGTACAGCTCGTTGGTGGGCTTCTTGACGACAGGGAAGCGCTCATCGACTTTGGTCAATGCCTTGTCGCCGAGGTCGTCCGCCTTCTTGACGTAGGGCTGAACGTATTGGTAGGGGCCGTTGAAATATGGCACGATGGGAGCGGCAAAGGTCTGGTAGGCCGAGTCGCCGAGCTGGATGGACTTCGCGCCGTAGGGGTTCGACTTGAACGTCTCGATGCCATCATGGACAATGTGATAACCGTACAGGTGCTTTGTTCAATTAGCTTTGGCTCTGAGGAGGGGGAACTCGCGCAACAAGGAACAAAGCAGGTTCCGTGCACAAAGGGATTCAGCGCAACCGGCCGGCGGAACTGGTTTCCGTGATTTGGTCTCGAAGCTGATTTCCGCAGTGGTCGTACTGGGAAAGTAGTGGGCGTTGGAGAAGAAGTGGAGTGCTTACCTTCAGGAATGAAGACCTTGGCACATCACCGTTGATCTGAGGTGCCGACATTGTGGGATGGAGGCGTGCCTGACGTGACGACAGTGGCGTGGGCCTGCGTTGGGAATTGAGGTAGCAAGGGACGAGCTCGATCTGACTCGTATATGGAAGGTCGATTGAGATCTGACAGAGCTGTTGAGGGCGTATGCGCGTGTGGTTGTACGTCTCAAAGCCACAGGGCGAGTGGGTGTGAAGCTTGTTCTAAGTTCTGACTCGTGATGCGATGAGGAGGTGGAGATGAAGTGGTGAAGGTGGAAAGAGGGTGGGAAAACGTTGAGGGCAAGGCGCGTAAGAGTGCAAGAACGTGTGCGTGTGAGCAAAGGGGTTGCGTTGGTATGTGAGACTGGAACCGGATAGGAACACGAAGGCAGGAGGGGGGGAAGAGAAAGGGAAGTCTAGGGAAGGAGGCGGGTGGTGGAATGGAAGCTAAAAAGAAGGAAGGCGTTTCTCTTGCTGGGCCGGTGCTGCCAGAAGATTGTTGTGTGGTTATCGAGTGGACTGACGCCACGCGCGCGGTCGCAACATCAATGGGAGACTGGAAAAAAGGTGGGCAGTGGGGGGAGTGGGCCTTGCTGGCTGTCAGATAAGGAAAGCACACACAGCTGGCATGTGAGAGTGGGTAGGAGAGGGCGAGGGAAAGTACTCGTCAGTACCTACCATCGCCTTAGGTAACGGTGTACCTGCTTTGTACTCCTCGACACCACCGCCTGAGGAAGGGAGGGAAAAGAGGCAGGCAGTGACAGCTGGAATGGGACAGAACCGGACAGAATGAAATTGGGGGGAAGTAACCTTCTCTCCACTGGCCTCTTTGGCTCTCGCACTTGCCTACCTGCGCTGTCATCTACTCTCTCCGCTACTGCTGCAGCACTATTGCCAGAAGTGTTCGTCGGTCAAAAGCATCTGCACGTTGCCAGAGCCTCTATCACACACATCCACACATCCACATCCAGAGAGGGAGAGAGGTACATGAGCATACATCCTCAACGCTTGGCGGGGCTTGCCGTTGCGCTGTGCGAAAGAAGCTGCCAGGCCGGGGCCCCCTTGCGCTCCAGAACCCTGTTCTGATGCCTGTCCAAAGCATGTGAAAGGTGGCTCAAGCTGGCTGCATCGAGCTTGCTCGCCTCCACCACCAGAGCAGCTCGTCCTCCTGCCTCTCACCAGATCCCAATTCCCCTCTTCAACGGCGACAGGCGCCCAATCACGGACCTGGTAACCTTTCCTTGTGCTCGCATGGCATCGCCCTGCATCAAAATCTGCACCTCTGATACGGGCTACAAGCAGACTTTGGCAGCAATTGGCTTCAACAGATCCAAACCTCATTCGAATTGGCTGCGCAGGGTCGCACTTCCCTGCCCACATTTTATTGCATGGCATCCGTATTTTCGATGCCGGCGAACCCGCCCAACCTCCTCATTGACCTCAACTTCTGGAGCGTCTCTGTCCGTCGTACAGCAACTTTCAATAGACAAGGCAACACTGCATGCTGTGTCACCCAAATGCGGGAGCAATTATTCCTCCTCGCCCTGTCCTGCCCCCGCCGTGGCTCACGAGGTTGGAAGACTGGAGCATCAATCACCCGAGCGAAAGGAGCAAAATGGCAAAAAGTCATCCAAAGTCTGTGACAAACTCAATCGGGCCCACCCCACACTCAAGGATCATGGAGCTCAACCTCGGGAGGTTACCCTGTTATAACTCTAACGGCTGCAGTTGCTCACTCTCCCCGGATCCGAGGTACCCGATGCCATCAACAGCACCACGACAGCCTCCAGTCCGGGCCAGAATGGACCAGGCCGCCGGGAAGCACATGTCAAATAGATGAAGGTCAGCCTGTCACGACGGCTTCACCAACCCACACCACGCCACATCACGCCACACGTTGCAGCCGAGACACTCCTCGATGGCTACCCACCTCGCTCATCACCGCATCCCGACGGGGCAATTTCATGGGTTGGCCAAAAGCGGGTTGATCCGCCCAAATTGCCTTATGACAGGGCTGTCAACTGGCAGTCCCATCTTGCATGTGAGAGAGACCGCACGAGGTGGCTGGCTTCCGGGACTGGCTGGCTCAACTGCCGCAATCTTTGATGGCCGTACGATGACACAAGCCTCCGTGGAATGAACTGCTCGCCATGCAGGTAATTCGACATCAAATGGGGCCCTGATGACTTGCTTGTGCCCTGATATCACGCCTCAGATTGCGCATAACGGGCCACGCCACTGCTCAGTGCAGGCTTGTGACATGGATGCGCTGTCGACCTACTGTACTGCCCCACAGTTCAACCCGAGCTGACGGAACAGGGGCACAAATTAGATTGCTTTGGTAAGGCAGGCCTTTCACATGCTTGATCGTCAGTCACCCTGGGGCTTGACCCGGGGTATTCTTCTCGAGAGACAAGAAGGCTTCCCAACAATCAGGTCTCTGGTCATCCATCGGGCTCAAAATCAACACGGTCACATCGCCGCCATCTCATGTCTTGATATAGTGGCCGTCATGCCCGCGCACTTGCATCTCCTCGGACCAACCACCTCTTTCATTCCTACCCTGCCCAGCCCAAAACAACGCCCAAACCACGGATAGACGAGAGTTGTCGATGAGTTCGCAATCCGATGCGACATCATCGCCCCTGTTCATTGTTCTAGTCCTCCGGGCCCCAATCCGCACGACTATCTATGTTGATCCTGGAGTACCACTTGTATCCGTGTGGCAGATCCCTGATGCAGCCAGATGCGATCCGATGAGCAAAGCCTAGGTTTGAGCGACAAATTCCCCCATTCGTGCCACACCTTCGCCCGCGACCGGCCCGAGCTGCTCAGCGTCCTTGTTCAAAGAGCCGCTTGTGCAGCACACGCTGCCAACAACTTGGCAAGACGGGGGGCACCATGCAAATGAGAACATCTGTTGGATCACGACTCCGTACAAAAAGGAACAAAGACCCCGAGAATTGTCTCAACCCTGACGGAAGCACGGCTGTTGATGCCCCTGTACCCTCCATCATCATCCTCCCAGGAGCTCTCGGCCAGGGGCTGACGCATGAAATGGCAAACGAGTCCCTCAACAAATCCAGACTGCAGAATTTGCAAGTAGCAACTCATTTTGGCTTTCTGAGCTGATCGTCGATGACGTCTCGGAACAGCGAGTCCTGCCTGTTGAAATAAGGCCGCGCAACAAAAAGGGAGAAAAAGCAAGAGGAAAGCCCCGCTGACCACAGCTGAAGCGCCGGCAATGCGGCTAAAATTACCTTTCTGAGGCGGCGGGGCACATGGCTGTCAGTTTGCCAATCCGTCTCGACATTTCCGTTCCCGCCAGAACTCGTCATGGTTTGCATTTGGAGCAATCGGCCGACGGACGCAAGCGCTTATTACAGCAGACAGCCGAATCTCTACCCTTTGCAAAACTTCAGACGCACCAGTCATTGGCCCGTCCCAATACCTGGATTCCTGCGTCTGGGGCAGACACTTGGACGCGTCACGATACTAAGTCGTGTGGCGCAAGATTTGCTCTGTGTTGTGATGCTAAGTAAGATATGCGGGCGCACACAGGGAATTAATGAACGGGCGGGCCGATGCCAGGCCGCGCTGCTCTCACGGCCTGCTGAGAAGACCTGGCACCAAGTCTCAGGCTGTTCACGTCCAACAGATTGGATCCCAAACTTGGAAGGATATCAGTCTGCCAGAAAACGCCCCGGGCCCTGTGTAGCCAACAAGCCACGGGACCCAGGCATATGCAGGCAGCCCTTTCTTCTCCTTCGGTGTGGCTTTTATTCCACGTGTGAGACTCTGGCTTCGTCGAGTGGCGGAGCCATGTGACGTTGAGCAGCATGCGCCTAGGACGCTGTCACCAGCACGGCGCATATCTTGTGCTGCCCCGGCAAGACGGGGCAGCGGTTCTTGTGGTCGTGACTCGGCTCTGTCGACCGTGGCCTCGGACTTTCTGAGCACTTCGAGAAGTTGTGTAAACTTGTGGACGGGAATATCATGGGCCCTTTTACTTCTCCTGTTCAAGCGAATGGGTTTACGAGAAGGGCAGAGCGGGCCTCTCAGAGGTCGCGCGAGGCCAGCTCTCCGGATGCTGTCGAATAGCTCAGTGGCGAAGGGATAGAGGTCGACTCCTGTTGTACGTGCAGCACACACCGACTCTGCTCGACCGCTGCTCGATCTGAATTGAAACACCACCGGCTCAACTCAGCAGGATGAAGAATACGGTTTCGACCCGGACTGTGATGATGCAGGCCCGGGAAACCTGTCGTCCTGGTTGGTGCTTATTCTGTGGGGTCGTGATCTACACGGCCTGTGAAGATGGCCTGGGATTTGCTCCAGTGAGCATCAGTTTCCTTATCCTGTGTGCTACTCTTGTGTAACAAGGACGAGCATGCGGGGGCCAATGTTGAGATTGTCGAATCAATCGCGATGGCCGCATTTATGTGCCGGTGAGAGGCATATCGTGAGCTTCTGCATTGTATTCATTGGAGCCCCTCGAGAGACAACCCGATCAGGAGTATGCAACTTCTCGGGTCCCTATCTCGGACCATGCCGCAGTCAAACCGGGCGGGGACTACGTCTGACCTGCATGTGATCCTTTCATGCACGCAACGGCGTCCTGAGAAACTGTACTTGGGGCGCCCTTCCCAGTTCATTCCCTGCGCTGGGCAATCAAATGGAGCACATAGCCTAGAAAAAGAGGACAATTGACATAAATAAACCCCTGGCAGTGCTACCAAAGGCAATGGCTCGACCTCCGGGAATGCAACCACCGACAACGACCAAAGTTTCCTGGGTCTGGAAGGGTTGAACGGATCCAGCTCACAAAATACATAACAGGCGCTGTTCACGACTGACTTGGGAAGTTCTTGTGGTTGTAGCCCGTCTGGAACCTTTGATTTCGGAAGTACTGTGAGCATGTATTTGAAACCCGTATCCTGTACAAAATTCATATTGTACACTGTATGTGACCTGTTGTCGGCCTGAGGTCGATCGCGAATAACTACTTTGGTGTGCCCATAGAAGTGGGTCAGAACCAGGACGGATTTCCAGAGCACCGCCTTAAACCAAGAGATCGCTTTGGTCTCCTCTGTCAGAATTTTACTTGGACTGAAAGTCTTCGCATCCTAGTCAAAGGCGATGAGAATTGGAAGCCAGTATAGATAGTTGCATGATAGCTCAAGTCTAATTGAGAAAGAATTCAGATGGGCTCAAGTTGCACATGTCAGGTACAGGGCCTCAGCAGAGCTTATCCTTATCGACGCCTTATCGATAGCACCTCCATAATTTATTTGGCTTCCCCAAGAACCTCAGAAGGAAACAAAACTTGACATTTACATCACAGCATTGACATACTCCTCAGCATTT
>JACBFG010000018.1:176555-186696 GCA_013435955.1 Diaporthe sp. HANT25 | reverse complement strand
TTTTTTTTCTTGTTGTCTTGTCTTTCCGCCCCCGCCACTCCTTACATCCCAACCCTCCCTTTCGACCTCGAGAGAGGGCGCGCCAGCCATGGCCGTCATGAACCACAGCTGGATGCCGCAGAGGAGGTTAGGCGTCTGGATCGTGGCCCTCATCCTCATCACGACCGCATACTACGCGATATGGACCGACACTTTCTCGGTAGAACGGTTCCGAGCCGAGGGTCTGTCCTCGGCCTCCTCATGCCAGTGCCCCGGGCTACGGCCGGAAGATGCGGCCGTGTTACAGCAGGCGGCGAAGAACAGCAGCAGGGGCAGTTATAGTAGCGCCGTCGACCACATCTCACACACAACCCTCACACACGACGCCGCGAAGGCCGCCGCCACCAATGCCGACGAGTCGGACCTGAGGGCCGAACTACCCGATTACGAGACCGAGCCCGACTCCGAATCGAAACAATCACCACCCCTCCGACCACCACCCGTCCACGCCACCTCGGCAGCCGCCCCGGCGGCAGCATCATCAAAGGCACCGATCCCGTTCAAGCCGCACCGCGACCCGGAGTACTTCACGGACCTGCCCAAGGAGTACGAGCTCACCAGCGAGGACGACGACCTGTGCACCCTCTTCTACACGGACGAGTACGTCTACGGCATCGCCAACAGCTCCACGCGGCTGTGCAGCGAGGGGTCCGCCGTGCACGGCTTCGAGGTGCCCACGAACCCGCACCACCACAAGCTCAACGGCGCGACGCCCGTCTATCTCATGCAGGGCGTGCGGTGGGACCCTGCGCGGCGTCGCTTCGACGCCCAGTGCGGCGAGACGACCGCCGAGAAGGCCACCGTCTACGGGCAGCCGCTGCCCGGGCTGAGTTACGGCGCCCCGCGCTCGACGGCGTGCGACCGCCACACGAGGGGCCGCCAGCTCGTCATCTACCCGGCCCTCAAGGAGACGTACGACAACGTGTGGCACAAGCTCATGGAGCTGTGGCAGAACAAGCTCTCGTACGACGCCGCGCGCATCGCTGTGGATCCTGCCACGGGGGAGACATTCCTGACCGAGGAGCAGGTCGAGGGCGCGCGCGTCGTGTTTCCCGATGACCACGAGGGGCCCTGGGACGATGCGTGGGAGATCCTCACGGGGAGGCCGCCCATCCGCTACAGCGAGCTTCCCCCGGACGCCTGCTACGATGTCGTGGTGGGCACGGTGGGCTGGGGCGGGCCCTTCTGGACGGCCCTCCTGAAGACGACCTACGAGACGTGTCGCCGCGAGACGCTGCTCACCTCCTTCACGCGCTGGGTCCTGGGCTACTACGGCATCGACGAGCGGCCCTCGTCCGACGTCCGCGAGAAGCCGACCATCACGGTCGTGCAGCGTGGCACGACGCGCAAGTTCCGGGATTTTGACAAGTTGATGGAGAAGATGCACGCGCAGCACCCCGGTTACGCCATCAACGTCGTCGACCTCGCGCTCATGGGGAAGCGCGAGCAGATCGCGCTGCTGCAGTCGACGGACGTGCTGGTGGGCCATCACGGCGCGGGCATGAGCTACGTCATGTTCATGCGGCCCGACTCGGCCGTCGTCGAGATCCTGCCGCCGTTTTTCCTGTCGAGAGGGTTCCGCTGGGTCGCGAGGATGCGCGGGCTCGTGCATTTTATTGGGAAGGCCATGTGGAAGGAGGAGTACCTGCTGCAGCATGAGGGGGTCCCCATCCCTGAGGGGTGGAGGCCGACCGTCCAGGGCGATGGGGATGCTAATGAGTGGCAGACGGAGGAGTGGATATGGATCACGCACGAGGAGGTCCTGGGCTTGGTTGATGCGGCTGTCAAGAGTCAGTTGCATGCTGTTGGGGATCACATGTAGTGGATGGAGATGTGGTCTCTGGTGTTTTGGCTTGTTTCTTGTGTAGATAAAATCCGGTTAGAATCTTGTATATACCCCAGGTTACTCAAATACCACTTTTCAGATTCTAGAACAAAGTGTACCCGCTGCAAAAGACCGGAATATGTAAGCATGAGGAGTCTAGTCTTCTGTTGTGGCAGTGGCACTCAGCGAATCCTTGGCTGTCCCAGTAGAAGGTGCATTGGAATACCCATGTTTGCGAATGAGGTTGAATTACATGCCTGCGTGGGTAGCCCAGCGCAATAATCATGCACTCAGAAACGACCAAGTACCTAGACACACAGCGCATATTGCAAAACATCAATTCCAATTGGGACAAGTGACGTACTGGCTGTACACAAGTACGTTGTCCAGATTTGAAGAGCCTCTCAAATTTCCAAGGGTGGTTTTAGTGGTGATGCACGACATCCCCGATGCTACCCAGACACCCCTACCCGGTCTATACCAAAGTGTCCTTATAGCCGCAGGGGATATCACACGCTCACATGTCGAGAAATGCGACAGATCACATAACTACACAACAACTAATCACATCGAGATTCGTAATCATATAGATTCCCCATGTTTTCCTGTCTTCATTCTCCTTACGACTTGTGCTGGAATTTCCCGCACAAGTCGGTATTATCAGATGTGCATAATAGGGGCCGGACAAGGCTCTTACCCCTGGATTTAGAGTGCCATTCATGCCGCCTCCATAGCGCGGTGGAATTCAAACTTTTGTATGCGTAGTGTGTCCATGTTCGCAGCGTAACCTTTTATGTACCAAGAAATGGTACATCTTTATCTTGGTGGAAGCTCAAACGTTGATATAAGACATTGCTTGCTTCAGCCTGGGGTGAAGTGAGCGATTTGCCGGCCTGCTTCGACCAGAGACCCGTTTCTATTTTATAAGTGCATTGTTCTTCGCGTCATCACTATGTGAGTAGTTCATCACCTGGCTCTATCCAACCTTGAACCGTCAATTACGGTCGCCGGCTTAAGAAGTGCAACACAGCTCTATGCTCACATCGGTCCCGCTGGCACCATAACCTACAAGCCAATCTCAGTCCCCAGCCACTCAGCCCTGCCAGTGCTGGTTCAGGCAACTGATCTCCAGGTCTGATAAGTGTAATGGAATTTGTAAACTCGGAATTATTGGAACACAAGAAGTATGTCAGAATATCAATGGTCAAACCTGAGGCAGTTGAAGTACTTGCTTTTCGTATAGTCAAGTTCTGTTAGCTGAATTTTCTCAGCCAAATAATTGTCCTCTTCAGTCGTGACCGTGAGCTCGGAGCCACATCGGCTTATCGCCTTGGTCATATAGAGTCTTTGCAACTGCGATCTCCTTAACTGGGCTGCTTCGTATCACCGTAGAGTGACCAACATAATACACTTGATATATTATGCTACCTCTATCAATGCTACGTGCGGATCAAAGAAGGTATGACTCCCGAAGAGGTGATCCTTTGGTTGTAAACATGGCTCCTTCGTTACTGAGGTCGGATGTGATTTTCAGCATTTCCATTGGCAAGGATAATTTGATGCAAGCAGTAACATAGCGGATACCAATGTTGCATGCTAAAAGTTTCAGAAAGATAGCTCTGGAGAGATGATGTGTAGGTGAATGATCTTGGAATTTTTCATGTGACTGCCCAGTGCCCGTGAAGTTCTTTGGTCAGCAGACTTGTTGTCTTTCTGAGTTAAAACTTTGTTTCCAAATGGACCAACAACGAGTCTGTGAAAGTATTTATGTCACCAATTGACCTTCAACCTGTGAAAGAGAATTCGCCAACACGAGGCCAACCACACATTCCTCATTGTAGCATGGACCGCACTGCTCACCCAAAAGAAAACATGAATAACTTATTCACTCAACACTCCTCACCACCATTCCAATAGAGCTAACCCTGGCCTTCTCAAAAACTATAAGTATGCCTTGAGCCTAAGCCCAGGAGCCTGACTGTCATTTCTGCAGCCCACAGTTCTGGAAAACAGCCCATTCGATTGTTCAACACCAAGATTTACTATCAAGAGAAACACCACCACACCCTCTCCATCTACAGCAATATCCAGAATCCAATTCCAGCAAGATCGCAATGCCTGCCCCGCCTCTTCTAGAGAAAGATCCTGGTCACAATTGTGACGTCTGCAAGCAGAGGCCTTGCGGATGTGGCAAGTCTATGCCGGATCCTACACCCCGCCAGGGCCCAGGCCCAGGGCCAGTAACTCTTCCAATTCGTGGAGGCAGACCTGATAACCCGCAGCCTCCACAGCCTCCGCAACCTCCACGCCATTAAGGGGCGGCTCCTGCAATCAGATCAGAAAATTCAGATGATGTTCTGATGGTGCGGGCGGTCTTAATGTCTTCGCACAGGTAATGGTTCCAAACCCTGAGTGAGAAAGGACAGCCTAGGAAGCCCAGTGTGGGCTTTAGGATGGTAGTTGTATGGCTTAAAGCAGAGTTCACGGTGACGTACTGTCGAGCTTAGGGCAATAATACTACTATCTGACCTCCATACGAACAATTGATTGACAGAAATTATGGTTCTGTGAAACTAATTGTGATCAGCTGCTGCGTAAAAGGAGATTGTTGTGATAATAGTTCAAGATATTTGAATGTTGTTAATTGATCAAAACATTGTCTGTATCCCAGCGTTGTATTCTGAAGACTTCTTTTCTAAATCAACTAGGTTGGCAAGATCTATACGTAATCTTATACTAAGTCTGGCTGACCAGGCGTAAACCCTCTTTGGTGTCCTCAAGGCGTACCGTCGCTCCACTGGCAGCAGCCTTCATGTCCCTCATGGTGACGACTGGCCCAGCAGCCTGTCTCATCTCCTGATCAAAACCACTGAAGAGTACTGCGAATATGGAGCCCTTCCAAACCTGGGCCTGTCTCGACTTCGTTCTGACGATTGTGAGGACCAGAAACACAATTGTAAGCAGCAGCAGCGCGGCCGGGAGCGCGATCCACGCCCAATTCACTCGCACACAAGTCTGATTGCCCCAGACTGTCCCAACGACTGGGCCCATGTTGTCACTGCTCCCGTCGCCCTGCCGCCAACGAGCAGTTATAGATCGTGACAGGCCGTCCATCGCGGCCTGTACGGTCTCCAGCGTGGCAGAACCGTTATTCCAGAGGTTAACAGCCCAGAGATCCCCTTTTGGTCTTTGGGTCCACGAGTCGAGATACAGACTCTCGTTACCGAGAAATCCGTCCAGAGTGCTCGCCAGACCTTCAGTCGGCGCATAATCAATCCAGAACACGCAATCCTGGGGCCACCACTCCGTGAAGTTATTGATGGCAAGGTCTTCTGGTGTGTCTGATGTTCCGAGACTCGGGCCAGGAGGGTCGGGCCGATTCACGACGGGGAAGTTGTGCTCGTCAGATTGCTCCCGGCTGCTATTACACTGGTGCCACTCGCCCGCCCTGATGGTCCTGTTGACCATGAGCAGGGTGTGGGTGCCCCAGGGTATTGACCAGACGTCCATGCGTTGGGAGTCCAAGACTTCCTCGAGTAGCACCCCATTTGTGACATTGGTGCTCAAAGCGTTCACTACAGGATAGAACTCGCATTCAAATGCTTGCGTGTGCTGTAAATCAGTAGAACTGGGAGCCATGAGAAATGCGATCTTGAGTAGAGAAGACGCCGGCCAGCCATCCGAGTAATTAGACCCTGTCTTCATGGGCCACCACCACGATTCGTTGTCTAAGTATATGTTGTAATTGGCCAGAGTGGCGTTAACCGTTCGGTCGACAGCTGTCTCGTTGAAATTGTCCTGGTAAGTGCTGACGTTGACAGATACAGATACATCTCTAGTAATATCGACACATCGACTTTCCATTCCGAGAGAGAGAAGAGTAGCCCCGTCGTCGGTAGACGGGAAGGTACAATTTCCCGTCCTACATTCGAAGGTGAGGGCCGTGGAAACGTTCACAGGCGGGTCGAGAAGTCCAGTATATATGGCCGACAGCATTTGCGGGTCCAGATCAGGGGTGCCAGTCGGTCTTCCTACAAAACCAGCAGTGTAGTTGTTGGAAAAGGGAGCCGTCGCAAGTTCCCCTTCGATTTCCGTAGAGCAACTGTAGAACTGGACTATCTGTTGGGTGAAAGGGTCGACTGCCATTGCTGCTATCGTGATGATAGCACCTATGACGACAATGTCTCGGCTTTTTAATGCAAAGATCAAGAGGAGAGAGCCCCACGGACCTGGATATAAGCGTGTGAGCGGACTTGACTCCAAAAGACGAGCAAAAATATATGGATCATGTAGAAAAGAAAGGAAGAAAGATAGCGGGACAACCCACCTCGGCTAGCTAAATCCCACTCCTCCATATGCCTCAGCGGCCGTGACTTCTGATACCACAGCCATTTCAACTGGCCAATACTTTCAGCAATCGGCATCATCAGACATGCCTTAAAGATGGCGGTGAAGACGGCGATGAGGGCGTTGATCGTAATTGCCGACGGCCACTTAGGCAAGGGGCGATCCCTCCGAAGGAGCAGGGTAATCACAATAGCCGCTAGAGCGAGAGCAGCGAGGGCGATGCTCAGTACCTCCCACAGCCACAGTCGCTGGATGGAGCTATCCCTCTGTGGGGGAGTTTCCCGGATTTGATGGTGCAAGCCATGCTGTTTTGGCTCTTGACTGTCAATCGGTGTATACGAAGGTTCCGCCCCTCCTCGTCCTCCAGAATCTTCGCTGTAGTATGTGGCAGAACCCGGTGGCGACAAAGGCGATATCGACCTGTCGTATGGATGATTGCGAAGTTCGATAGCTTCGGAGGAAAGTCGTGACGGACGAGTATTCAGGGGTTGAGCTTCATCCGAGGGCAACGGACTGGATCTATCCATGATGTCTCCCAGCATACATACCTAGGTATGCCTAAGACAAGGACGTGCAGAATTTTTCGAGCTTTGGATCGCAAATGCATCACGATGGATCTTTATATGCCTGCACAGACAGGGAGAGACCCATGCCACCGGTAGTGCTTACTGCCTTCAGCTCTGTGTTCAGCCTCAGGTGGTAGCCATGATCCACTTTGCTAACTGGCTGCTTGGTGGGGCTAGAAGCGCCAGGGTTGGAAGCCAGACACTGGTGTCCAGAAGCCCTTGTTATCAGCGCTCTGAGTGGTGCCCTCTTTTCGTGCAAGGAAGCGGCTGCATTAGTATCATCTGGGGGAAAAAGCAAGCACAATTTTGAAGAGATCTCATGAAGCCAGCCGCATGCCAAACTCTAGGGAGCACACGAAGTCAAAATGGAGATTTTGCGTGGCATCTTCAGGTACTTGCCAAGATATGATTTACTGAAAGCTCGCAACTAATATTTTGAGAATGACTTTGAGGATGTAGAGCAAAACGAAAGCCAAGTTGGAAAGTACTAACATGAAACTGGGAAGTCACGCGCTTAGAAAAGCGCAAGAAAGAAAGACAAGAGAAAGAGTTTGAATGCATCCAGAAAATGTTGCGTGGCGAAAGGAAGTCTCTCAAATGTCGAACATAGCCTGATCGTCCCTTTCCCTGCATTTGAGTGTTCATGATCCAGCCTATATAATGCACACCAGGTCGAGTCTCAGGGAAGTGATGGAAACTCATTGTTCCAAGACAAAATGATAGGTAGTGATAGGTCCGCATCCTTCGTAACACTTAGTCGTGTCATAAACGGCTAGAGTTTGGGGCAACCTGCTGGGCAGCAACTAGAGCAATAATCGCGGCTCCAACACTAGACTCGTCCTTTGTGTGACCGATGATGATCCGCGCCTCTCTCTCCTCGTCTATCCCATTCATGGCTCTCACTGCCTCTCTCTTGTACGCCTCGAAGCCTGGTTAGTGTTCCACGGCACTACCTTCCACCGCAACATCAACCTTTTCCCTCAAGGCCGGTCCCTTGCTTCCCAGGAGTTGACCCTGGATTATCACTCATCCGATTGCCATTCCAGCGAGCCTGGCGGAATGTTTGCTATTGCGAGCGCAAGCGATACTTCCTTACGGGATCTCGAATGTCTCACCTTTCTTTTTGCGCAAGGAAAGAAAGTGGTCTGAAGTATCCCACCGTGCCAAAGACAGGATCCGAGAACCCACTGACCAGCTTTGTATGAGTTTATCTCTGTCGAACTGAGCTTGTTGAAGCTCTCCAGTCAGTGATTTCGGAAAAGGGAAAGACAGCGCTCATCTTGATACAACTCCATAACAGCCAGGCGAAGCAGCTCCCCCAGAAATATGCCAGATACTTGCTTCTCAAACATCTGGTTGCCTGGGTTTACACTGTTCCTGTTAAGCTCCTCGTCATACGTAGTAACTGGTAGACGGAGAGCTTGTTGTCAAAGGAGCCCCATTCCGTGCTCATGAGCATCCTGCCGTTTGAAGAATCGAAATTATCATTCAGGTGCTTGAAAACTGCATCCAAGCGTTCCATTTACACTCCACTGGCATTAGCTTCAGTTACTAATATGGCCTCGACCGCAGGGCGTTCGTGAGACAAGGGCAGAGAGGAAGCTCGAGACATGATTGTGCCCATCACTTAATTCACCAGGGCAGTTGCCTTGGCCGGAAGTCTCAGGCGGTCAATCTCCATTTGGAGCAGGACGCAAACATCTTCGTCGACGGCATCAGGAATATCAACCCCTTTTGTCTACCTTAGCAAGATCCCGGCGTTGATTGCCGTGTGATAGATTGGAAACGAGAAATTAAAGCCCAGGGAGAAGAACGGGTGGGTAGGATTCTTCCCGGCACTCTTGATGGCAGGCTTGTGATATATCTACAGAAAGTCCTCAAATCTCTTTGCGATGGAAGAGAAAAGTCAAGTGTTTTTCCGCAGAAACGAAAATCAAGGAATTGTAATTTATGATTCAAATTGTCGGTTTGGTCACATGTGGTATACGTACGCAAAGAGATAGGGGTTAAACGAGGTGTTGTGTATTCTGGTTGATTAGGCTGTCTATGGGAGACGCAGGAGCAGAAGGCCCTGCTTCGTCCTATCTATTTGTATGGCCCATCAAGGCCATTCACTCAGAATGGCTCCCTCGGCAGGCACCATTTGCCCTAGCCAACAACGCCCCTCGTCACTATTCCCACAAGGATGTTATTATCCTGCCTAACCCCTTCTCACCTTCCCCTAACGGAACTCGTAGCCCGCCAGCCAGACCTGACTACGATGATGGAGGCCTTGGTGGTGGCTGAAACGGGCCTGAAGCTGGTGGTGGCGGCGTCATCGGCCTTGGTGGTGGTGGCTGAAATGGAGGTGGAGGTGGAACACATGGTGGTTGAGGGGGAAGTGGAGTTGACGGTTCTAAATTTGAGGACATTTTGAAGTTTTCAATTTCAATTTTGTGTTTGTGGTTTCTTATCATGCGCAGACTTCGATCTGGAAGAGGAGGCGACAGAAGCAGAGAGTCTTAGAACTTGCTCAATTTTGAACTTAAATAATTACCTAGCAGAAGACTGATTCATTATTTCGTTTCAAACGAACACATGTGTGAATCACTGGCCTCATCTCCTCTGTAAATCTTGACGGGAGAGAAGGAGTTGTTGAGTCCTTGCAGACAGTCTCGCAAGAATCGGTCAGTCACAAATTGTGGCCGCCGGTCATCTTCCTTGTGTCAAATTCTTAGTCTAAGGAAAACGGGAAACCCTGAAATAAAAATATAGCGAGAGAATTCTGGGTACCTTTGGTGGAGAGCAAAGAGCCGGGCTCAAACGAGGTGCAGGGCAATCACTATCACTCTCTAGCTCTTGGCCAATTTGCACCTGGCCAGCGGCGCAGACGTGACAGTCGTGGTCCATACTTGTATCGCCAAGTCGTGCGACCTCAAGTGGAACACTCAACAGAAAGTGCGGCTAGCGTCGATATGCTATGCCGCACTGAAGTGCCAACCACAATGATGGCCAGGGTGGTGCTGCCAGCGTCTACTTTTGGTCTGTTCCTTCCTCCATGTTCTTAAGTAATGAAAAGAGAGATTCGCACCTGCAAGAACGGAGGGTACACCGGTACATAACTCATTCACTCATACCGATTTCGATCATACCACACACACACACACACACACACACACACACGTGGATATTCGTTCTGGGTGTATTAGGTCTGGGTGTATTAGGTCTGGGTGTATTAGGTCTGAGTGTATTAGGTCTGGGTGTATTAGGTCTGGCTGTGTTACGTATATCTGTATTTGACTGGGTGTGTTAGGTCTGGGTATTGGGTCTGGGAAGGTATGTGAATTGGCTATGGGTGTGCAGATCGGCTATGGGTGTGCAGATC
>JACBFG010000018.1:159438-176550 GCA_013435955.1 Diaporthe sp. HANT25 | reverse complement strand
TATGGGTGTGCAGATTGGCTATGGGTGAGCGAGTTATGTACCGGTGTACCCTCCGTTTTTGCCGGTGCGAAGCTCTCTTGTCTAAGTAATAACTTCCACGCTGAAGCAAATCTGTATAGATGCTCAGAGCATGAGGAGCAAGAAGGATTTGACAGTTGCAAGTCGCACTCCCGGATTTCTCGGGAGTTACCGTGGCTTTTCACTATACACCTGAAGATTTCCTATTGACCTAAATTCAAGATATCTGATATTTCAATAGTACCAGAATTGTCGAAGCTGCTTCTCATACTCCTACTGTGTACAATATATGGTACTGTTGAAGGTCGTCGTGAGACCTCGCTTGGTGTTACTCGCTCGACGAGTGCTTCCCGCCTACTCCTCGTGAGGTACGGTTGACTTCAGGCGAAGACTCTTCAGATCCTGAAATAATTATCTAGCATTCGGGACCCATGATAGCATGTACTGGCCTGCAGCATCGCTCGATATAGAAAGCCCAGGACTGAGGAGGCCACCCGCGCTCAAGACGGTTCTTGCGAGCGTGATCCCTTGGGCACCTATCACGACGCAGAGGTCACGATCCATTTGCCCCTACCTTAGTCCCGGACATCAATCTTGCTTGAGCCCGCCCGAGAGAAATGCCTCAAAACATCTGCAGATGACTCGGGCAAAAACATGGTCAACTGACTTGAGCCTCCCAGTCAAAAGAAGGATAGCTGGGAAGGATTCCAATGGGCGCGCACCTAGGGACTGACGATGTTGCGGCGCTGATCCTTGGTCCGTTCAGCTCTCGCGGTCAATATTCTCTTCCTGCTAGCTTTTCTGTGCCAATCATGAAGGGGAAGCGCCCCGTGGACGAACTTCGCAACCGAGGGAATTTGTCTCGTGCATCCCAAGAAAAACAACTTACATGTGTACCCCTGGTTCACATTGGTGACCATACGGAACATCGGTGACCGTAGGAAAGAGCAGTCTAAGCGTGAGGATTGAACTGCGTGATTCAAACAACACTAGCATCTGGGAAACAGGGTGGTATCAGTTTTTCCTCGAGGTCAGCGCTGCCAGCAGTCCAGTCCAGGGACTGAACGCTTGTCAAGGGCCTTATGGGGAGTGAGTGGTGTGCACACGTGCCAGCGTTCCGGAGCTCTCAGCCTCTGGGGACTCAGCAGGCCTGGATATTGCCACCGGCTCAGGAACTGTGATTCTACCACTCCTGAAGTCTGTAACATCAAAATCGCTCGCGAAAAGCGTGAGGTAATTCGCGCAATAGTTCCAATAGTTTCAAGGCCACGTAGTCGGAGTCTTCAGTTCCGACTTTCCCCTAGCGAGATCAATAGCAAGGTCTACAGGTCATTTTCATGCCAGGGCCGCAACGCTGATCACTACAGCAGTCAACTTACAGCTTCTGAATTCGAGACCCGAAGTACGCGCAAAGAGAGCCCCAACTAGCCCCCTACAATTTCATATCGAAGGGGACAAATGGGTCAACCTCATCTCCATAATAACGGTCACTTTCAGAAAGCAGAGAGACTGCTGTGCTTCAAGAAGAATGATGGGAGCACAACAATAAGATCTGAGAGCTGTGGCAGTAGCCGGCAGTTGATATGTCAAGGACGTCAGCTTGCAGGTATACACACCTAGGTACCGTCTAGTGGAGCCGAAGGAATTTGGGCCCGCCGCAATTTGGCCCGATGTGTGTTGGAAGTCCCAGCGGATTGGGCGTTGGTACCTTCACAGATCTGTTGGTGAACAGCCCGATCCTGACCTTTTTTCTTTTCGAGGGAATGAAGATCAGCCTCGCTGAGCCCTCGAAACCGTTGGCGCCGACCGTCAGCATCCCAAGTCCGAGCATTATTCCTCTGCGCCCTCGCCTCGCTGATGCTCACCCAACATGAGGACCCACATCTGAAATCATCGCCCCGAGCGTTGGACTTGTCTACCGAACTTTCCTTTGTCAAGGGAACAAAGAACAAATCACTAAAATGCGCATACCAAGCCGAAATACAACTTGATCAGGCAGCAAGATGCGAAGAGGGAATTGTGGCTGTGGCAGAGATGAGTTTGCCTCGACTAGTAAGCATTTCGGAGGCTTGTGCTGTCCAAACCGGTAAAATGTAGCGGAGATGTCATCAAGTCCCTACAGGTCCGTATACGTGCCACTGATGGTTGGCCGGACTGGATCAACTAGTGAGCGATATAATCCGAGTTCATCTCGTTCTTTGAAGCTTGATACCTCTTGTGGGAATGATAAGCGGCGAGCAGATCGGCATCATGGCTGTGTGTGTAACCAGCGTGTCGGCAGACCAGAAATGTGGTTGCCTGGGGTGGAGCGGTGTTGGCAGGCCTGGCAGGGTGGATGGAAGGATTCTAGAAAAGTTCCACATGCGGCCTTAATGCATGATGGCAGTGCAGGCCGGTCGCGTGGCAAAGACCAGCCGGGAAGAGGCTTACAAATTTAGTGACATGGTGTTGGAGGCCAGTCGACGGGGCAATAGGAACCAGTTCCCCTGGCGGTGGTCAATTGATTGAATCTTGCAGCAAACGCGGACAGGTAGTTAGTTGTTGACGGCTTGGCATGGGTTGGGGCAGTGATGGAAGTGAGGCAGTGCAGGGGTCACGCTGGCATCTAATGAACGCGCCGGTCCAGAGATCGCGGAAGCGATCTGCTAACAAGTCGGGCGTAATTGTCATGGCGGAATGATTTGAGCCGACTGTCGAGAAATAACCCTGTGTCTCAATTGGCGAACAGGGTTGGCCAGTTCTCCAAGAGAGACAGCTTCCCCGGACCAAGGCCTTCCACTGCATACACAGATGCCTGCCGCGCTGTTCTTGCAGGAGGCTAGCCCAGACAGGAGTCTTCATTCGAACAGCTCACAGGTGACTGGAGAGAATTGTGCCCGGCTTCGGCTGGTTGATCTGTCCTTTCGACGTGATGAAATCACGACAGTCGCCCGTGTAAACCCACGAGAAAAAATGGCCGAAGGTTGAATGTTGCTCAGAACCCTGTCGCCTTGTGGACTGTTGTCTCCATCTCCAAATCCCCGTAAATGTGTGCGGAATTTAGTCTAATTGGTGGCAGCGGGGTGCGAATGTTTGAAGGGACCCACGACATCCGGGGAGGGGGGCCCCTGCAGAAACTGTCAGAATGGTGCGTCGAGAAAAGCCAAGTCTTGACAGTCTTGGGTTTCATCATCGGTTGTTAATCACGTCCAGGCGGGCTCGGATCACAAGAGACGCGGTTCGAGGCGCATCTTTGATTCGAGGTGGTCAGGACGCCAGGATGACACGGAACTCGGCACGAAGGCGCTATGAGGGAGGTCGGCCGTGTGAAGAGCCCCGGTGGCACACTACTGCAGCTTGCAGGTCCCGATTGGGGAGCTGCTAAGGGCCGAGGTGCGCGGCGCAAAAAAGTCATGACAGCACGACGAAGATTGGCAGGCCAAGGCGACACAAGATTTGGTGGTACGCGTGGTACGCAGGACAGGAGAGGGGCAAAAGAGGCTGTGGGTGTGTTTGCCGCAGAGACTAGAACGTCTGGTGATACCTTGTTGAACTCTGGTCAGATGGCAAACAGTGTTACGGCCCGTGTTGAAGCTCAGACGCGAGAAGCTTGCTGAAACAGAGACGGAGGTTGGAGAACGCTGGGTGTTAGTGTTGGTGGATTAATAGCCAGACTCGATAGATAGAGTTGAGCATATCCAGAGATGCACTCAATCTTCCCCACAAATGGCAGCGACGGCGACGGCGATAGCAATGTGACCGGTTGAGATGATGTGTTTCGGATGCGCACTCTGAGTGTTTGAAGGAGTCCGATGTCGAGGGGGTGGGAGGAGACGGAGGAGAGGAGACTAGCCCAGCCAGTGATGTCACCCAAACCCTGGCCCTTGCTCCTTCCCCAGGGCATGGGCCACCCTCTGAACGAACTTTGGGAAGCTGCGGCTGGGCCCCGCATGGCCTGTTGTTAGGCTCTCCACAGCCCGCGCTTGGCAGTTCCTAACATTGGGGAATGGGCCCACCCAAGCTCCAAGTACCTAGGTACCAGTCCTTGTGCTTGCACCACCACCCTCACCACCCACCAATACTGGACCACCATGAGGGCAGGGGTGAGCTCGCTCAGAGCTTAGGTCCCTTGGGCCCTGGGTCCCACGGGTCACTTGCTCATCCATCTTCCATTTCCAGCACGGCCAAAACCGCTTGTCTGCCTCGCCGCTTCTCATTCCATCGATCCATCTCACCCGTAAGCCCACGAAAGGAACAATACGGGGAGCTGCCGTCTGCTCGCGCCTTCGCTCCCATCTTGGACCGCCCACACCAACAGATCGCCCAAGTGCGCTGATGTGCCACCTTCCTCTTCCTGGACCAGTGCTCGAGAAGATAAATATTCCGCCACATCCTCTTCTGTTATCTGCTTGGGCGACACACCCCTCACCATTGCCCGTCATTGAGATCGATCACCCCATCTCGCCCCATCCAATTACCCACACTCACACCCACACCCATATCCAGACTACCGGAGAACCAGCTTCCAGGAGTCAATTACCCACATACTTGACCACCTGGTGCCCAGTTAAATACCGAGGGCCGCCTCTTCCCAATGTAAGACAACGAACCTGCCTCATTGTCACACGTCGCTGCCCATCACCCCTTCCTCGGCCCAGACATGCAAGTCGTTACTCGGCCAACCTTCGAGACCAAATGCTAACAGTTCAGCCAGCACGTCCTCCCAGCCGCCATCAACGACGACGTCGGTAATTAAACCAACATCGTCTACTGAATACCTTTTAAGGCTCCCTGAGCACCAATCAGACACCATGAACAACGCCCCATCCACTCCGGGCTCGTCCAAGGCCGCCGACACCAATGGCCACGGCGCTCAGACCGGCTTCCGCCCCCAGGGACCCATGGTCGTCCAGCCGCCCCGCCAGGAGGACCTGCAGAAGAGCTACGCCAGCATTGTCGGCACCGACGCCGATGCCAAAGGCTGGTATGGAAGCATGAGTAAGTCTGCCACCTCTCAGCATCATCCCCCACCTCTACCGCAGCTGGTGCTAACTGCCTGTCCCCGATAGTCAACACCCTCGGCTCCTGCATGGGAACCCTCGGCGCGATCCCGTGCTGCATCTGCTGCCCCAACCCTTATAAGAACGTCGGCCAGGGTAATGTCGGGCTGGTCACCAAGTTCGGCAAATTCTACAAGGCAGTTGATCCTGGTCTGGTTAAGATCAACCCCCTGTCCGAGCGTCTTATTCAAGTCGACGTCAAGATCCAAATCGTCGAGGTCCCCAAGCAAGTGTGCATGACCAAGGACAACGTCAACCTCCATCTCACCAGTGTCATCTACTACCACATCGTCAGCCCGCACAAGGCCGCCTTCGGAATCACCAACGTCCGCCAGGCCCTGATCGAGCGTACCCAGACCACCCTGCGCCACGTCGTCGGCGCCCGTGTTCTGCAGGATGTGATTGAGCGCCGTGAGGAGATTGCCCAGAGCATTGGGGAGATCATCGAGGACGTCGCGGCTGGCTGGGGTGTCCAGGTCGAGTCGATGCTCATCAAGGACATTGTCTTCAGCCAAGAGCTGCAGGAGTCGTTGTCCATGGCCGCCCAGAGCAAACGTATCGGTGAAAGCAAGATCATCGCCGCCAAGGCTGAGGTTGGTCCAGCCCTCCCTCATCCTCCACTAAGCTGTCCTGCCGCCCGCCGGTGCTGGACGGTACCCTCCACGGAATTGTAACTAACCTCTCTTCACCAATACAGGTCGAAAGCGCCAAACTCATGCGTCAAGCCGCCGATATCCTGTCCTCCGCGCCCGCCATGCAGATCCGATACCTCGAAGCTATGCAAGCTATGGCCAAGAGCGCAAATTCAAAGGTCATATTCATGCCTGGGGCACAGAGCTCTTCTGCGACGGCCGGCTTGAACGCCGCCATCACCGACCCGAAGAATCTCGAGCAGGGTGAGGGCAGCGGCAGCGGCAAGAACACCTACTCAGACTTTGGAGGTCAGGACCCTTCTTTTCAACAGGCTATGAACGCTCGTGTCATTGAGAACATTTGAGTTCCAGCCATGCTAACTTAGGCCTGCCGCGTGTGAAGCCTGGTCTACTTGAGTTTGCATAGCCTATGAGTGTACGATATAATACGCGGTGGATGAACGGCAAGGAAGGGATGATACGAAATGTTGAGGGGAACACTCAAGGAGATTGCCAACTCGGATACCCTATTGAAAGATGATACCACGGGGGACGGAGAACGGCTGTGCTTTTTGACATAGGATACCCCCTTTTGGTCTTTACTTTGGTTTTGCTTTTGGTGTTTGATACCTCTAGGTCTAATGATATCAGGACATTCGTTAATGAATCCTATTCTGTAATGTGTTCTAAACTTTTCCTTGAGGTGTGTTCAGCTCACTCGACGCTTTGCCTCTTTCACAAGATGCTATCCGGGTGAGAACTCCATGTTCTCAGTTTTATACCTCACTGATACCTGGCACGCATCCGCACTTAATGCACCATGGCACAGCTGCCATCTAACTCGGGAGCTGGGCGAGCCGCTGACATTGGCAACTGTCTTGTCCTGCTGCTTGGTTGATGGTTCGTTCAGCCAGTGATCGCCCGTGCACTCACTCGTTCATGGTGAAACTGCCAGTGAGCATGGCTCTCAGTCGCCCTGAGTCTTCTTGCGAGATGGCAAGGTAGCAGAGAGCCGTGAGGCCCAATCTATTCATGGGGAAGTGGGAGGGAATCACGTTCGACCCCTCAGGATTGGGAATTTTTTTCTTCAGCAAAAGCTGATCCTTTGAACGCGGGAGGCAATCTTGTGAGCTCAGCTGTTTCTACCGGCTGCGAATATATTGTTCTTCGTGAGGAATCTCGTACACATGCTTGGTCACAAACGAGAGACTATACAACATTACGTTGAATCAGTTCAGGTACCCAGAATTTCACATGGTGGCGTGTTATCTCGGCTTCTGGTCGTGACAAGTGCCTCGCGCATTCGAGCTATTCAAGAAACAGTCTTGTGGGATGTGTTGAGGAGCCCATGTAGAAAGATTCAGATGTGTCAAGGGAAGCGACGAATTTGACTAAGACGAGCACATTTCGAGGAGACCACGTCTGCTCGCCATGACCAAAGGCCCACGTTGCGAATACCTCACTGTACCAAAGTCCATTCTCTTTCTTGAGAACACTCACACATCATATTCCCGTGTTGAGACTCGCATTCGAAACACCCTTCCCGAGGAAGAGACCCAAACAAATGCCGACCCATCCATGAACGACGCGAACGTCTTGCGGTCTGGAGCGTGATCTGGGGGAAGTCTCAGCACTCTTTTACCATCCCGCAGTATCCAGCTTTCCTGCTGGACATCATCAATACCATATCCACGGTAGCACGCCTCACTCGTCGCTCCTTCTCCTCGGGGCGTGCGTTTGGAAAGGAGGCCCAAATCCAAAAACCCAAGTCGGGTGTGAAGACGGGTGGCATGATTCGTGTCAAACGACAAGTTAGGTCTTGGTACCTCATATTTGAGGGTGTCTGTGATTGTCTGTACGCAGGTGCCAGTCTCCACGTCCCAAATCTTGAATGTGTTAGAAGAAGCTGAAGCGAGTCGCCGGTCATCCGCCGAGAAGGCTATCCAGCTGATGTCTCCGGCATCATCTTCAAGCGAGAGGATATCAATGCCCTTCACAGTGCTCCAAAGCTTGATAGTCTTTCCATCGACACTGTAGGCCAGCCAGTGACCGCTTGTTGAGGCCTTGACGAAACTTCCATAGCCTTTGTCGTAATTGTCGAGAATGTGCAGGCAGTCGCCAGTCATCACATCCCAAATCTGAATGCGGCTGTACGAAGCTGATGCAAGTTGTTCGCCGTCTGCAATCAAGGCCCCCGACCTAACAATAGTGTCAAACTTGTCTATTGACTGGACGCAGAAACCGGTTTCTGTGTTCCAGATCTTAATGCTTTGATAAGAGGATGTTGATGCAAGTCGAAGGTTGTCTGTTGAGAAAGTCATATCCAGAATTCCTCCCTTGTGGCCAAGTATTTGCAAACAATTCCCTGAGGAAGTGCTCCAAATCTTTATTGTTGAATCTGACCCCGTGGCGAACATGCGGCCATCTGCCGAGAAAGAGACTGAGCCGACTCTTTCATGATGGGCCTCAGGTGTGTATGCTTGCATTGTTGAAATATCCCAGACTCTGACTTTATAATCTTCGGAAGCTGATACGAGCCGTTGGGCATCCGGTGAAAAGGCTACCGAATGGAATTCAGTATCGGGCCCTCGTAATGTCTGTATAAGAGCTCCGTCATCGGCGTCCCAGATTTTGATACTACCCCTGGAGCTTGTAGCAATCAGTCTACTGTTTGCAGAAAAGGCTACTGAGTACCTGTCTGAATCGTCATCACCGTCAAAGCTCAGTAATTGGTCGCTTGTTGCAATATCCCAGACGTGCGATTCCGTATCTCTTGACACAAACCGAAGTCCATCTGGTGAGAAGGCCACAGAACGTAACGCTTTGCCATGATCTCTGATTATTTTCACACATTCACCAGTCGCGACATTCCAGATCCTGACAGATCCATTCGTGGAAGCTGTGGCAAGCTGGATGTCTGTCAGAAAGGCTACTGAGAAGACGCCTTTGACATGATCCCGGAGCGTATGCAGACAAATTCCCTTTGTAGCGTCCCATATTCTAGCAGTGTCATCGAAAGAAGCCGATGCAATTTTCGAATTGTCTCCTGAGATAGCCACGGATCTAACGCTATCTGTGTGGCCGTTCATCGTGTGTAGACAGGTCCTTGTCGCCAAGTCCCATATCCTCACAGGTCCGTGTGGAGACCCCCATGCCAGCCAACAGCTATGCGCAGAAAAGGCCACTGCGCCACCACGCACAAATGGGTCGATGCTCCATTGTTCTCTGATAGATTTGTCCACAAGAACAGACTTGTCATGGAGCATGAAGATGCAGCTCCCGCTCGCTGGGTCCCAGACTCTGGCGGTTATATCCGCAGAAGCTGATGCGAGCCATCTTCCGTCTGCCGAGAAGGCTACTGACCAAACGTTCAATTTGTGACCCACGAGGGTTTGAAGGCACGCATTCCAGGCTGGCTCCATGGCTGGCATCTCTGTGATCCAGGCAGGCGCCTCGTGTTGGAAGGTTTGTCTTATGATGCTGCGTTCGGGGCTGAACACAAGAGCGGATGCATAGACCTGTAGTGGAGTCGTCTCTATAGTCTCTCTGTGATATAGAAGGAATCTGTACGCATCTTTGACTAGTTCCGCTAGTTGTCGGGCGTCTTCTCCAGCCTCGGGTTTCTATACCAGTAACCCGCTGTCAGTCTTTTGATACCGATGTCAATTGATGCAGTAAAAGAAAGGCTCTACTCGACGCACAATAATTGAAGTCAAGACGCGAATAGGCTCTACGGCTTGCGATATGTTGCCTGAGAGGCTGAGAGCCTCCAGCCAGTAGAGGAACTTTTTCTTGAGAAATTCGTGGACGAAGCCGCTGTCCTGGAGATCGCGAAGTGCAGGTGCTGCATGCCCTCCATCAATAGATTCGGTCAAATGCTTCACCCAGTACGTGCAGCAGTAGCTCAGAGGAGCCAATGGGTCTTGGCTTGGTGGAAGTATTTCCTTCCGTAGCACTCCCGGGTCTCCGAGGCCGTAGATGTCTCGGCGTAGCGTTTCTGTCAAAGCCTTCAACGAGTTCAAAAAGATGCCGTGATGCTGACTCGCGACTCCAAAGGGAAAGATCAGGTCAAATGATCTTTTCCCCTCCTTTTGCAAAAGCAAGAAGTCTTTGGCTGACTGATGCACAAAGTAGACTTTGTCGTCTCGCAGATGCAAAAAAGAGCCGCAATACCCAACCAAAGTCCGCAATTGCTTTACCTTCTCACTCAAGTCATCAGAGAAAGAATCTAGTTGAATAAGAGTCACAAGCTCTTGCAGTGTGAGTAGCCGCTGCGCAACGGATGCAATGGCCAAAATTTGCTTGCATGGCTCGGCATCCATGTTACCGGATTGATCACAAACGTGACCAATTATACGCTCGTACAGCTCGTCCAGGCCTGGCGGTGATTTCTCCAGGACTTTTTTCGCGTGATGGGACTCGATAACAATGCCGGCATTGAGTTCTTTCCATACCAAGGCCACCCATAGAAAGGTATTGCCCGAATTGTCTCTCAAGTGTCTTTCCACTTGATCGTGAGTGTTTGGATCGGACATGTACTTCTTGGTCTTGGTCAGGTCCACGACCTTCTGGGTAATGTATTGTTCAACAGCACCTGAAATGTGCACGTCGGTCAGTTTGAGAGACAGGTTGATCTCTGGCTGGCTGCCATTGAGGCTGTTGGTGATTTCCGGCCAGTCCCGACTAGACACAATCCATTTGGCACGCGAACGACTTTCGTGTGAAGTCGCATTGATAAAAGCCAGCAGCTTCGGACGATCCACTATGCACTCGTCAAGTGCATCCACTATTACAAAGACGCCATCCAAGCATGGATCCTTCAGCATAGTGTCGAGAACTTTCGACAGGACCTGCCATGCGTTTTGGTCTTCGAAAATGTGTTGGCCGGCACCATCGTATTCTTTGCGGACATGTACCAGAAGCCTTGGGTATCGGCTGACGAGGTGATAAATCAGGCCGCGCAGGACGGCTACTGAATTGTTAAGGCTCGGCAAGGTAGCCTGGCAGAAGAAGTAGCAGAGTCGATTGAAATCATCCTTCTTCAGAGCTTCGATGATGCCACACAACAGCATTGTCTTGCCCTTGCCTGCATCCCCTGTGATCAAGAGGCGGCGGACCCTCGGATCTGTTTGCCAGCGCACAAAGTCGGAGTGATTCAGAATCCAGCGGTATGAGTCGTGGAGGAGCCCGCCTTTGTCGGCCATGATACGTTGCATATCGTAATCAGGATCCGTCTTGAATAAGGCCCGAAGGCAGTCCTTATTATCTTGATTCTCTTCAATCTGGCTAAAAGAAAATGCCAGTTGACTGGCCAGTGTTTCGAGCCCCTGCGAAATGTTCTGGACGTGAGCACCCATATCCTGGGTCATCAGTGTTCGTGAATCCATCTGGAGGGCTGCTTCGGCTTTCTTGATGTCATCGAGCTTGCCAGCCCAATCATCCAACTTGACGACATCCTTGAAGAAAACGACGAAACGATTTCGGTAATAACGACAAATACTCTTCATCTGGTAAAAGAGAAGCTGCTGATATAATACGATGATGTTGTCTTTGAGCACGTGTCGCAGCCCGGCGGTCTTGGACGGCGATTGGGAACCCCCATCGAGGAGCAGATCCACCAGTTCCCAATACCATTTCATTCTCGACACGACATATATGATGCCATCCCGGTTAGAGGCAGATTCTTGGAGAGGATTGGCAAGTATCTGCAGAGTTTCAGTAGTGTTGCGCCCGCGCACAGACGGAAATTCAATCAGGTGCGACTGACCTCGAGAACACATGAGACTCCAGCCCAGGCAATGGCACCTTGTGGACAAGCTTTTATAGCCTCTTCTATCAGCACCTTTGCGGGGGAAATAATTTGAATCCCATCGTTAATCTTCTGCTTAATTGCAGCATCCTGCTCCGTCTTTCTCAGCCCCGCCGTGACAAGATCCTGCATTTGCTTCCATCTTCCCTCGGTGCGGTCGCTGACTTGATTCTTAGTTGCGGCATTGGGAAGTGAGTGGATGTTCACAAGCTTGGCCGACAGTAGCCTTTCATACGCTTCGACAATGTCGCCTTCCTGAGACTTGAGCCGGTCGTACGCTCGGTCCCAAAGCTCCTCTTTGAGACTTCCAGGGTCGGAGGGGATAGTGTGTTCAATTCCAGTTGCTGACGGGTTATCGAGGCTCAAGCCTTGGTTGTCTGCTGCAACAGTTGAAGACTTTCTGGCCGAACGACTCGAGGTAGCAGGCACAGCAGGAGCAGTCGAGGGGGTCGGGGAGTCGCGTTTTGGTCTGCGCAGCCTCTGCGGGAGTATATTCTTCAACAACATTCTGTATGTCATTTTGGCCTGTTTGCATCAATTCTCAGAGCTTTGAAAAGGCGAAAATGCCTACTACTTAGTCAAAGAGACGTATGGCAGGGTCTTCAAAGATGGGATAACCTTCGAAAGCTAGGAAATCTGATCTTGGCCCACAGTGTGTTGAGGGATGAGCTGTTCGTTTGCTAGACAAGGTGATCAGAATTTGATCCACACGAAAGAGGGGCCGTCTGTTATGCATCGCTGGCAGTGCATCGTGTCAGGTACCCATTTTTCCAACAAGTGAACTTACCGTATCTTACCATTAGCTATTGTCTCTATCAAGCAAAGTAACCCTCCCCCCTCCCCACCAACCCACTTACTTACTAATTCACATTATCTAGATTATGGATTTTGACACGAATATGCTCAGAGATAGGGCAGCCCAAAAGTGCAGAGACCGCAAAGTCCACAAGAATGGAGTAAGACTAATGTTCGCCTGTTGCTTGATGTGCTGGCTTTCAGAATACGCATTTCAATCATCAATGCTCTGATTGAAATCACTATTTGTGTGAAGTACGACGGGAGGCTGCTCGGAATATTCCACAACTCGCTTCATATTTTCGCTTGTACGTGACATGTGTGTGTATTAGTCAACGATTGTGCTCCAGCATAACATATCTGAATTGATCAGACAATGATTTCAATTTCCGTATTTCATGATTATCTTAAGCATCGGGAACAATATCGTGCAGCAGGACGCAGGGAGTAGGTCCCTCCCGCTTGGGAGGCAGGGCCTTGAAGCTTCGCCAGGTGGACACTGAGTGGCTCCTGTGCTGTTAGGTTCTGGCCTTGTTGTGTGGGTTTTGTGCAACTACGCGAGGTCTTTTTGATACAGATGTGGGCCCAACAACAACAAAGGGCCTCAATAGTCAGCTATTCGAGTAGTCTGCATCGTGAACGGAAGGCTATTCTATTCATCGCCTTCCTTAATCAAATCCGGCTTCATGAACCAACGTGCGTCTAGAAATAATGAACAAGGCGTTTTCTGATCAAGAGAGGAAATACAATCTTTGCGCGTATCTCGTTGGAAGCATGTTAGTCCAGGTAGAATCGTTAGCTGCCACCTGGGCTTTCACGGATAAGACAGGTTCAGAGGCTGGCGAATTGATTATATGGATTGATCCTTTTGTAAAAAGACCTTCGTGGGCATTCCCCACGGAAGAATCAGCTTCTCTCTTAAAATTTCGTGACGAGGACCCCACGCTCATTCTCTATCACATCTGAATTGACTTCTAAGGGAATTTATCTGTCTTTTTCTAAAGTTATCAACTATATTATATTACTATCATGCTTAGTCTGTGGCTACTGATACTGAGACTAGTGGCATTTCCTTGTTAATTTTAACGCTGGTAAGCCCCCGTTTAACAATAGTAACCTCATGCCGTCTCATAACCAGAAAATGCCCCTGCTTGTGACCTCCAAATTTCCCCACAACTTATATGGTGAGCAGTGGGGTTGTAAACCTCGACGCAATCAATCCGGATTCTGGGGACCTTGCCGTCTTGCGCAAAATATGGAACTCTGCTGTGGCGCGCACCACGATCTTGGCTGTCGTCGTCGTGACAGCATACGTGCTATCTACTTTAAGAATGGAGTGGCTGAATTCTATCGAAGTTGCCGCACAGACGCGAAAGGCTACCGCAATCAAGGTAGATGAGCCGCTTGAAACGGCAAACCACAATGTTGATCCTAGTACTGGAGGGAAGTGGGAGAAGACTCAGAATGATTCAACAGAAGTTTGATTCTTCGATAGATGGCGTGTGGTGTGCATCTGGTACCGCAGTGCCCGAGGAATCAAATTGGGCACTAGTTTTAGCATTCAGTACAGCCTCACTTCCATTGCTTCAGCTCAGATAAATGATCGCTTCATGACGATCGAGGACAATGTTTATGGACAGCACTTGAGGCGATGGACCATGAGATCGGCCTTCTGCCCTATTGGGTAGGGTGGGTGGTTTCGTTCTTAATCCGTATACACAGCACTGAAAGTGCCGTTTGTATCAAGGCAGGGGCATCAGGGCACGGTCTTCCTTATAGAGTTCTCAGATCTCTTCAGACGCCTTGCGCTATCCTTGATTGGTTTTAGCGATGCAAAATCTCGGATCAACATACATTCAAAGCCCAGCCAGTAGATTCGCGCAGCCGCGTTATGCCCAGTTCCGACATGTAGATGACATTGAATATGGATCACAAAAATCCTTCGGGTCCACTTTTGGTGCTGTTGGTTGTGTCTCTGGCCCCGACCGCCAATAGGCTGCGTTATCTGAGCAACACACGGTGACAGTTTGTGGACGCCTGGCTCCACAAGCGCCCAAAATTAGATATGATTGTGGCATGGCTGGAATCTGCCGGTTATGGTGGTATTGGTGCTCGAGGGCGAGAAAACATGCTTAATATGAAATCGGATATTCGCAGAGCAAAAAACGGATGGTACAGAGGTACATACCAGCCCCTAGTATACATAAACTTTAACCTACCTAATTTGGGTATATAACATTTATTTTAACTACCCTACTATTATAACTAACTATACTAATCACTGCTATAGTTCCTATAAGGATGTAACTATTCCTATATACTCTAAGGCATAAATTACTTAAATTACTAGTAGTTTAGTACTTATTTAGTCTATATAAACCTTCTTCTTACTATTATTATTACTAATAAGGTTCTTATATATTAAATTTACCTATAGTAACTATTTAATAGTCCTTATAGCCTTTATATACTATTTTTTAGCTACTAGTACCTTACTTAGGTATAATAAAGGTAGTATTAAGGGTAATAGGGGTTATATAAAGTACTAGTAGTTATAGCTATAAAAGGTACTAGGGGGTAGTGTGGTAAGGTTATAAGGCATGCTTTAATTAGCTGTAGCTATAGGGGCTGCTTAGTTAGCGGGATTTTGCTCTGCGCTATCCGTTTTTTGCTCTGCAAATATCTGATTTCCTTAATATTAGACATTCTTGTCCCAGAAGGATCTAGTATTCGCAAGAACCCAGATCTTTGCAGTCACTCAGCATCACTTAGGAACACATCTCCACTCTTTCTTCCAAAGCTCACCATGTCTTCTGCTGGAGGAGAACCGACCACCACCAATATGCAACAGGTGAGCCAGGTGACCTTTCTTGTAAGTACCACACTCAGTTCGACCGATGGATGAGGTGCAAGTGGTGAGTTTTGAATACTGAGGTGCCCGCAGGCAACTGCATGGTCAGCTACGGCTTTGTCATTGCTCTTTTTGGCCTTTCGCCTGGCTATCCGTATACGATCTTTCCGCAAATTGCAGAGTGATGACTGGTTGGTGATCGTTGCTTGGCTCATGCTTTTGACGTACACCATCGCTTGGCAGATTAAAGGCTACTTTTTGTACTGGATGTTCGACATTTACAGCGGCAAAACCCTGCCCACCGAAGCCTTTTTCGAACAGTACACCACCTTTCTACCATTTATCTTTTTGTGGAACTCTCTATTCTACTCCAGTCTATGGGCTGTTAAACTGTCTTTCCTCATCTTCTTTCGACGACTAGGTTCAAAGGCAAAATCTCACCGAATATGGTGGTGGGTAGTTTTGCTTCTGACCGTTGGCGCTTATGTTGGCTGTATTGCCGACATGAGCATGGATTACAAGTGCAGCTTAGGTGACCTTGACTACATCCTAGGTGAGTGTGGATACCGCGGTGTTTTGATTGCCATGATAACCCCGGCTGACAGTTTGATGCTAAGCCGTCTGTCCCACACCCAGTCACATTAACTGGCAAAACCATACTTTCTACGGCAACATGGCAGTGGACGTAATTACTGATATGCTTATCCTTTCAATTCCGGTGATAATCTTATGGAATGTTCAGATTCGGTGGCGCAACAAGATCGTACTATTTGGCGTTTTCTCAGCAACTATGTTGATCATTTTAATCTCGATTATCCGTGTGGCTTTGGTGAAAGGCATACAACAGCAACTCACAGAGCCGGCTATTGACTGGCTGTATCTTTGGTCCGGAGTGGAAATGGCAACTTGTAAGGAAGAACTTCGCATACATTGTCTCTCCTCAATGGTCATTCAAGCTTATCCTGCTTTAGCGATCGCCGTTGCTTCTGTTGGCTCCTTCCGTCAATTGTTCACCTCAAAGAAAGAGCCACAACGGGGTCAAAAGCCATGTTCTCAAGGTTCCCAGAGGGTTTGGCTGTTGAGGGGTATCTTTTCGCGCTTCACACGTAGGTCCTCGGAAGCGAACCTCCCAAATGATTCTCTGGAATATGACAGCAAGACGTCCGGTCACTTCAACCAGGCGACGCAGAATGATCATTCTCAGAGATGTGCGGCACCTCTGAAGTCGTTTCATGTCCAAACGGATTACATAGTCACCAGTGCTCACACCTCTTCCGCCCCATGGATTGACGGCCCCACAAGTGGTTTCCCATTACCCACATACGATCCTGACCATGGTGGTTATCATCGGGGAAATTACACCTGGGCCCGTTCATAAGCAAACGCTGAGATCTCAAGATACTGGCAAGTCATATGAAGATATTTGGTTAGTTTCCGGGAGGATAAAGGCGGAGTCGATAACTGTGGCACTTTAAGTGCTAACTTGTGAGAGAGATGATATCAATCCGTAGCCCAAATTCAAATCAAAAACTCGGCCCACTGGATTAATGCATTTGATGCGTCAAGTTTTCCTCGATTGTCTTTGAATTTTGCAAGCACAATGGTTTCTTCTCGAGTCTATCTTCTCAAAGCTGAAAACGCATGGTTCAAATTATTACGCATCGGGGCACCTTGGGATAGATTAGGCCGCGGTGATGCTCCACTTTAGCCGCCCGTGACCTAAATTTCGGTTCAGGTCAGATGACAAGATGCTTATGGTACGGATGCCTGTGGCAGTTCCTGCATGTAGTACAAGTCTCGAAGGTGAGAAATTGGGTTTCGGGGCTCCATCCAAAACTATGCAACCCAGCTCGGGTGAAACCAACTCGCACATAATGCCGTCATACGATCTTCTCGCCAACGGCCTTCAGATGTGGGCATGTAGGATCAGGTTGGTGGAGTTGTGGCACAGCAGGCTGGAGTCAGGAC
>JACBFG010000018.1:105380-159417 GCA_013435955.1 Diaporthe sp. HANT25 | reverse complement strand
CCCCCCCCCCCCCAATTCCTCGCCCATCCTCAAAAGGTGCGTTGGCGTTCGGAGCTTACCGAAGTGGTCCGCAGCGAGGCTTGTAGAAACCAATGCCAATAACATCTCGACTTAGCACCAACTAGTCAAACAGGCTGGATCCATGGGATAAGCTATTGCCCCTGATTCTATCCACAAAAGTAACGTAGCTCCACTGCCCATGTTGACATAACTAAACTCTACCCTTTATGAGGCGCGCGCATTTTGCCGACTCCTTCCTTCCACTCGACAAAGAGGCCTTCCCTCACCTCGCCGTCGACGCCGCCGAGCGCGCCCGTTGTGTAGAAGCCTAGCATACGCTTTACACGGTCAGACAGCTTGGGCCAGACATCCTTGCGCAGCGACAGGAAGTTGTTCTCCTGCTGCCGGATGAAGGAGCGCATGAAGAAGAGCAGGATGACGGGCCGCTCGCCGGCGGCTTCGCGGTTCGGCCCCGTCGCGTGCCACAGCCGGCTCTCGAACACGAGCGCCGACCCTGCCGGCGCCGCCGCCGCCACCGTCCCCTCCACCGTGAAGATGTCGGGCGGCGCGATCTGCCCCAGGTGGGACCCCGGGTACACGCGCGTCCCGCCGTTCGCCTCGGTCACGTCCTCTAGGTAGAACATGATGTTCATGCCGAAGGCCAGGTCGCGGATCGGCGGCTGCACGGCCACCTGGTCCGTGTGCAGCTGCATGGGCACGTTGCCCGGCCGCGCGATGTTGGCCGTGTACGTCGTGATGATGGCGTGCTCGCCCAGGAACCATGGGATCATCTCATCGATGATGGGGTGGTTGAGCAGGTCCAAGAAGTCATCCCCCTTGTTCACCAGAGTCCAGAGCCGCTCTGATGGCGACGTTAGTCTTCCTACGGATGCTAAAGTGCTGCATTCTAGAGCATTCCAAAACAAGAAAGACGGGGTTCCGTAGCAGGAGAAGAATGGTACTAACGGTTGACGGCTTTGGGGCCGCCGTCCATCTGCGCGATGCCCGCTTCGAGCTCGCCCGCGGCCTGTTCCTGTACGGCCTTCTTCATGATGGCGCACTGTTCGGGCGTCAGGACGTTCTTGACAATACCGTATCCAAACTCCTTGATATCTCGCTTGACCTGCTCGATGTCCTCAGTTGGCTGTGGCAGCCGGGCGAATGCATCAGCATGCTTCGGCGGCACAGGGGGGCTCGGAGTCAGCAGGTCGGCAAACTTGATAGCCACGGGGATTCTGCCCGAGGGCATGGACGCCTCGTTGAAGAACGCATCCTTGAAAAGCCCGTATCGTGGCTCAAGCTTGCCGTCGTAGAAATGTGCAATGTACTCAGGCTTGATGTTTAGCTTCGTGTCAGGCTCGTCGTTGGTCGAAGGAAGGATAGATGCGGTGCCAGATCGTGCGTCGATGAAAAAGGGGGGGCTGTCCCCAAAGCTGATCTGAAGCAGAGCCTTGAGCTCACCAAGAAGTGGGAGCTTCTCCTTGATAATCTCATTTGCGCGTGAGACGTCGGCCTCGGCTTTCCTCGCTAGATTGCTGTACGACTGCTCGCTGAAGTCCAAGCCTGGAGTGAAGGTCTGTCCGGGGGCGACACCGGCCATCGTCGTTATTCTGGGTGGATGTATGCGCGTATGACAGAATACAAGAGTTCCAGTGGCTATTGCTGATTGTATGTGTGTATCTGGCAGAGGAGTATTGGAGTCCGTGTCAATGAAGGAGTAAGTCTAGGGGGAGAGTGTCCCAGAAGGGGTCCAGTATATATGAATGCAATGTTTGGATGTGTGCCGATGCGGGTGCCAACGATCATGTCAACCACTTCCTTCAAGAGCTACTGCGTCCGTCTTCCCAATGCGAGCTGGAGGGGAGGGGAATGCATAATCTATTTAGTGCTACCGATCAAGCTGGTGGTGGTCCATCTTACGACCCTCTAGGGTCCCATTTGTGCCACGTAAGTACATATAGCCTTGACCATTTCAGGCGAGGTAACACTGCCATACAATCTGGCTGTGGAGTGACGAATAACTGACAGTTCTGGGGAGTCCCCACTATTCTCTAGATATTCTTCCAGTAATAGGTCTTCAAGTTGGTGAGAAAAACCTCGCAATGCGAGTAGCCAATTAGGTCCTCTCGGACAGGGGAATATTTGGCATTTTCAAGAGTGACTCCATGCCCAGAAGCATAGATCTGCATGCGGTGCATGTGCGGGGACTCTTTTGCTGACGGTGGGACCACTACCAGTGATCATCATTGTGCTATTCGCCTTGATTACGAAGCGCCTCCCTCGAGGGGAGACGGGGTCTGCGAAGCAGCCCCCTCCTCCACCAAATTACACACTATGCTTAGAATCATAAAAATTAGTCATATGGGTGTAATTATTCTGTGAGATGTCCGTAAGTATCCTCTACAGACTAATCAGCTCCCCTCTTGACATATAGTGAAGAGGACCTTTTGGAATCTCCTTCCTATCCCATCTGAACCGAACTCCAAGGGAATATGTTCGTATTTCCCCCAAGGTATCAATTATAATGTACTACTCTCATGCTGTCCCAGCAGTCGTTGGTGCTGGGTCTGGTGGCACTTCCTCATCGACTTCAACCCTGGTGAGCCCCCGTTTTACAACAGCAACTTCATGCCGTCTCACGACCAGAACATTCCCTCTGCTAGTGACCTCCATCATCAGGTCCCGGTGATTTTCCATACTCAACCAGTCATTCGGGAGGAAGAAGTGCCGTGCTATTCGTCGTAGAGGAGCTGTCTTAGCTTCGATGGCGCTGATCCAGTTTCCTTCTTGCAAGAAAACCAGGCGCTCGGCCCCGCCGCTACCAAGGGCGCCTATCAATTGGGTGGTTCTGGATGACAGATACTCATACGTCTTCGGTGGTTGGGCAACCTCGGCCAAGGAGTCGGGGCCGAGATCAGCTGTGTTCCATATGACGAGCTTGGCCTGTGAGAGATGATGCCCTATGTCGCCATACATGACCGCGAGGCTCTTCCCGCCAAAGAGAGGTATGATCGATCGGGGGACAATGCTCGAGGGAATCCCGGCATCCAGGCCGATTCCGGCCTCCGGACCCAGAGGTTTGAGATTTAGCCAGTCGAAAGAGTAAGCTGCCGTTTGAGTGACCAAGAGCAGGCTAGCACGGTTGAGAGGATGGTTCACCCATCCGCGTGATCCTCGCTGTTGAGTGGTCTTACTCGCGATTGGATTTGATGCTTCTTGTGAGAGACACCACAAGCTGTCGCTTTTGGTTGAGCAAATCAAGATGCGGTCCAAGTCTGGCCGACACACGACCTGATTGACAACAGCGTCGACGCGATGGTCGAATAAAACCTCCGACGCCACAATTGCACGACCTTGAGATGCCAATTTCTGGATAATCACTCTGCCACTAGCATCAACGCTAGTTATAGAGTTGCTGCTGTGATGAAAGGAGAGAGACACAATGGCCACCCCATTCGCATGGCTATAGAGCCTGCTGGTCTGGAGCCCCGAGTCGGCGTGGTAATGGTAGACTGCACCGTCCTCTTTGCCGCAAAAGAAAGCATCTCCGTTGTCGTGACACACTATCGATGTGATCAGGACCGGCTCGCTACCGGCGGGTGATGGCTCCGGGTCGGCCTCGCGTGGAGTTGACGCCTTGCTGCTGGGACCTGAGTGCGCATTTTGCCGGAGCAAGACTGTCGGTCCCCAAACACGGCAACGTGACCCCCTGATATCAAGCAACTGCTGCCCATCTCCGCCAAAGCATAATCCCTGGATGCCAGCTTCGACCGCGGGTATGCGGTGGAGCGGCTGTAATGTGGAGAATTTGAGTAGAGTTACCATGCCCGAAGGATCAGCACTCGCAAGCATTGACCCGTCCGGCGAGCAAACCAGGATATGCGCGAAGGTCACGGTCCGATGCATGATGTCCCCCGACACAGTGTCGAATAGGACCAGCTCACCATCGGCGTATGCCGCAGCCAGCAGGTTCGCACTCGACCCGTTCCCAAAGGTAAGGCACCTAACGCCGGATGACCTATATTGCGCCTGGGAGTCTCCTGCTCCTGACTCCCTGTTGTATATGTCGTAGAGAGAGTCGTTTTCGAGATCCCAAATGAGTATGTCCTGGCCCTTGTAGATGACAGCCAGAAGCTGTGCGTCCATCGTGAAGGTCGCTGTTACGGGCCGGCGGTAAAGACGCAACTGCGTCGCTTCCATGCCTTGTGTCCAATTTTCCGTCTCACAGATCTCGCCTTTCTTCAGGTCCCATATTCGTAGGCAGTGGTCCTTCGTGGCGGAGATGAGCTGCTCGTCGCGGCTTGATAGCGCGAGAGCCATGCACTGCTGTGGGGCCTCGAAACGCCGCACTTGTGTCTTGGAGTTGAGATCCCACACCAATATTGTCTTTGAGCCCACAGAAACTAGGACAGATTCTTGGCTGCCAAATTGCAAGAGCTTGACTGGCTCTCCGTGGTCGAGCTTTGCTACCTCTTTATACAGGACGTGTTGCAGTATGAAAATAAGCCCGCTGTAGCAACCAATAGCAAACAGTCGCTTAGATGAGGCGATGCACGAGTACTGCTCTTGGGGGTTGAAGATGGTTGAAAGCTGATCGCCCCATTCTTCCTCGCCCAGCCCAGACACAGTAATTCCGCGAGGCGGTGCTTTTTTTCTGAGTGCTGTTTCAGAGGGACAGAAAGGGGGAATGATGTTGAATATCGAGGCTGGGTATGCCACGAGACTGGGTCCAAATCTCATGACCAGACGTAGGAGGTCATTGGCCCAGACTCTCAGCAATGCGATATCACGCGTGTCCCCAGAATCTGAGTGCTCACTCCCCTTGATGAATGAGCCGATGGCCTTCCCAGCCGACACTAAGCGCTGCAAATCTGAATGTCTGGCTATGTATTCGATCCAAGACAAAACGTTTGGCGAATTCAAGAACTTCGCTACTGAAGATACGACCTCCGTATCTGTCCAAGACAGACGGAAAAGGTGCTCGAACCACAGCTCGCAGGCGTACTTGACGAAAAGGGAGCGATCTGTGAAGTTCTCTTTGTCCTTATTCCGTCGACGTTGAGTACTTTTCATTTCGTCCGAGGTGAGAAAGCCCAAACATGTTAGCAGCAGCCGGCGATGCCCCCTCTTTTCCTCAATGTGGAACTCGGAGTCAACTGCTGCGTGGAGAAGAAAGTCTCGCGCCGTTTGGTGGACCATCTGCACATATGACTGGGCGTCAACGTAAACCAGGTGTCCGCAAATCGACCGGATGGAGGCCTCAATGTTGTCGATCGAGTCTTGCAGGTCTAGTCTCACGGCCTCGTCCAGCTCCATGGTTTTCAAAGGTCTGGTTGCGCACACAGTCCAGGTAATTATGGCCTTGGCAAGGGCCTTCCCTTGCACCTGTGCAGACATCGTGTCGACAATTCGTCCAAATAGCTCGTTCATATCGGATGGCACCTCGTCAAGGATCCTTTCCACATCTCTTGAGGTGTGGGCGTCCTTCAGTTCGTCAAAGACAAGGCTCACCCAGAGAAAGCAACCTTGCGACTTTTCCAGGATCCTCTGGGCCATTTGATGTCGGCTTTTGTCGCTTGAAGCTGGGAGGTTGTCCATGTTGGCGTCAAGGTACAAGGCAATGTCGGACCTAGTATCTTCTTCTCGGATCGCTTCCGCGATGACCTGTATATTAGATACTCCAAGTCGCTGACGAACTTTGGGAGAGTTTCGAGAAGTCCAGAATATCCGTATCGAGGACGTCTCGCCGGCTTTGTGAAGTAATTGTATCAGGTCTGCTTCGGCTGAGCACTCATCCAGTGCGTCAACGATCCAGAAGTGAGTCTTCCTGGACCCCTCCCGCAGCAGACCTTCCACAAATAGCTTCCTCCATATTGTGCGATAATTGCTTTGGCTCAGTTGCTCGTCCTTTTCGTATACGTCGAGGCAAGTCCGCATCAGTTCGGGATCCTGAACAGCCATCTGCCAAGCCATAGACAGCAGGAAGGATGAAATGTCTGATTTTGCCTGGTTCCCGTACTGGAAGAAGTGGCAGCTGCATGGCAACTGTAGCTTCCTCAGGTAGGTGATGATTACTCCGCTCAAAATGGTCTTTCCCGTGCCCGGCTTGGCTGTGATGCAGTAGATTGGAGCAGTCCCATGGTGGAGCCAGTCCTGGAAGTTTTCCCTGTCAAGGAGCCACTCACAAGATCCACTCATTCTCTGAGAGACGACACCGAATATGTCGTCTTCAGGGCCTTCATCAAATCCCATGGCCATGTTCAGCCGACGCCTTAGATCCTTGGTGAATTGTTCGTCCAAGAGAGAAGAACGAGCCCGGATCATCTCCAGGACCGAAGCAATTGCATTTCGAACCGTGCGATAATTTGAATCTGCTGTGGACTCGTATTTACAAACTTGACGATGATTTGCGTTCAGGTAGACTCGGCGTTCGTTGGCGAGTCCCAATACGGCGGACTCCTTTGGGACAATGCGGACCTTCTTCACCCCGAGGCTCATGGGGAGGGTCTCATAGAAGGAGAACAGTTGCACGTCTCCACAGTACTGAGGAAACTCGTCGTTCAGATTTTGGATGGTAAGAGACTGACGGTGGAGGTCGCTAAGGAAGGGCCTGTTGCCGCTGCTCAGACTGAGCAAGCGAGAAAGCGTCTGCGCTAGGTCCGCGCCTTTGTGAGGCGTAGCGAGAAAGAACATGGCTTCTATTCTGGAAGCCAGTGATCGATAGTCGTGCCTCGTGCAAGCCAATATGAGTGCTCGTTTAATGACAAGGCCACCCATACTGTGAGCCACGAAAACGATGGGTGTCTGTGACGGCGTAAGTCTTCCATATGCCCATAACATATGTTTCAAAGTTGAGGGCTTGCCCTCAACTTGGACGGATGTTCACAATGAAAGCTTTCAGAGAATCACAGAGAATCTCATCGATGGAGTAGACAAGGCTTCGAGAGGACACGCGGTCGACGAACATACCTTTTCAGTCCGCGAAATATGCGGGCAGTCGAGGACAGATACCAGTAGAGCATTGGCGAAGTCATGCACACTCAGTATACTCTCTTTTCCCCAATTCGAATCGTACCCAAAACTATGAATCCTCACGTCTTGGAAGCCATCATCTTGTGGCAGCCACTCCGACGGCCAGTAGAGGGCCGGATCACCCGAATGCGTCCATGTGCTTCTCGATCCACCCCCGAGGCCATGGACAAATACCAAGTCGGCTATGGCGCTTCTACCTTGTGGAACATACAAAGTGTTCAACCCAAAGTCACCCTTTGCTTGCCCTGCTCCTGCACCTGCACTGGAAGCAGAAGAGGCTGTGGTATCAGTTCGGGTCGTGAGCCTCGACAGTCTTTGGGAGAGGTGACCAAGGCTACTGGAAGACGAGGCATCATCAGTATCCATGATCCCAGTTGGTCGCGATGTCTGGCAGCGCAGACAACGTGCCACGCGCCCACGGCGGCCTGGACTTCTGCCGAGTTGAGACGGGTCTGCTTGCGGTTGGGAAAATCAGGCCGGAGTTGGATATCTGCAGTCTAGGTGCGGCTCTACGCGCGTGCGTGATCAGATCCCCCTCAGCGGGTTGCTACATAGGCCCGGCCAACCCTTTCAGCTCCCCCTAAGCCGGATTTCGTTACGCCTACAGGCATGTCCATCCTTCCACCGCGTGGGGGCCACCAGCTGAAAATAGTTCAGTTTGCTGACAGCAGTGCAACCATCCCATCGACGAATCCTGCCCACTGGTTCGTCGACCTGCAGTGTGCTTGAAGTTGGTCCCAACATGCGTGTGACAGGCCCACAAGTGAGGGGTAGTGTGAACACCACTTGCTTGCCTCATTCGAGAGATACGCTTCAGAAGCCTCATTTTTTTTGGAAGCAGGCACTGGGCAGCGATTCAGCCCCGGTCGTGCCTCCTTCTCGCTCACCGAATGACACTGTAATTCAAAGACTGCCCAGGTGGTAACAGCCTTAAGTAATAGCGTTGGCATTGCTAGCTGCTGCACTGCACATTTACCAGCCCCCTAGCCTCAACCTCTGAAGTCTGGACACCACCATCCCTAGACGTCCCGAAGTCCAGCGGTCAACATGGCACTGGTTGACCAGGTCCTCCATGTGATGACACCGGCGGAATGGGGCAAGCCGATTGATGTCGACGAGAAGTGGATTGCCTTTGTCGATGAGAGTGTGAAGGCCAGTACGTGTTCTGTGGCACTGTTTGCTCCGGCTGAGGTATCCGCTAATATGAAGACTCACGACAGCGCTTCCACCGGGCAACGAGGTCAAGGATATCGTGCATCACGGAGCAAGCTACTGGACCAGAACGGCTGAGATCTCGTCGCGAGCAGAGGATGGGTCTCCCAAGTCATACTTCTTAAAGGTACCAAACGAGACTTAGCAAACCCTTAGCCAGACTGACTGGCGGTCTGCACTACCCTCGCTGATATGAGGCCATCCCGCCTAGGTTTCAGAGGGCGACAACGGACGAAACATGACAGTAGGTGAATATGCTTCCATGAAAGCCATGTACAAAGTCCTGCCTGAATTCGTGCCGGAGCCCATCGGCTGCGGATCATACGCGTCGAACCCCAACATCCACTTCTTCATCTGTGAGCTGGTGAACATGACGGACGAGATCCCAGAGATCCAGGCGTTTGTCCGATTACTCGCCGAGCTACACACCAGGGGTATATCCCCAAATGGCAAGTACGGCTTCGAGGTGCCCACTTACAAGGGCACCATCCCTCAATACACGACCTGGCATGATACGTGGGAAGAGGCCTTCCACCACTCGATGAAGTGGTTCGTGTATACCGAGGAGAAATCTCAGGGACCCGACGACGAGATGCGAGAGCTTTGTAACGGTCTCTTTGAAAAAGTGATCCCCCGCCTGCTTCGACCGTTGGAGACCGGAGGCAGGCAGATACAGCCTCGGCTGATTCACGGCGACTTGTGGTCAGGGAACACCTCAACTAACGTCGATACGAACACGCCGGTCGTGTACGATGGGGCCTGTCTATATGCGCATAACGAAAGTGAGTCCCCTGTGCCCCTTATTGCTGATGTGCAAGAAGCTGAGCCAGCCTGTGTCTTTCAGTGGAGATGGCAGCCTGGCGTCCGATACGTCACAAGATCGGAAGACAATACATGAAGGCGTACTTCGATTACTTCCCAATATCTGCACCAGAAGAGGACCAGGATGACCGCAATCTCCTTTACTACCTGTGAGCATCCCCAAGCCTGACGGCAGCGCGCATTCTGACATATGACAAGTCGATGGGACCTGAAAAGCTCGGCGCTCTTCTCGGGCAACTTGCGGTACCGGAATATGTATGTATAATCCCTAGTATCTTGATCTTATCTGTGGACACACCACACTGACCCGACTTTGAAAAGGGCCAAAGAGACAATGCGAACTCTACTTGCCAAATATCCTGATGGATACGAGGGCTGGGCCAAGGAAAAAGGAGAGGAGCCTGTTCACCGCGTGTACTCGCCCACCTCGTATGAATTCTTGAGCAATTTTGGCTCCGACCCAGGAACAGCAACGTAGACTGCAGTTTAATCCGTAGTTGGGAAGGCCATACCAATCAACACAGAAGGTTCAGCGATGTTGTGGTGCGCATAGCTGAGGACACCAATGGCACCAGGTTCCATCATCATAGTGAAAGGGAATGCCATGTCCCACTCCTATAGAAGAATATAGTCAGTTCTATATCTAGCTTTAGTAAATGGTCCTGAGTACCACTTACCAGCCACCGTTTGGTGAATGCACGGAGAATGTGACCATGAGCACATATGAGAATGTCAGGAGCTGTGCCGCCGTTCATGAAAGGCTCCTGGATCTTCTTGATTTTGCCGATGAGCCGATCGAGCCTTTCCTGCACTTGACTTGGGGACCTGCGACATTGGGTTAATAGATTGCTGTGGGCGGAATACCTCGGATAGTCGAATGCGTGCTCACTCTCCTCCGGGACACCCCATGGTCCAGATGTCCCATTTAGGTAGGCCCTGCTCGGCTCGCTGAGCCTTGATCTGAGCTGGAGTGATGCCCTCTTTCGCAAAGGCATGTTAGCTCACCCCTCCATTCCACGAAAGAACACAACGGAAGCTACGGACCGTATGTGCCATAGTCCCACTCATGAATGTCGTCCGTAATGCTCAGCTTCTTCTCGGACTCCAGAGTCGCTTTGGCGTCCTCCCCGAGGAGAAGATCGAGCGTCTTGGTGGCTCGTTGAGCCGGAGAGCAAAAGACGTGCGCCAATTTGGCAGGATCAATCAGCTTGCCCCGCCCGACGAGTTTCTCGCCGGTGCCGCTGCTCTGCTTCTCGCCGTTTGCAGTCAACGGGATATCCGCTTTTCCCGTGCATTGCCCAGAGATCGTCCACTCAGTCTCTCCTATTGATAAAGAAAAGGTAGGGCAGGTCAGCGAATCACTCTGGTGAGAGATGTTGAGTTTGCTCTATCTTACCGTGACGGGCGATGAAGACCCTTGGCGTGGTAGCGTTTGCGTCCGACATCGTGAGGGCACAGCTTGGGGTCTCGGCTTCAATGTGTTGATAAAACCGTTAAAGGTCCTGAGAGGGCTGCTCTGCGAAGAAGAGAAAAGAGGAACAGACAGCCTGGTTTTGTAGGTAGCAAGCGCAGACGCATGTGGGGCGCAGCCAACCTGCAGGTCGCCGGACCTGGCAAGATGATGGTGCGACGGACCTATCAGCTGCTTCTTGCAGCGCAGCACGCAAATCGTGAGAAATTGCACATATAACAACTACCATGGGAGAGACGCCAAATGGCGACGGGTCTCAATTCTTGCTCGATTTGTTAAATTCGAAACGAGGCTTTTCTTTCTTAAGGGAAAAAGTGAGGAGAATTAACCCCGATTGCTATCACAACCGAATGCTCACTCAGTTTTCGCTTCAGAAAAAGTCAGGAAGGCCACTCATGGAGATAGAAAAAGTCAAACGACGAATCTACATATACTACTTTGTATTAGCCTGGTATTGTCAGCTGGCACGACCTGTGGTAAGAACTGATTATAAGACAAAAGATTCCTCCTTTATTGTAGTTGAACAGTCCGAATGATGATCAGTCCTCCTTAGTCCCGAACCGCAGAAAAAACAACTTTGAATTACGAGCAAATTTGGTGATTTTCGATTTGTTGGATTTGAACCTCGTCGTTCATGTGATAGTTGAGTTTATGTATTGATGACTGGGGGCCCATATAATACCGCACAGTATAGGAAGTCCCGCACCGAAAATCAGTAGCATTGGCGTATGTTGCTTGATGTGCCAGCTTGCTAGAAGACTCATGTGAACCATCAAGACTTGGTGTGGGACCTTTGTGTAGGTCAAGAGAGGAGACGGAGTGGATGAGATTTCCCAGAACATCTCATGTCTCCTCTATCTTCGTGCCATTTATGATACATGTGATTGTGTGTTGGTAAACAACTGTGCTTCAGCATATCATATCTACATTGCTCAATGCCAATCTCCGTATCCCATGCAATTAACAATAAACAACGCCCAACCGAACCCATTCCCATAACGCCAAAGCAATGCAAAGAAACAAAATCACAAAAGCTGGGCCTCCTCGCCATCCAAACCAAGACCACTATCATCACTCCTTCCCCTATCAGCCTTCTCCATTCCCCCAGCAACAGCAACGCCAACACCAACTTCAACACCCTCCTCCTCCTTCGCAACCCCCTCCTCCCCAAGGAACCCCTCCCCAACCCTCAGCGCAGCAATCATCTGCGCCCGCATAGCCCGCACCGCATCCCTCGCAGCACCCTTCTCCCTCGCCGCGCCCTCCCGCAGTCTCGCGACAGTAGCTCTCGCCTCAGCCAGCGCGGCCTTGAGCGTCTCGACCTCGCCCTCGCGGCCCCGCAGCGCGTCCTCGCGCTCAGCTAGCTTGACGCCGAGGGAAGCCAGCTTCTTGATGGCTTCGGCTAGTCTAGCCTCCGCCTCTGCGGCGGCGGCGCCCTGCTGCAGCGCCGCGTCGCGCGCGTCGTCCAGGTCTGCCTGCTGTGATGCCGAGGTCGCCTCGAGGTCTGCGACCGCGTCGCGGAGGGAGGTTATCGTGTCGCCTAGGTGGGCGATGTCGGCCTCTAGGTTCTTGGCGCGGGCGTCCTTCTCCGCTGCGGTTGCGTTTGCGGCGGCGAGTTCATTGGTCTTCGCGGCGAGGGCCGCGTCGCGGTCCGACAGCTCGGCCGTGCGCTGCTTCAGCGTTGTGTCCAGCTCGCGCAGGTGGTTTGCTGCCAGGGCGAGGGTCGGCGCCGCGGTGGGTGGGAGGGGTGTGTCTGGGTCGAGGTCGCTCAGGGCCTGGCGGACGCTTTGGAGGGCTGAGGCGAGCTCGGCTGTGGCCTGTTTGTTGTCGTCGTTGGTGGTCGACTCGTCGGTAGGTGGTGACATGAGAATTGACGACAGCTCGGCGAGGCGGGTGGTCTTCTCGGCCAGGTCCTGCAGGACTATGTCGAGCTGGAGCTCGACGTCTTGGGCAGAAGAAGGGGTTGAAGCAAGCTGGTGCTGGACCAGTTTCTCTCCCATGCGGGCCTGCAGCGAGTCTCGCCCCGAAAGAGTGTCGTTGAGGCTGGTGACCTCGGCGCGCAGGGTGCTCAGCTCCTCGTGGAGGGCATCCATGCCTGGGTCAGCGATGCAGACCTGCGAGCCAGCGTCCGCACACACAGTCACAGCCTGAACACCAGCATCGCAGGCAGAGCTTGTCCTCATCTCCTCCGCCGCGCTGCTACCGGGCGAGTGGATTTGCCGGACAGGCGAAGAAGGCAACTTAGTCGGGCTGGTGCTCGGCGGCGTAAGCGTAGGCCCGTGGAGGTGCAGCGCGGTGGGTTTCCTGCCCTTGAACTGCTGTTGCTGGCGGCGGTGATGGTGAGATTGCCCAGGGGTTCCGCCGCTCTCCAGTTCCGCGAGGGAGCTCTCACCAAACTCGTCCTCAAAGTCGTGGGCAAAGTCCCCTCCGGCGTCACTACCACCATCAGACATCCCATCCATAACACCCCAATCATCATCATCCCCCCTCGGAACAGGCGGCGACGACGAAAATGGGACATCATCATCACCAACACCGCGACGCCGCCCCATGACCTGCTCCCGGAGGCGTGAAAGCTCCCTCTCCAGGCCCTGCACGCGGCTCACGTCTTCCTCACTCTCCGCGTGGTGGTGGGAAATATCACCATCGCTGCCGCTGGCGTCAAACAACGCCGTGAGCTCCCTCAGCCTCTCAATCTCCGCATCCCGCGACCTCAGCTCGTCCCGCGCCCGCCTCAGCTCCGCGAGCGTCCTCCCCCTGCGGGCGCGCTTCTCCCCGTACGCCTCGTTCATCTCGGCGCTGAGGCCGTTGCGCCGGATCCGCCGCTTGATGTGGTCATCGAGGATCTGCGTGCGGAGCGGGAGGATGTGGACTATGGAGGAGTTGCTGTTGTTTTCATCGTTACTGTTGTTGTTGCCTTTCTTTCTGCTGCCGGTCTGCTGCCGACGAGCCCTCTTGATAGCCGGGTTGCCCCCAGCCGGAGAGGTGACCGATGGTCGTCTCTTTCTCTTGCCCATGCCTGACGATGATGACCGCCGCGAGGACGAGATGGGTATGTCAAAGTCCAGCGCGGTGATGCTGTCGTCCGCGTCGTCGACGAGCGTGATGGAGTCATCCGCGGTGTCGTCCGTGCCAGCAGCAGATGCAGAAGCAACAGATTCCGGGACGCTGGCCTTTCTGGCCTTATTCCTGGTTGCCTTGCCTGTTGTCTTGGCCGCTGTGCCCCTTGTGGTGGTGGCTGCCTTGCGGGCGACACTGACCCGCGAGGACTTCCGTTGGGACGACGCCGGGGCGGGAGTCCTGGGTGCTGCCTCATCGACTCCGTGCTGCTCTCTCCTCCGAGGCGTGCGCCTCAGCGCCAGAGGGAGCTCTGCCGCCATCATGGGGTGGTTGTGTAGCAGCGTGCCTGCGAGAAGTCCCGTCTCTGTCTCAACAAGTCTGGCTGTCTGTCTGCCTGCCTGGTTATCCGGCTAGCCGAAGATGCCTGTGTCTCCGCGGCACGACCTCTCTGGAGAATTACAAAACGCTAATAAAAGACATGAAAAAAAGATGCAAGTCGGATCCGGTGCAGCACGCTCGATAAAAGACAACAGATGCAGGCTACAAAAGACAGGACAGAGAGAACAAGAAAGCAGGAAATCCAGGCCTTAGGTTCGGATGTGAATGACGGTCGGTGAGTTGGCATGCCTTAGGGGGCTCGGTGGGCTTTCCTTTTGTTGGAACCGTTGGCCCGCCCGGGGGCCCACAGCGCTGTGGAGTCGTGAAGAACACGTCGACTCGCCGCTGCAGCTTAGGGAGCGCGTCTGGCTCGTGTCGTGGCTGGGAGTGGGAGGCTGGCTGGGGTAACTGACTTCTTACCCATGTGCCATGGTATTTCGACAAGGCTCGAGGCCGCATTGTGGCCCTTGCCCACCCTGCGACAACTGCAAGGACAAATAGATTTTTGTCCATGACGGTTACTGCTGCCAGTGCTGCCTGGCAGCCTAGATCTTTTCGGCATGGGGGAGGTTTGTTCTGGCCAAGTTCATTGCATGTAAATATGTACGATGACGCAGTGTCAGGAACCAGAAATATCACCTTTTCCGTTCACAATTTCGGCAAAACAGACAAATTCGTGACAAGGACAGGGCAACGTCAGCTTCGCCCGGCGGACAGCCAAGGCGTGATCATGTATGTATTCGTCAGGTTCAGCCGCCTGCCTCTTGCAGTACGGCAGAGGGGCTCCTAGGGAGCCGGCTGCTTCGCTGGCCTTGCCTTTTAGGTCCACTTCCCCCATCATCCTGCGTTGCTTCCCCTCCACCCAGACGGGGACCGCCCAGCTCCGCCCATTTCTCGAAACAGAAAATGAAAACAAGGGGGTATATGAATGAATCACGCCGCTCTTCCTCCGCAACCTCACAACCCATCATCATGCTGGAAACGTGTGAAAAAGGAAAAAGGAAAACAAAGAACTGAGGCCCGATCCACGTCTGAGCTCTGTAAAGGACAAAAACAATTATGCATCTCGAAACACCGCCACATCTTCCCCCTCCCCCTGCTCCGGCCTCACAGTGATAGGAGAGGCGATTCTCTCCCGTTGAAACCAGATCGTTGCACCAAAATAGACGCTAGGACGCCCTCCCTGCTGTTTGCTGATAGATTTGCGCCGTTCCAACAATCGGCTCTATCCGTCAATCCAAGAAAGATCAGATCGTCGCGATCAAGGACACAGGTAAAGGAGAAACCAATGCTGGCTTTGCTCGCTGCTCTTCCGCGGCCACTGCTGCTGCTGATGATGCGAGTTGGTGGCGTAACGCGGGAGACGTGACTTAAGAAATTAGGAATTACCCGATGCTCCGGAAGTTCATCTAAATGGGTATATAATAGGTCGCACTATAAAAAGGCCAAGAGCGGCCAGTGTGTGAAGAGGGGAAAGTTGGTCATGTAGAGACAACTGTAAGTACGGGTCCATCTCGGGGTGCGTGTCAGGACCATGATCTGATGTGGGGGTACGTCTTTTCGTGCCGTCAAAAGCAACATGTGCGGTCGTTGGTTGAAAGGGAATATACAGGGGTATCATGTTAAGTTCATTCCATGCGCTTCATTGAAGAAAGCATCCGGTTCGAAAGTTCGGTCGCGGGACGTGTTGGTTGTGTGTTTGCTCATCATTGCAAGCGTTGCGAGTGTCGTCGGATTTCGTCGTCAGACAGAGCACTCATCCAGAGACAGCGTTCGGTGATGCCTTCGATTGGCTGAAAGGCGTACGTGGTGCTTGCCTCTAGCAGCCTAAGCAGGGTCTTGACCACGCCAGCAGCGATCCGGCATCGTTCGAAATTGACAAGGGGCGCCGTTGTTGGGCTGCTGGCGATCTCGCTGGGTCGTTGTGCGTTGAAGATGAGATCGTGGGTATAAATACCCACGAAGGGAATGCAACCCATGTCGTGAGTGGTCAGACCTCCCCCTTCCATCTCCGAGCGCAGAGCGTAGAAGTTGCGGGTTGGCGAGATCAGAGCCTCAAGCTCACGCAAGGTGTGCATGTCGTGAGCTGGTACCATCCTCCATGTCTGAGACAGGCGCTCGACTTCGGCGCTCGTCAGCGCAATGGCAATTTGGCTCATGGTGGCGAAGTTGCGGTAGCGCCTGCAGTGTGCAGCAATGTGGATGTACTTGATGATGCACCGAGCTCGCTCCTCCATGTTTTGGGTTAGGACGATTTCAGAAACGGCCCATTTGACAACAATGTTGAAGCGGGCGATGACCACTTCGACACCTCGGGCATCTGCATCCCGCAGGAATTGGACCCATGAACGACAGTCGTTGTTCTCGGCATTCTTCCACCGCATTTCGATAAGCTCCTTCCAGTCGATCTCGTTAAGAGCGTCCTTCTCAATGAGCGTGAACTGTTGGGCAAGTATCTCCGAGTCGAAAGCTAGAATGAACGGAAGGTGTGCAGAGAAGTCCCGAGTCTTTTCTTGCTGGGTCACGGTAGCTGCGTTACGCGGTGCGTCGCTGGCGTTGGTTGGACCAAGTGTCGACTTCATAGGCTTCGCCGCCTGTTCGAAGGTTGGCGTGTAGTCAGGCGTGGGGGGCAATGGTTTCCTTCCTTTGTCCTGACCCCAAATCTGAGCACTGTGCAGCTCTGGCACATCTGCGGTCTCGGGTGACACCTCGAACGTCTGACCATTGGCCGACGTCGGTGAAGCCACACTCACCGTGTGCTTCGTTTGCGTCCCAAAAGTCTTGTACGATTTTGCGGTGTGATTTGTTTGGATCTTGGTGAGGGTAGCGCCACGCCGTAGGGACGGGAATGCGTCCAGTTCCTCGTCGTCTTCCGCCGGGTTGTCCGACAGTTCTGACGACAGTTCATCATCGGTGCTGTCCATGTCAAGGAAGGACTGAGACGAGTCTCTGCCCTTGTCATGTTGCTTGGGCGTCGGCATGGTGTCGCCTGGCTTGATCTTCTCAATACTCTCAGACTTCTTTACGAATTCAAACGAGCGGTCTTTGTCGCCTCCATCTCGTTCGTCTGCGGATGTTCCATCTTCAGCATCTTGAAGAATTGACTGGTTTGTCCATTCCGCTCGGCTTCTGTGACCGTCGTCGACCACCTCACGTTGCAGGAGGGGAATGGACAAATACGAGCCGTCTGAACCGTCCGATAGGAACGACCCGACCTCGTCGCGCAGGGACCGGCCCTTTTCAGGAACACGAAGAGATGTCGAGTCCGAAACATCTGTAGAGCTCTCGGCGGGCGGCGCCGGGGGAATGACACCTTCCTCCCCAATATGCTCCTGGCGATGTTTCTTTTTCTCTGCCTTGGAATCGGGATCGTCTTCTGGTGGAGGAGTTTTGCGATTGACTTTCTCCATATTGACCATGGGAGTGTTTGTTCCATCCAGAGACAACTTGAACGGTCTCCTCTCATATCTCCCCTCGAGCTTCAGCAGTGCCGACTCAACACCACCATCATCTTCGTCGTCTGGAATATTTGCGAGCTTCTGTGCCTCGGCTTCGAATGAAGGTCGCATGATGGGCCTAGAGGAGGATGTGCTGAGCAGGGAGATTCGTTTCTTTGGTTTCTCTGCAATGACGCCGAGAGAAAAAGCATCCACGCGACTGCGGGAGAAGGAGTCACTGTTCAAAACGTCCACTAGTCCTGTCGAGCCTCGCCCCACAGCTGGGCTCTGAATGAAGGAGGTGCGCAAGGAGTCCGTGTAAGTTGTGAGAGACCCCAAAGAGCGCGACTTACGCAGCACTTGTTGATCCAAATCTCCAACGTGGTTAACCGCTCTGAGGTCCCCGCCTGGGCGTCTTCGGAGGACTCTCAACGGCGGGGGCACGGATGATTGCTCTATTGACGCTCTTTCAGAGTACGTGGTTGCGTCGAAGCTGCGAACAGTCGAGCGAAGACCCATTCCACTTTGAAATGAAGCATATTTTCTGAGTCCCATCGTGCCGTTTGAACGTAGCGAGCGACTCGAGCGGTGGCGCCGATGTCCATAAACCCCACTCAGTGGAGGGCGACTCAATGATTGCCGCAGAAATTCGGACGATGAAAGTCTGGCATCTAGTGATGGGCGGACCATATCTTCAGATGGCCGATGAGTCTGTCCACCAGCGAGCGAATCCAGATCCGGGACGAAAGGAGGCAAGGCGTCTGATGACTTGACAGCGCGAAGGACATGTTGACCCAGCAAGTATGAAGATCTCCTTGGCGTGTCTGATATCCGACCGGGAGGTGTGCTAGGGGGTGTAGGATCCGCTCCTCGTGGCATGAAAGAGTCCGCGAAATCTTCTACTGACTGGGTGAAAGCAGGGAGAGCGCCGGTCATTGCGGGAAACTCGTTAGGAACCCGCAATGTGTCGTCGATAATGAGGATAGACTTGCTCCCGGCGGTCACGCCGCCATCACTGAAAGGACGCGTGCCGTCCTGTGGATTGACTTGGCGCAGAGCTTCTGTGTGTGGAACCGTGAATCCTTCGTCTTCCCCTGGTCCCCTGACTGTCGTCGGAGTAGACGGTATGGAGCCGTGGAAACTCTGCAGAGCTGCTTCCGCTGCCGCGTCCTCCCTTATCACCTTCTTGAAGTCCTCCACGATCTCCGCACCCAGTAGATCGATCCGGACGACTGGTCGCATACTACTCGCTCTCGGCCGGGCCTGTGGCACGATCGCAGTCCCGGGCAATCTATTGGTCGTGACGCCTCGGGGACCTATTGGCGCAATGTTGAAGTTTCCTTGCGTGGGCGACACATCCTGTCCTCGGGTACTCAACGCGCGGCGGACGCCGCTGATTAGCTTTCGCATCCCTTGTCCAGACATTGCAGATGCCGTAGCCCTATCTACCTCAGAATCATCTGGGAATGGTTGAAACACAGTCGTCTGTCGGCTTGCGCCGTTCGTTGAGGTCGGTGAGACAATCTCAACGAAAGCTTGGCCCGGAGGCATGACGTTGCCTCTCACGAGACTGCCGGCATATGGAAGTGAAAGCAGAGTTTCCGTGTTCTGCTGGAGAAGCTGCTCGAGTGTTGTGTTGTTGTGTTCCCTCAGCGAGTCGGAAAGGCTTCCGTTGCGCTTGTGCGCTTGTTGGGGTCGCAACCGCTTTCCCATCAGGGCACGGGGTGTCGTAGCGATAGGCTCCATGTTGTATACGGAGCTCGGATCAACCGGATGAGCACCCAAATGATGATTTGAACCAGGACTCGAGGACTTCTGAGTCCTGGTAGGAAACGAACACGAGACGACATCCCCGCTCGAAATGCTTGTTGGGGAGACTTGCAGTTCCTCAACCGCATTCCTGTCATCAATCTGATTTTCCGGTGTCGCGGGCCTCTGGTCTTGTCCATATTCGTTTTCTTCGCCACCGGCCCTGGCGACGTCGCGGAAAAAGCTTGTCTCAGAATCCGGTGGATTGCTCGTCAATGGTGCAAGTATGTTATCCAGCGTTGGCGGGCCGTTGTCCAGATATCTCTGCCAGAATTCGGGGTCCAGGCTGGGGTTTCGATGACCAGGTATGCCGCCCGGCGCAATAGGTGCCTCGGGTGGTAACGAAGCTTCGGACTCAGGTCCATCCCAAAATTGAGCACAAACACGTCTCCAACACTTCTTGAGCTCGGCCAGAATCTTAAGCTGTACCCTGCGCCCTTTCGCGTCCTGCGACATGTCATTCGTCAAGCTGTTCAACAGCCTGCAGAAATTGGTGCGCATCTCGTACTCGCAGACAAAATCGTCCACGAAGTAGTTCAAAATCCAGTGCCGGAGTGCCACAAAAGTTCGAACGCGAACAACCACTCCGACTTCGCCATCCCTCATCAAAGCCCATCGCATCCTTGAGAAGAGCATTTTAAGCAGATCCATGGGCGACAAGTACGCGCGAAAGGTGAGGAAAAAGTCGGAAAGGAGCTCGTAATCGAGGAACGTGGGTGAGGTAATCTCCGCTACGAGGCGGGGTGGTGTTGCTGCCGTCACGGCCCCAGTAAGAGATGAGTACCTGACAATCGCAGGATTATCGCAGGCCGGCTTGAATGTCAGTGAGTCGAACATTGCAGGCTCGATCAAAATCTGTGGTGACATGTACTTTGCTCGAGATGCATCATGAGGAGAAAGACCTGAACCGAGCCAGGCAGGTCTTTGTGAAATGGACAGATGAGACGGTGCTGCAGGAATGGACCCGGGCCTCCTCGACCCCATTGATGAGGCAAAGCGCGGTGTCATGCCACCGGACCGGTTCAACATAGAGTGATTGCTCGACCGGATGTCTTCAGTGGGAGCGTAACTAGAGCCTCGGATGAAGGGTGTCCCTTTGACCGAAAACCGCGGGGTGCCTAGTTTCCAAGAGGGGATGGAGATCTCGAGGAACGGCGAGGTAGCGGCTTCTAAATCTTCCAGTGTCTTCGGCCTCTGTTCCTCGCCCGGCTGGGTGACAACAATCTTGAAAGCCCCTGGATCAGATTCCCGAGCCACGGACGACCTTGACTCGTGGATAGTCGAGTCAGACTGAGTCCGTCGGTGTGTGCCCATACTTGCTTTCCTATCATCCAAGTAAGAACGCAGTAGCGCGGTCGTTGGTGTTGAAGGTATGAGACTTGGTGTCCAGTGGGATCCATGTAGTTGTCCGACATCGTTTGCCGTCTCGCGCTTCTGGTCATCGCTCGGCATCGATCCTAAGCCAGCGGTTTGTGGGGGAGTCATTGGGAAAACGAACTGAGGCTGTGGATGCCTCTGGTGTGCTGGACGGACCGTGGGTCTGGACAAGAGCAGTCGAGGTCAGCGACTGCATTATTACGGAAATGTATGTTTTACTCGGGCGGCCACACAGCTGGCTGACAGAGCCAGCCACCCACATATGCCTTGGGAGACGTACCTCAGATATATGCGGCCATTGTTACCAACGTTTGCCACGGTGAATTGCCTCCCTTCGCGCCCCGCAGAGCCACCGTCGGGCGTGATATCCCATTTGTCGTTCTCCGAATTCTTTCTCGGCCGCCGCGGCGCCGCCTTCTCCTCTTGACTCTTGCGCTCCGTCACTGGCAATAGCGGGTTCACCTTTTGGGTGGGCATGGTCCGTGTCCGGGGCTTATTTGCGGCGACGGTTGGGGCAATCGGTTCGGGGGCCCGCCGTGGCGGGATAGGCCGCCTAGCTTTGGTCGCATCTCGGGGCGCTGGTCGCAGGAAGACGGGTGCCCTTGCGACATCCTTCTTTGGGTGGGAACCGGGAGGAGCGCGTCTGGCTTGCTGTCGCGGACTCGTCTTTATGTTGGCAGTGGGCATTATACGGGGCCCTTGGAGTGGAAGCAGCGGAGGATCGTGATCAGGTTCCATCTCTTGGCTCGTCATCGCCTTGGTGGGCAGACGAACGTCTGCGGGTGCTCACTATGGCCACGGTTAGAAACAGGCATTTGAAATTTGGGACGGTCCGAGCGGGTTGTTGACAGTTGTTGAGGAGAATGGTGATAGGGGCGCAGCGTGAGGAGAAAGGCAAGGGGATGCAAATCTAATGGTGGCGTGCCAAGAAGCATGCGATCCTTGGGCTTGGTTGTTGTGTTGATTGGTTACGTCGGGGTAAGCAGAACCGGAGGCCGTCACACAGAAAGGCAACCACGCGAGGGGTGACTGGCATCCCGACAGCAGGCCGTGGCAAGCAGCCAGATAGGAGACGGCAATCCGATGTGGCTTGTTGAGTCGTGGAGTAGTAGAGTGTGGGCAGTGCTGAAATAAAAAACAGGCCGTCGAGATTGGACGAGACGTCACTTACAGGAACCGGACTCTTGCGCAACGCCATAACATCCGCACACTGTTGGAGACCGACGCCAGACGCGAACACAAATACACACACAGGCTGAGCGAATTCAGCTCCGGCTGGCCTGACGAAGACCAAAATGAACTTCCGAGACCCAGTCGTAGCAAGTTGGAAAGCCGGCTCCCTCGAAACTGCTGGCTCCCAGCGCAACGCGACCAAAGGACCTTGGTGGATTTACTTCGGCCGAGTGCCACAGAGGCCTGGCGTTCGTTGGCTGGTCGATCAAAGACCCGGAGAGACGGGATGCCGAAATGCGCGACTCGGTGGAAGGTTCGTTGAATGCGAATGGAAGCCGGAAGGGCGAAGAGAGAGTCAGATCGAGTAACAGACCGGGCTGGTCACGTCAAGTGGAGTCGAAGTCGCGGTAATGGTGATGTCCCAAGGAAAAGGAGGGTCAGAAGTATCAGAGCCGAAGTCGAAGAGGTCAGGAAGAGAAGCGTGGGAGACGATGCATGGCAGGATAAGGTAATGCAAGCCAATGCAGGCTTCGACCTTGACTACCTATTTCAGGATGGAAGGTAACCAAATTGGCAGGGCAATGCAAGGTAAGGCGAGGCACGGCAAGGCAAGGAAGAGGGCAACGGTTCATGGGGGAGGAGATTGTGAGATTGAGGTGGTCCGTGGGCCCGTGGGCGCCGTGGGAGGGACGCGCTAGGTGTCCGGGTACGTACTTGTTGAGGTGAATGAGGGTACGGGGATACGGCGGCACACGGATGTACAAGGGTACGAAGCTACGCTGTTGTGAGGTGGAGGGAAACAAAACGGTGCGATGAATCGTAGGCTACGAAAAAGCGTGCTACTTGTACTGGCGCACACTGTAGCATACTGTGCTCCGTGGGTGCTCAGCGCAGCACGGATAGATACCGTGCAGGGTTGGTCGGGGCCCCCTCTTCCTCCTCCTCTGCTTTCCTCCCTCCCACTGTCGCCTGTTCTATGACTCTGTTTTCCCGCTGTTATCTTGTTCTTCTAGTGTATGTCGCTCTGCCTCGACCTTGACATTGTCTCTGGGACTGACACTGTGCTGGTATATCTACTGTCATGCTGCCACCCAGCAGCACGTGTTTCTGTTCGCCTCGTTCTGTTCATGACTGATCACATCTAGGACTTTTGAGGCGGTAGATTAAATGACTTGTTGTTTGAGGCTACCAGGCTCTTGCTGGGTGTCTGTCTGTATCTTGTCCTGTCCTGTTCCTGTCCTGGTCTGATAAGCACAGTCACTACACAGTAATCACAAATCGGGCCTGGCTGTCCTGGCTGTCCGTTGCTGCCCCTTGCTTTGCATGAAAGTCTGGCTGTCATCCGGATCATGCCATGCGGTGCCACGGCTAGCAAGAGGCAGACCCCAGGATCGATTGAATGCTGGGCAGCTTCTGGACAGCTCTGGAGCCTGTCAAGCTGCCACACCCGCAACACATCCAGATAAAAATCCCTTTTGCCGGGGCCCCATTGTCGAGATTTCAGGCAGGATGAGGGCCCATCCGACGCTGCGACAGAGACAAGATGCCTCGGGAAGGGGAGACGGACCCATGCGCACGGGCGAACCCAATTTAGAGCCTGCAGGATGCAGATATAGTGCGTGGAGAAGTATCTCGGTACCTTCTGCACTCATACTCCACGTATAGCACGGCACGGTATTCTGGTACCAACGAATCGTGCAAATCCTCTCAGCTCGTTCAGCTCACCAGCGCCGCCACCAGCACCAGCACCAGCAACAGCCGTACACTGCTTGGTTAGAAGCCATTCGTTGCTGACCAAAGTCGTCCCCGTAGTCTGGGCCACAGGTCCAAGCCGTCCAGCCCGCCTTGCCCCTTCTGTCACAAACGGTTCGGGTTCTGGGCTCGCGGCTTCCAAAAGTGCGCAACGGCAGCACCAACAACATTCAACGTCGTCGTCATCATCATCATGACCTCAACTCGTCATTCAACACTCGACACGACCACAACGTGCTGACAAGGTGGCGCCCTGTCTCAGTCCAATCTTTTCCCCAGTGATGCCCATTTTAGCTTCCTGGATCTTGGAGATCCTGCACATCCCAGATACCTTAAACACAAACAAAGCTGGACAAGCAAGCCTCTAGTGCCTACTCGACCCTCGACAGCCTCAAGCCATTGGAGGGCCAGGTGCATATGCCCCGACCGGGGCCCAGAACCAGCCTGGCCATCTCGTCCAAACTCAGCACTCGCCCTCAAAGTCTCCCCACCTCCCACACCACCGCGGACGCCGGCCAACCTTCTCAAGCTATGACTTCGTCCCATGTTTATTGAGATGCATGGCCCACTCACACGCCCGGTGGGGCACGTCATAGCATCTCCCCTCAAGTCTCCTGGTCTCCCGCTCCCTTCAGCCAGAGGGCCAAGGCAAACAAGACAAGACCCTGAGCTCGAGCTCTGGCCACCGTGCTCGCGCTCGCACATGCCCATACGCATACGCACGCATACGCCTCGCCATGCCACCGTCTGCCCTCTTTGTGAGCGTTGCACTCGCCACGCTTTGGTGTCCGTGTCATGTGTTTATCTTTCTTTTAAGATTCTTCTAGATGGATTCTTCACCCACGCGCACCTCCACCTACTGCAGTACTCCTCGTCATGATGCAGCTGCTACTGCTGATGCTGCCCCCATCCTCTGCACAGTCACACCGTCAGGACCGTGGGCGACCAGGCGTTGAAACTGACTCCATCGAGTCTCGGGTGGACTCCCTCTCGCTTCATCTGCTCTGGTTGCCGCATACAGCTTGGCCTGTAATTTGGCCCCCTGGCCTGTCAACGATGGATCAGCACAAGATTGGCACTGGTGCTGCTTGGAAACTCGATTGCCGAAAGCAGTAGACCTACACTAGACCCCATGGCCTGCCACTCTGCCTACACTACTGTGTACAGTATATTGCGAAGCCCACCTCCTGCTGCAAGCGTGGCACTTCCTGGGCTACCTTGCCAGCATCCGACCTCCTCAGATGCAGCCAGGAGCTGCGACAGCATACCTAGCTGTCCATATCACTGGGAGCCCCAACTCGTCTCAAGGAGGGCTCATGGCCAAGCCGCTTGCCCTGTACTATGCCACCATCCAAGGTCCAATTGGGAGTGACATCTGCGACCGCACGACATGGAGCCCTTCAATTGCCCAATCACCGCCGCCGACCGAGCTCCCGAGTGGGCTACAGCTGCATGCACGTTGCATGCAGCAGCTAGCATCACAGCAGGGCCGTTCGAGCACTGCACAGTACTGAATGTGGACTACTTGCCCATGCGCCTCACCTTCTCTCTCCGTGGGCGCTCGCTCTTGTCGCGGTAAGAAAGGAAAAGAAAAAAAACGCCTCTTTAGGATCATAAGTCCCACAACCCATCTCGGCAGTTGGCATCCGTTTCCACCAGCACACTCGTCCATCGTCCAACATTCTGAACTCTTACCCATCCGGAGATCACCGCTCATAGGAGCTCTCGCTCACTTCCGCCGACGCCAATCTCCCCTGGCTGCACGTGGCTACGGGGTCACCACGAGGGGTCGTTCCGATCAGGAAGTTTGTGGGGTCGATCATTCATCACGATGCTCAACTGCCAGGCGCCTGTTTGGTGTCATGCCAGCATGCCCGCCATTGCCCCTCATCCACCCATGTATCTGTTACAGATGCTGGCCACCGGTGCCGCTCGACCTTATATTCCATTATTGGGTACCCGGTACATACTACGACTTGAAACCTTCATGGGAGCACGGAGCTATAGCTTCTGCGCGAGCTCTCCAGTATATGCGTCAGTGCCTTGAAGTTTCTACGATGCTTCGCTGCAGTGGTTCATCCTCATTGGGCTTTTGCGGCGGAGTTGAGCAAGACGTGCCCTCTCCTCTCTCCCAGCGGCGCCACTCATGGAGGCCCTTGCGAGACTTTGAACATGTGAGAGGCTCTGTGGACTTGCCTCTCTGGATGCGTTGCGCTGATATTCGAGCCCTGAATGCACTCTAGCTTGCACTGCATCTGCCTAGGGTGCCACAACCGTAGCTACTGAACCCTCGGCCATCGACCATCATTGTGGGCTTGATTGACAATTCCAGCAGTGGCGCGCTGCCACAGGAGAAGGACCGGACACTGTGTGGCCTGTGACCGATAACGCAATAGCATCCACACCTGGGAGATGGGCCAGAGTTTAATGTGCTCCGTACCCTCCCGTATCCACGTTTCTTCATGGATCAAGCACCCTTGGCATCGCACTCGCTTCGAGTCAAGACCGCGGGCGCAACGGCCGCAAATGCCAACGCGTCGGCCCCATCACTGATTGATGGTCGGACCCTTTTTTGCTCGAGGAGAAGAGGCGCAAAACAAAAAGGGTGTCTGACAAAACGTCGGAGGGCTTGACGTCGCAAGCGAGCTGCGGAGTTCTCTTTGCCCAGCAGAAGACTGTGTCACGGTTAGACAGTCCACCTGTAGCCCGTCCACCTGCCACTTAATCATGGCAGCGAAATTATAGACAAGGGTTAGGTGAGTCCGTGGAGCCGAGGCGCCCCCAGGCGGCCAGGCTCCCAAGGGCCCTGGCGAACTTTCTCTCTCTCTTCACTCCCCTTCCCACCCGTCGGAAGACCTGGATCGATCGCCTCCAGTTGCGGGCCATGCTGATCGCGGAAGGTGTTCTTTTCGTGGGCCACAGAAAACATCAAAGAAGTCCTGGTGGCCACAGTGGGCTGAATGGGCACAATGATCTGCTGGATCAGATATAAGGCCGCAAGATCATCGGCTTCGCAGCAGCGTCCATCCCGGCAGGCGACGGCCGGCACAAGCGTGTTCTGTACGCAAATAGGCTGACCTGCTGGGGCGGGGAGCAACTGCCGGGGGAGCCGCAGGCCCCCGATCTGCGAGCCCGACTAGAGTAGGCAGACAGACCATGTGCTTACTGTAGAACTAGATAATTCGGACTACACTATAGACCACAGTCCGCGCCGCCCACCGCCCGCCCGCCAGGAGCGTCCGTTCTCCCGCTGTTGCACAAACCAGTGACGCAAAAACGTCCGGCCGGTGGCTTGAACGAGCGGCTCGGCTTCTAGTTTCTTGTTCTTCGTGTCGTTCGCTCGTTAGGTTCCCAGGCGCTCGGAGAAGGCAGGGCAGTAGTAGTAGTTAGTAGTAAGTAGTAGCCTTTTTTTTCTCGTTCTTCGTCCCAGCAGCGCTGGATTCCGCGCCAGGCCTAGCGCCTAAGCTACTGTGTAGTATGTACACACGCACGCTGCTGCACCACCGGGCTCGACTCATGGCACACCTACCTACCTGGTGTGGCCCGGCCAATGACCGCGCACCTGCCACCACCACCCCTCCTCCCTCCCTCCGCCCAACGTCGTCGCAAATAATGTGCGCATGTGGGTGGGTAGGTGGGTGATCCGCCGGCGCGAGCGGGCGGGAGGATAGCAAGGGTTTTCCTCATGATCACCAGCACGCACGCCATGCACATATGCATGCAAAAGAGCCCACTCCATGACCGGGGGAAGGGGGGACAAAAGCAAGTAAAGAAGGTTGAGAGCCCTGGAGTCGATCACCCTCTTGGAGGGAGGGTGCCTGGGGGGCAGGCCTGGGGCCATGTTCCCTAGGGTTTTAAACTTCCCATGCATGCGGGACTACATGGGGATCGAGCCAGTGAAAGCACCGTGTCTATCTTTGCGAGCCCGCCTTGTTTGTGTAGATCACTTTGTCTCGGTCGGCCCTTGTGGGAAAGAGGGCTGAGGAAGGGAGGGAGAGGGATCGCCGTCGGGCATTTTTTGTCCCCATCGTGCATGCAGTGGTGTATGTATGTATGAATCATGGGAGTTTATTATATCTTGTTTTAGTCGGTTTAGATAGTGAGTAAGTGATTGATATCTTCTGCGTGTTGCTCCCCCTTGCCCGGGTGGGGGTGGGGGTGGAGTTTGAGCTGTGTGCACAATTTGGGTCGCCCACGAAAACAGGTATGTTCGTCTTGGCTGTGGGAACAGATCGGATGACCGTCTTCTGCCTATGACTTTCAAGATTGAAGACATCCTCGTATAGGGAGAGAATCTCCTATCTGATTGTATTTCCTCGGAATTTGGATGGACGTCCACCGTATGATGCGTGCTACCTTGCTACATGACACGGGTGAGCTAGGACATTTGGAGCAAGCGTACCGCGGAATTGGTCAACGGCGAACATAGGTCATGGGGCTGAGAGTCACTTTGAATTTTGTGAAACCGAAACTATTTGCTGTGTTTCTTTACAACACAAATTGCAAATTTGCGGTGCTTCTTAGAGGTCGCAATCATGACGGTGAGATACTGGGACGAGTCTGTGTAGACTCTAGACGTCCTTGATGTCTGCATGGATTGCTGCGGTTGATCAGTACCGTCCAAGTCGAGGCTGAGAAACACTCAACATATATCGATGAATGCTCAACAGCTTGGAAATTCGATATCCATGACAACGTCCAAATGCAATGTCTCAATGCGCAGATACGTTTGTAATCAGCTAAGGTCCAACATCGCGAGAGCGGCAAGCACCAGCCAAGTATCGAATCTCACAACTAACAGACACACAATATACCTGCCTCATCTAAGTCTCATTAATGAACTCCCCAATCCTAGTAGCAACCAGGCTCGCACTATCCTCCCACTTCAGAGAATCCCCAACAAGCAGCGTGTCATGCGGCGCATTCTCCTCGTAGTAGAACTCGACCCGGTTGACGCCACCCCCCTCGTACTCGAGCATCTCACGCGCCCACTCCGCCCCGTCCGTCGACAGGATCTCCGCCTCGCCAACGCTCACCAGCACCGGCGCCGCGGCCCTGAACGGATGGCCCAGCGCGTGGATGTACGGGTTGTCCCTTGTGGCCTCGACGTCCCCTCCCGGCGCGTACGTCTTCGCACCCCACTGCAGGAACGACCGCGGCAGGATGTCCGAGTTGTAGTGCCGCATCTCCTCCACCGTGGGCTCGCCCACCGGCCGACGCGGGAAACAAGCCGCGGGTGCGACCCACGGCGCGATCAGGACAACCCGCCCGGGCGCAGGCACCCCGATTTGGTCCCCAAATTCGCTCAGGTACCGCAGCAGCGCGACGGCGATGTTCCCGCCCGCGCTGTCCCCGGAGAGCGTCACTGCCTCGGCGGGGATGCCCAGCCCGCGGATGAGGTACAAATACGCCGTGAGCGCGTCCTGCAGCGCCGCGGGGAAGGGGTTGCGCCCGCCGTGGCCCGAGAGGCGGTACCGCGGCGCGAAGACGGCGTCCACCCCCGCGTGAGCGAGGAGCGTGCGGCTCAGGAAGCCTGATGCGGGCGTGAGCGGGTGGTCGCGCACGAAGGCGCCGCCGTGGATGTGCATGACCACCCTCTTGAGGCTTGTCGCCGCAGCGCCAATGGCTGATGGCGGCGGGCCTGGCCGCCAGATGCCGCCCACTGGCTCTGGGGTCACGGAGGGGTCTGAGGCGAGGGGCCCCGTGTACAGGTGTGCGTCGAAGGGCTGGGCGACGACGAAGCGGTCGCCCTCGCCGCGCGGGGGCGTGAGGGACTGGGTCTCTGCTTCGCCGAGGCCGATGACCGAGTCCATGTGCAGTGAGGCGCGGAGGAAGCGCGCCATTATGGTCTGGCGGAGCGACCATTTCCTGTTGGGCCGCAGTGACGGGATGAGGCCGATGAGGATCCAGAATGGGAGGCGTGCTATTATCGATGCGGCCGCGGCGATCTGGTAGAGGAGGCGGAAGGGCTGGGAGGACACTAGAGGATATTTGCTTATGTTTGCCATTGTGATGCTTTCTCCTGGGGCCCTTGAAAAATTGTGGGTGAAAGATGGCTGAAGCTCAACTTTAGTACTGGTAGATGCGATGGAAATGCAACCTTCAGATGAATCCAGAACGGCTAATAAAGGCGCTGGGTTTGGAATGGTGTCGAGAACAGCTGCACCGCAGGAAGGAGGCCACATTTCTGAGAGCTGATATGTATACCTGGATCCAAGAGCCCACAAAATGATGAATCGTCAACCAAACCTGGGGTTCGGACGGGGCCACTTCTCCCAACGACGAGATCCACATCTCTTAGGTGGCTTTCCTTGACCCACCTCCTTGCAGATCTATCAAGTTGTAGATGAGGATTACTGTGAAATCGGATAAAAAATGGACGAGGTCACCGGTGCAGCTTCTCTCGCCGGCAGAGCTACCAAATGTATTGCTGCTGAAGTTCTCTTGGCATGATGGTGTATTGAAAGTGCATGAGGCGTCGAGATCTCCAGATGTCCCCAGGAATTATCATTTGAATACGTCCGGGCAATCCCCACCTATCAAAATTCTATAGTATGAGTAAGCTTCGCGTGTCTATGTTCGAGACTCTTTGTATTAGTGGTCAGTGATCGTGGTTCGTTGAACCCCTGAGGACACCGAATCCCTCTCGACATGTAATAGTCCCGTTTGTTCTCAGCGTTCCACTTGTACCACGAATGTTTGCGAACAGGATGCACTGAAGGCAACACGTAAACATGATGACACAAAGCCAAAAGTTTGCCAATAGCCACTGAGCTTAAGGTTCTCACCCCTTGGCATGAGGGATGATCCAGAATTCCCTATTGCCAGATCATGGAAGTATAGGCAGCCGAAAAGGTCATTCATATTGATACTCTTTGCTTTGATCTCTTCGAAGGCATGGTATTACTAGAATACTGAGAAAGGACTGTTGGTGTCGAATTCAGGTCAGATGCACCATTTGACTCATCATAGCACGAATTGAATGAAATCCACATACAGCGAACACTTCACGTCAACCAACACATCGCATCTTTTGCTCTACTCGACAGTCGTGTAATTAATCTTTAAATGTATTCCGCGGCTTTGTTACACTATATGGTACTAAGCAATTCACGACTGAGGAGTTCGATTCTGAACCCAGAAGGCCGAGAGTCATGCATCTGCTCACCACTCACACGTTTCTCTCCGTCCACGGCGCCTTCTTGACAACACCCAGCCGCGCCAACTCAAAATTACCAACATAAGGCCGCTCATGGCTCGGGTCAAATGCATCCTGCTCGACACCCGTCCCACTCCCCAACACAATCTGGTTTGGCGCAGAGTCTCCCTCCTGCCCAAATGGATTCGGCCCATCGCCATACAAGAAACTGCCTACAGCCCTTTGGTCGGCCCACACAGCCCTTCCACACCGAGGCACAATCAGCGAGTGCCCGACGATCACCTCCGGCCTGGAAGCCGCCTCCCGGCCCCGCCAGTTCAGCGTGTCGCGCATCTCCCCCAGGAGGCCGCGCCAGTCGCCGCCGCCGTCGACGAAATGCAGGAAGCTCAGCTCCACCGACCTCAGCGAGCCAGGCAGCGCCTCCAGCAGCTTCACCACATCCGCCTGTGTGACGAGGAAGCCCGACAGCCCAAAACGCCGCAACCCTGTCCACGCGCCTACAGGAACGATGCGCTCCAGGGAGACATGCTGCTTCACATTACCGCCGCTGCTGCGGACCAGGGCCTGCGCGTCAGGGTCTGGGACCACGTTCGTCCGCAGGCTGAAGTGCCGCAGGTCCGGGGCGCCGGCGAGCGCGTCCCGCAGGTGTCCCCGGCGCAGGGTGGACCACTCGAGGTGTTCCTGGCCCCCTACGGCGAGCGCGAGGTCTAGGCGGGCGAAGCCGGGCCGGCGGAGGAGGGCGGAGAGATTGACGCACTCAGCGCTTGTTGCTGGGTGCTCGAAGATCCTGCAGTTCAGCCCGGTGTCGAGGTGGTGCGCATCGAGGATGAACTCCGTGACGCTATGGTCCGCCTGGGGCTCGGCCAGCACGCGGGGGGCGATGCGGACGCCGCGCCACTGCTCCTTGTAGGCCTCGCTGTCAGCCTTGCTGTCGGGATCGGGCCCAGGGTCAGGCCAGGGTGGCATGCTGTGCGGAGGACAGCCGTCCGGGGCGGTGGGCCAGCCGCGGGGGATGGGGTAGTTGAAGCCGCGAGGGAGGGCGCGGATCGTCGGGGTCTCGTAGAGCGGACTGAACAGCCAGCCGTGGGCGGCCGGCGTGATTGTGACGCGCTCGAGCGAGGGGAATCGCTGCAGGGCGTAGCGGAAGGCGGCCTCGTCGGCATTGGACGCAATCATGGCGTCTTGCTCGCGAAGCAAATCCTGGTAGTGTGCCCAGCAAGCGGTGGCTGGGAGAAGCGCATTCAGCTGCTCAGCTTGGGCGGCATGCTCGGGACGGTCGGCGTCCAGGCCTTTGCGGCTGTGTAGGTCGTCTGTGTTCTCATCACATGCATTGGTGAACCATTGTGGGACCTCACTGGCGTGGTCGCTTCCAACCTTGGAGTCTTCGTCCTCATCATTTCCATCATGCGCCCGAGCTAGGCGTGGGGAATTGCTGAGGCGCGCATCATCCCATATCAACTCGGTAACACCGGAACGAAAGGCGTCGCTGTCAGCAATGGCGCGTAGGACTTGGATGTCTCGCTGATGGGAGGAAATAAAGACGCGGTGCAGGCGTAAGCGCGCAATGCCATGGAAGAAGGTGCATGCCAACCGGAGGTTCTTGATGTCTCGGTTGGGTAAATGAGATATTATGGAAACGTGGAGCGCGGCGGGCAGACGGAGTATATGGGACAGTCCATGACGCGTTTCTAATATCTGTGCTGCCTCTGACTCTCCCTCGATTGGAGGTTGTTCGTCGTCATGGACATCGTTCAGGATAGCACTGAGATCCATGATTGACGCTGGAAGGTACTAATACCGTCAATCGCAAAGAGTGGGCCGTGAAATACTATCAGTTTCCAATGACAGTATGTTGATACGTGACACCAACCACCAATACGGAAGCCAGGTCCCAAGTTGAGGTAGTAAGACAAGCAAGGGAAACAATCGAAGGTGTCGAAGTGAGATCTTGCGGTAAGATTGCTGACATAATGTGCCCCCAAGCATCAAGGGCTGCCGTTCACCCGTTAGTTAGCCTTTCATTTCCTGATGAAACTAGGGGCTGGGGTTCATCTATTATAGTCGTCGGGATGTATAAAAGTGAAGACGTGGTACGAGTCGTTCTTGCAGGGTAGCTCATTAAGGGCGTCTCCATTCGCTGAATCCTGTCCATGAGGTTGCCTGGGTGATATGGTCAAGCGCAAGAAGGTTGGCTGATGAAATTGGCAGGGGGGATTTACAAGGCCTCATTGCCCAGGCAAAGCCTGATTTTATCCGCTTGTCTCCATGATCATATAAGTCACAATACAGACTGCAAGGCAGAGTGATTCAATGAGGCGCCTTCGGGATGAAACGAGCGAGTGCTAATCATATTTGCACTTGGTATATCGCACATTTAACCATATCGCTTTGGCGTCTAGGATCTTCATTACCCTAGGTCATCACGATGAACCAGCCGGACCTCTCATTCATGATCCAACTAAATAAAAGCGTGATGAGTCTGAGTGGGCCTCAACCGGTAAAGCCTTCAAACCCATCTGGAAATTTCTGTATGAGGTTCCGCATCTTGTTTTTCGCACTGGCACGAGTGATCAGGTCTTTGTCTCTCGTTTCATATAGACATGGATCTCCAACTTACGTGTCCAGGAGGTTGTGCCATTCGGGGCATATTGCAGCCACTACAACATCGTTTCGACTTATACAAGTGAGCATCATCTCTAAAGTCGTATCATGGGATAGACTAACATTCCATATAAGTAATGTCGGTCATAGAAATCTTTCTGCGGGTCTGATGCCCCAATCTCAGCTTTGTATAGATCAACCACATCCATCTGGAGAGCGTATCGAGGCTCCCCAATGGCTTGAAGATCGACTAGAGCGCGGTAGCGGAAGCAGTTAGCAATTGGCGGTTTCCATTCAGAACTCGAGATAACTGTACCTTCAGAATGGCCATAGAAAGCACACGAGTCAAATAGTATAGTTTTTCCCGTACCCACGTCGATCGAGACATTGCCATCCCATAGGTCGCCATGGCAAAGAGAGGGCTTAATGCTGCGCCCACCGGTCTGCAAAGGACGGAGTAAACGGGCGACCACCTTTTGTATGAACTCTTCGGTCAACGAGTCCAGATATTCGTCTCGACCGTACACCTCCTGGACATATGCCACGTCGTTGCGAAATTGACGGGCCCAAAACTCTTCCCAGCTATCCGTCCACTCGTTATTCATCACAGGCGGACCCCAATATGTTTTGCCGTGGAAGCCGAATTTGCCTGTGGGCGAAACCGATGTCTGATGCAGCCTATTTATGACGGCAATGAATTCAGGTAAGGGAGGTACCTGAGGCTGCAAATCACGGAAGCGGGTTAAGTAGAACGATTTGGTCTTACTCCCCTCGAAATGTCCCCAGGCAGTCGGGGCGACGACGTTGTCCGGTATGATCGCCGAAAGTGCTTTCTGGGACTCATACTCAGCTCTTGCCATATCGGTCCATTCAGCTCGATCAATGACCTTTGTGACGAATCATCAGTATAGCGCTGTGTTAAAAAACAAGTCGGCGGAGCACTCAAGCCTACCTTGAGGAAATATTGTTCCCTCTTGCCATCAGTATCCAGATCTACACGGAGCCCTTGTGACCACTGCATTTAGTTAAACGTCAGATATAAGGCTGGCCACATCTTTTGGTACTCAAGCAATATGGAGAATACTCTGGTTTTGCCATGAGGAACAACAGATAACACTTCGTGCCCGGCAGGAAGAGCTATCGAGGAGTCAGAGAAGTTGTGATCAAATGTTGTCTGCGTGCTAACAATGAACGGTTTCACTCACCGGCCAGAACGGCTGCATCAAGAGGCTGGGAGTTCATCGAGAACAGTGTCGTGTCTCCGCGTATGTTAGTCTGTGATCAGAAACTCGCGGGGGCGAGCATTGAGGGTACGCATAGTGGCAACCGCCGTTGGAGCCATCCGCGGAGGCGGGCTGGGATGGAGACAGATGATTGGTCTACGTCAAATCAGAAAATGCCTGTTGGTTCTCGGATTGCCACAATCCTTGTTGACGCCGCAGTGCTCCAATAACTAGCCAGTCGATTCAAGACAACACGGTCAAATGCAAGCGCCACCGGCCGAAGGCAAAGATCTCTCGGCCAGTCCCGACAGCCCAAGATGCGCGTTTACTTTTCATTCAAATACAGCTTTTCTTTCTGGGCTCCGTCCTGGTTTATCCATTAGTCCTGTATGCTGGCCCTGCCTCCTTCCGTATCTCAAGAACGTGTGCACCACTGCTATGAGCTTGTGCCGACGTGAAGCCAAGATATTTACTCTCATTTTATTCAAGTTCGTTGGGAAATTTCCTACATAGAAGAGAAAGCTATATCGTGAGAGCTATGCACATTGCATTTACACCACAGGGCACAAGTTCTCAACCTGCACACATTTCGTCCTAGACTTCCGCCCCTACTACTGTAATTGCACGACTGTGAGTTTCAGAGTCTCTCGTAGAACTCAGGTCGGGACAAATTCCCGATTACAAAGCGACCAATCTCCGTCAAGAAAGCGTGCCAATTGACAAGTGAACCCACCTTAGTAAGACCTCAACCGGAGCTGGAATAGACTTCCTCGCCAGCAACGTACGTGCTGAGGACTTTGGTCGACCCGATTTCGGTGGTGTCAACCTTGAACGGGTCGCGATCGATGAGAATAAAGTTGGCAGCCTTGCCAACCTCGATCGACCCGACGACGTCGTCGATCCCAGCGGCCTTGGCACCGTTGATACTGAAGATGCGTATTCCCTCTTCAACCGTCACCGCCTGCTCTGCCCACAGGGTTCCAGGAAACTGGCCCGTGGGGTCCTGGCGTGTGACGAGGCCGCCGATTCCCTGCCAGGGGTTGGGATCGGCACTGACGGACCAGTCGGAACCACCAGCCACGAGGACGCCGAGGTCCAGGAGGTTGCGGTTGGGCTGCATCTTGGAGGCGATCTCCTCCGGGAGCACGGCCGCGATCGCTGACGGGATCACACCTGGGTACCAGATGAAGGGGGACACCTCGGCCACAACGTTCAGGAGCTTCATGCGCTGACGGTCCTCGGGCGTGACGAATTGGCCGTGTGCGATGTGGTACTTCTGGGTTGACCCCTCGAGGCGCATCACCTCGAAGGCGTCCATCGCGACCCGCACCGACCAGTCGCCGGCGCAGTGGATCTTGGTATGACGGCCCTGTTCACGATACAGCCTCAGGGTATCGACCAGCTCTTCGGTCGTGTTGTACACAAGACCGTGGTAGTTGCAGCCATGCTCTGGTGAAGGGAGGTACGTGCCGAGGAATCCGGCCGTCTGGGTCGGCGGCACGCCGTCGAGGACGAGCTTCGTGAAATCAGTGCGGACGCGGTCACGGTTGGCCTCGCGGGCATGCTGATCGAACTCCGATTGCGAAATATTAGGCTCCGCGAATCCCCCTCGCATGGCGAGGCAATTCGAAACCCAGCCCTTGAGCTTGTTCTCTTCGTCGAGGGAGACCATGGCATCCAGCTGCGATTGGCTGACGGCGGCATCCTGGATCGAGGTGACTCCAAAGGAGTGAAGCAGTTCCCATGCCCTCAGGGAGTAGCTCTTCAGGTCCTCCAGGGTGTCGGGCTCGGCTGCCGCCTGAGCTGCGCGGACGGGCGCGGCAGCACCCTCGATGAGGACTCCAGTAGCTCCCTCGGTAGAAATACCAGCCGCTTCGAGGGCAAGAGTATTCGCCCATACGTTATGATGACTGTCGTCTGAGAGAAGCACGGGATGACCGTTAGAGGCTTCATCGAGACGCTTGAGGGCGTCGGTATTGGAGATCTGTGACAGCAGGGTGCTTCCCCAGTTGCCACCCACGACCCAGGCGGAAGCATCAGTCAAGTTGGCCGAGTAGGATTTAATTCGACCCAGCACATCGTCAAGTGAAAGAGCCGCTGAGAATTGCAGCTCTTTCATCAGCATCTTTCCGCCGCCAATGTGATGAATGTGCGTGTCAAACAAGCCTGGTGCTACCGCTGCTCCAGCCATGTCTTTCACCACCGTCCCGGAACCAATGAATGGCTCGAGTTCGGCGTCGTTGGCGGAGACGGCCACAAACTTCCCATCCTTGACCGCGAAGCCAGTGGCGGTGGAGGCCGATCCTTCCGCGGCAGTGAAAACACTGGCGTTGCGAACGACCATATCAGCATCGGAAGTCATGTTCTGTGCAAAGCGAATTCTTGTCAGGGTGTCGTCGGTGCTGGGCTGAGTGTTGTTCACCGTCGTGTTGCAGTCAATGCTGGCTCCCAGAGATCCGCCAAAGAACCCCAGGAGCGCGGCTGCACGCAAAACATTTAAAGATGATTTTAGCGCCATTATGCTTGAGCGCATTAGAGTTAGTCAATGGCGAGAGCGCGAGCAAGCACGTAGATATATACATTTTCGAACACTCATCGCTCAAAACGGCCTTGGATATCGATCATGAACTTGACATGATTGGAAGCGCATAGGATGTCCTAAACAAGCATACTTTATTGACGAAAGCGCAAACACCTCCCTAGATAGGCTTAGTGACCGACCCACTCCCTTCCGATGTGACCATGTTAGGCAGATAAACATACATTAGAGATGGCTTGGCCTCCGGTAGATTAACCAATGGTACAAATTAATGTTTCCCGCGTATAGGTGTGGGTATCACTTCCGAACTCCCATACATACCGCCAAGTTGCCAGACCGATACCTTGATACCACCAAAAGGGAGAGACGCTTGAATTGATTATTGGTCTCTCGCATACACAGCGCCGGACATGCTGCCATTTCACATTATTAATCCGTCTGTAATCTACAGGTGCCATGGGGCACTCCCGAAGCGCGGGTGACGGCCATTCTGATTAATCACAGTGGTACTGTGGCTGCGTTGTGGACTTGACAGCTGAAGAACTCGTGGGCTACTGGCCCCAACGGCTCGCCTTCTCCGGTTCTGTCCTTTCCTGTCCTGTACCGCGCTTCAGTACCATCTTAATAACTGCGCTGAGTTATAACAATGACGGCATCCGGCATCAGGTACCGGCTACTTGATGCGAGAGCAAAAAAGGGGTATTTAAGTTGAAAGAGTTCCACTTAGTATGATTCATGCAATCGAAATAGCCGCCATGATAGCCTGGATCGTCAGATAGTTCATCCGAAAGCAAGTTCCGGCATTCACAGACATCGCGGACATGTGGACCTGTACATTGAGAATTATGTAGTTAATCTCAGGACCCTCTTGCGCCACCTGTCTCAAGCACTATTTTCTTTTCCAGCACTCTGTCTCCGTCCAACTATATGTCCGCCAAGACATCAGTGATTCCAGTCGGAATCATGAAATATTCGTGCCCAGCCTTTTCTCTCAAGGATTCTTGAACTGTACTACAAAAGCAAATCAGACTTAATATCCTCACAAGAGACCTGAGGGTTAGGTTTGTGCCCGGTGCTCAGTGATATGAACAGTATGCATCAATTTCACACAAACCTAGCTACGCTGCCTTCAGATTATATACAAGTCAATGGCATCGGACATGGAATAACCTAGGACACTGGAGCTTCAGAATCATGGAACTTTCCCAGCTTCAGCAGCGCCTTCGCGTTGTCCCTGCCGATCTTCTTGTAGTTCTCCACGCCACCAACAGCAGCCTTGACCTCCTCAGCCTTGCCATCCCACCAAGCAGAGCAGTTCTCAATCGTCTCATACGGGTAGTCGACGCTGAACAGGACACGGTCGGCCCCGATCTCGTCGACAACATACTTGAGCGTGTGGCTGGAGAAGTGGCCCGAGGTGGTGACCCAGATGTTCTGCTTGAAGTAGTCGTAGATGGTCTTCTTGCAGTACCTGGTGTTGCCCTCCTCCTGGGCGATGGGCCGCTTGACGTCCTCGAGCCAGTGGTTGATGCGCCAGAAGTCAAATGGGATGTGCTCACCCAGATGGCCCACGATGACCTTTGCCTTGGGGTGGCGGTCGAAAACACCATTGACGATGAGGCCCATCAGGTGCAGGCTGACGGCGTTGGCGAAAGACAGGGGCGGACCGATGAGGGACTTTCGCTGGGCATAGAGCTTGTCGAAGACGACATCCGCGGGCGCGGCAGGGTGGATGTACAGCGGGACGTCGAGCTCCTCGAGGACGTCCCAGAAGGCGTCGTACTGCGGCTGGTCGTAGAAGAGGTACTCCTCGCCGTTCTTGCCCGCGTGCTGGAAGTCGCAGAGAAGGGCGCCGTGGAACCCGAGCTCCTTGACGCAGCGGGTGAGCTCCTTGCCGGCCTGCACCGGGTCGTGCATGGACAGGCACGCGAAGGCGCCGAGCTTGTCGGGCTTGGACTTGATCTGGCCGGCTACCCAGTTGTTGACCTCTGTGGCGCGGCGCTCGGCCTCGGCCTTGTTGGCGATGCCCTGGATGCCGGGGACGGTGAGGGACACGATGCTGTATAGCCAAATGTCAGCTTTTGGCAAACAATAAGTCATTTCAAACGGTGCAGAGTCAAGAAGTTATGTGTTATCGAATGGACTTACGTGTAGCCAATACCGTGGTCATCAGCGAGCTTAACACGCTCGTTGTTGATGTCGCTGATTTGCCTCATGTAACGAGTGCGGTCATCCTTCGCAATGTACAAGGCTGCTTCCCGCTGAGACTTGGCCTCCATGCCGGCCATCTCATAGGCCTCTTCCAGTGCGATCTTGCCCAGCATTTTGACGAATGTTTTGGAGTTGAAAAGATTGGGTGATGTTCAAGAAAGTTCCGCTTGGTGAGCTTTGGAATGTGTGTTGAAGTGATTTGTATATGTTTCTGAACTGAGAGTTGCACATACCGTGTCGTCCTTGGAGTCGTCCATTATATAGTTGTTGTAGTCTTTAGGAAAGCTTTGACTGACATGTCGCTTCTTGCGTTGAGAGCGAAAGTCCGCGAACGTCGCCTTTGGCGTCATGATCGTTCTGCGAACCTGCCATCTGGCGGACATGTGTCCCTCAGAATGTCGAGATCATGATGCCATGTGTAAGACAAGATCTCGAGATCTCGAGTCAAGACCCAGTTTTCCTGTGGGGATACTCCCTAGACTTCGCGCAGGCGAGCTGGTAGTCGGAAGAGCTGCCCGACACTCGGAAGTGGTACCTTACGCGGCCACATTGGCGAGGAATCAGAACATGTTTCCTATTCTGTCCTGCAACTACAGTGACATGCGGGTATCTCGCGATGGCCCCCGGTTCGCGGCTCGGGTAATTTACGGAAGCAGCGAAGACAGGAAAGCTTGTTTCTTAGGACCGGCCGATTCAAGTGGGACATTGGGTCGCCCCCTGGGGTATGGAACAGCTGCCGACGCGAAAAAGCTCTAAGGAGCAACCTGGACCCTTCAATCGCATGATGTTTGAACATCCTACCGATTTCGAAGTGTACCGTCACGCAGCAATTGTGGTCTGAGTTGTTGTGTGCTATCCGATCCGACCTCAATAGCTCCGAGCCGATGGCAGCGAAGCGTATTGATCCGGTCTAAGCCAAAGGATGAAAGTGTATGATACCTACGTATTCAATATCACTGCTGCATTCTTTTGAGATAGGCCTGCTTGGTCAAGTTTCAAAGCCATTGTCATAGTTTCTAGAAACATAGCAGGATGTTGGGGGGTTATCGCACGCTAGTCCTTCGGATAATAGTGCCTACAGTGCTCGGCCTATAGGGCTTCCAATAGAGAGATAGGTCGTTTGGCCAGGGTACTTGCTAAGCTTTTTCGACTACTGCAGTCTTCGGATCGAACAATAGCGGCCCGGGGGCTGCCATTTGCCAGGCTTGTCCGGATAAAGCACCTGTGGGGCCTCGGAACGTTTAGTCCAGCATCCGAGCCTCACTGGTATAGACATCCGACAACCCATCTACTATGTAGTCTATCAGAGTCAATTGGTCAAACAGCTCAAAGTATACCGGAATACGCTCCAATGAATGCACTTTCGAATGCTACACCGTATGCTGCGCAGGACTTTGATCGGGTCACGAACAGGTGAAGGAGTCCATGAGCAGATCGCAACACAATCCGACATGCACAAATTGCTCGGCTATTACCCGTTCTGAACGGGAATGAATTTCTCCTTTTCCCAGGTTCTTTATTCTCTTTGAAGTGTGATCCGCGAATTGACGAGCATCTTTTCTTCGCGAGATGCCGAGCGGTCCTTCTCATCGGACGAAGTTCAGGAGTTACTGCTGACGTCCTAGCCAAATATCTCACGACATATCGATCGGCCCGGATGCGTACATCGGGGGCTTTTACGGCTGCCCAGAAAATTTATATCCTGTATTCTCTGATTCAATTCTGTATGCAAAGGCCCCATACATAACCTTGAAAACTCAAGCAATGTGAGAGTTAACTTGGTACTGATGTTTGAATGTGGACTTCGGATTACTGTTTCCATAGTTCCCATTCATGTTCTTTCCAGATATAGGATTGTTCTCAGGCCGTTCTCATGATGTCATGTTACGATTCTTGCTTCCAATATCCAGATACCACCATTCACCTGTCATGAGCAAGCTATATTCTGTCAGTATGGATAAAAGCCCACCATCAACTTCCTCCATCTCCAGAATCTCGTCCATGCCTGAAAGAAGCTCTTCATCATTCTTTTGAATCGCATTGATGATAATGATGACGAGGAAGTGGCATACGCACAAAATGGCGCTCAAAAGCATCCGGCCCGCGCTCAATTGGCCAACAAAACCCTTCTTTCGAGGTCCATCTGGCAGCCGAGGCCATGGCCTGCCTGAGAATATCAAAGGATCCGGGTGTCTCCATCCAAACCTGGTACTGACGGACAGCCACCACCTCAGCTGTTCTCTGCGAGCCCCAAGCATCACCTTCCACGGGATAAACCTGGCCGAACTCGTTGCGAGCCGCAAGGCTGTCCGTGTCCAACATCCACAGCCAGATATGCTTGTTCGTGCGGCCGGTCTCATAGACGCACCTCCTGACCAGTGCCCTCATCTGAGATGTCTTGTTATTCCTCCAGGACATTTTCCGGGAGACTTTGATGAGATCGATGTCGAAAAGGTCCTCGAGAAAGCTTGACTTGGTGCCCAAGAACTCGCAGATGTTCTCTATCGTCTCTTGTGCGATAGCGTTCCCGCGCACATATGTCCCAAGCAAGGCAACAGAGACGCGCTGAATATCTTGGAGGCATCGCAGCGCCTTGATTGCCATCAACGTGAGGGCGACTTGATGGCCCAGGGTCGCTTTCTCCTGTATCTGTTCAAAACTTCGGTGCGTAGAGAAATAGTTGCCGTGGCCTTCCATTTTCCTGTATCGGTAGATGAATCTGTATGCTTCCTCATCTCGGCCCTGTCGGAGATATAGGACAGGGATGAGATCGCGGGTGGTAAAGTAGATGCCCCTCTCGGGAGTGTGATACCCGAGCTCGTAATTTTGATGCAAACCGAGCAGAAAACGTTGCGAACGCTCCACGGCTTCGGTGGTGGCGAAGAGGTGAAGCGTGACATCCACATGGATCAACATGTTTTTGTTATTCAAGTCAGGACTCGTGACCTTTTTAAATCGACCGAGCTCCATGAATCTGCACGTCAGAGAGTGTCTTTCGAGATCAGCATCCATGTCTAGGTTTTATTCATGTCAGCCTCTGAGTGAGGATGGGATTGATAGCTTGACTGCTAAGAAAAGATATTAGAGAGAGTTCTCACGGAGCACTCACGTTCCTCGCTACAGTAGTATGTGACTCGGCAGTTGCACGTAATGATGTTCCAGTTGCACGTAAGGAGGTTCTCCTTGCTGGAGCAGACTTCGCAGCTTCGTGAGGGGAGAGTAAAGTCTGGGGCTGCAGCTAATGCAGGCCCGGCTGGAGGATCATGGAAAAGAGGCATGTTTCCTTATTTGGGACGGACTTATAGATCAGTGTTGGAGGTTAGGAAATGATATTGGTGCTGGTGTGTTGAAGTGTGGGAACATGTAAGCTATTTTGGGGGACAGGAAAAGAGGAAGTCCAAGGTTTATGACACAGGCAATTCACATTTCACCAATGATTCAGTTGAAGAGCTTGTAGCGCTAAGGACGGCTTGTAAGCTAAAGTATAGTAGGGCAAATCCTCTTGAGTAGTTTGGCACCGGTGGACACTCCAAATGAATCTGTTCGGCCTTGTCTTACTTAGGGTCCTCCCAGTAGAAAACTTAGAAAACTGTGCGCCTTTAGCGTTGGTTTCTGTTGCATACATGTAGCTGCCAGGAGAAATCGCTTGGTGCTAAAGCCAAACACTCTTTGAACGTATGGCAACGAGAGAAGATTTCGTAAAGTTTTTGAGACTCCACAAATCCATTTTGCAACTCCAGTTCTGCTTTTATGTACTGTAGGCTCCAAGTTGGATCAATCGAGTAGACTAGTTTCATCATGTTGCCTTATGCACAGAAATGACTTCTTTTATTGGCTGATTATCTTAACATTAGAAAATTATTTTAATATTTCTTGCAGAAGAACAAGCTCTCACTCTGCGTCACCTGATCCAGCTCGTCTTTTTGGAAGTAGCTGATACTACAAGAAGACTGTTCCGTACCCATCACCATTTCCTCGCAGGACATCAGCCCTCTGAGCCTGGACAACGGGGAAGTCACCCGACATAGCCAACGTCTCCACCTCCATGGACGGCAAGGGCGTGTCCTTCCACTTCTGCTGGATGCCCCTCGCAGTTTGCAAGAACCGCGCTTTCAGGCCATCATACCCATCGACAACCAGCTTGCCTCCTTTCTTGACAACCTTTCCGCCGACGAGCACGGTGTCGATATCACCCACGCTCGCGTGCAGGATCACCGCGGCGACAGGGTCGACCCAGCCCAGCAGCGCGGGCGAGTCACCGTCCCAGAAGACAAGGTCCGCCTTGGCGCCCTCCTCAATGACACCGAGGTCCTCCCTCCGCAGCGCGAGGCCGCCGTTGCGCGTGGCGAGGAGGAATGCCTGGTTGACGCTCTGCGGGTTCGTGGCGGGCAGCATCCAGCGCTCGATGACGTCCGCGTACACCCTGTAGCGCGCCTGCTGCAGCCAGATGCGCGCCTGGGTCAGGATGTCGGTGGAGAAGGTGAAGTGGGTGTCGACGCCGAGGGCGGCCTGGTCCTGGACGAAGTAGTTCTTGGGGTGGGTGTGGCCGTAGTGCATCTCCGACTCGGGCGTGATGGAGATGTACTGGTTGGTGGAGCGTAGGAGGGCGGCACCCGTGGCGGTGAGGAACGAGGCGTGTGCGAGGACGACGGCGCGGGAGCCGTTCAGGTAGCCCAGGCTGTGAAGGTCCTCGGGGGAGTTGGTGATCTGCCACGGCCCTTGGAGGGAGTGAGATGTGACCAGGGGGACTTCAAACTCATCGGCTAGGGACATGATGGACTTGATCTCTTCCACATTGCCGTCGGGCCCGAAGGAGTCATACGCAATTCCCAGAGTGGTGGAAGTGTTGGCGAAGTCAGCCCTGGTGGCGATGTCTCTGAAGTTGGCAAGTTGCTCGGTTGTGGTGTAGTTCGTAACGTTGTGGAATGTGTAGCACCAGAACACTCGGGCCCCTGAGTCGATACTCGCTTGTAAACCAGCCTCGGACGTCTCATTCGACCACGTGTGGTGTGCGTGGTCGAGGGTGGTCGTTACTCCTGCAGCCTGGGCTTCGTACAGCCCGATCAGCTGCGAGATGTACACGTCGTCTGGCGTCCAGGACCCGGCTGCTGCGAACTCGCCATATCGGGAAAAGTACTCGACAAGGCTTGTGTTTGAGCCGATTGTTCTGTACGCTGTCTGCCAACCGTGTCGATGCGTGTCGATGAAGCCAGGGGTAACAATTTTGCCAGTGATGTTGACTACTTGCGAGTCTGCAGAGATGTTTGACGGAGCAGACTCTGAGATTTCAGTGATCGTATCATCCGTTACTGTGATGGAGCCATCCCTAATTACTCGAAGCCCTTCGGTTGCTCTATCGAAAGCAACAATCGTTCCACCCTGGTAGTGAGTGGTCGCTGCTTCAACGACGGCCGGAAGAAGAGGAACAACGAAGCTCAGGAGCCTGTGCATTTTGCCTGGCGGTCACGGGGAGGCAAGGAAAGGAATAAAGCGGGATGGTCTCACCACTCTGCAATAGGAGGAAGAATCCATCATGGGCATTATATAGTATCTAGATCTTGCTTACTTCGGATTCACCGGTTAAATCGTGGGGCTAAGAGGAAGGGAAAAGAAGCTATAAGTCAAGGTGGTGTCCTGATCCACAGCGCACGGATTTAGGCATCGGCCATGGCTCAACACCGGAAATCCATGATCATCACGGAAACCCGCTCAACGAGAAAAACATTGATATCGAAGAAATCAATAGAACAAGGTCAAAAAGGATCAAAGTCTTGTGATTGATGTTTGGTAGAGGCCGAATTGGGACGTTAAAAGCATATGCAACCAAACACTGATGCTTGACTAATGCGCAGTCTAACTATACTTAACTTGAATGTTTCGGAGCTTTTCAGGAGTAGATCGCATCTGTGAGCTGCGGCTGATTTCTAAATCCGTTGGCGATCCGCTTTGTTTGTAATCGCTAAGGCACTATCGGCCCATGGCCGTCTTTTACCGTGCGACTTCGTAAAGATTGCACGAGTGTATACGTCACAAAAACTGGGTCAGGTTCCAATGGCCAAGACGCCTTGGGTCGCGAGAACCGGGTTGACGAGCACCGGGGCCAAGAATCTTCTCGATCTTCAGGGCTCTCACCTCAACTTACTATCATCGAAGAGGTAAATGTCCAATTTTTGTTTCGCTCTCGGATCCATGTGGTGGTGCTGGGTGCATCCGCCTTAGCAGCAGGTAAGCAGCTCCTCCGACAGGGACAGTTCTATCGTGATTTGCGCGACTATGAGGGACGAGATCTACGATTTGAATCGATTAACCCAAAGGGTAAATCATGTATAACTAGGTGTACAGCGGCAATACGGGGGAACTTCGGACGTACAACGAGAAATTTTCAAGCCGTGTTGTGCTATATGTGCCGTCCATATATGGGGCTCAAATAAGCTTTCTCCGAATGCATAACGTACATGGGTTGCAGTAACCCTGACAGGCTGCTGACCAAAGATGAGCGAACCCCTGAGATGATCCCCCATATGAGCCTCCAGTAATACTTCCTGCAATAGTCCTACCGCCGGGAAACCCCGCCGTCTATCATATGCACAAGGTTTGTCTTGGACGTCGACGCTCGAAGGGCAAATAACAGCATCAGCGTGCCCCTGAGGCCAATTTTTGGAGAGTATTGAAGCGAAGCTTTTGTGGACGTAGCTGAAAGATTATTTGGGACGGACGCTCATGACAAAATTCCCTCAGGTATGCACTGAACAATGGTCAGTATCTTGGTAGCATCAAGGTCACTACAAGCTGCACAGCAGCCTGATAGAAACAGGCCGGGAGCCACGTCGGGGCCTGAAAGAATTACTGGACCATTGAATCTGGGTAGGAAGATCAATTTTGATTTCGTTGAGGGTTTGGCTAGTGAATAGTATTATGCACCTGGTCCATATGTCATATATAGACTGAATCGCCTCAAGTGCTGACTGCACACTGTAGCCTGTTCCGGCTGTCACCGCACAAAACGAGACCCCTCTCCTTCCACCTAGAGAAATCATTCCTACTCGCAGTCCGCGCTGGCGACTATGCTCAGTTCGTTGGGAGGAATCTCGATGTTGCACTTCCCGTTCTTGCAGATCGAGAATGTTGCCGGTACCACCCTCGCAAGTCTGCCCATCGGTACTAGCACCTGAAGCAGCAGCAGCTTTGTTCACTGTTAGTTCACGACGAATTCAAAAAGTGCTGCCATGGAATATGGTCTCACCATTCGAGTTGCCGTTGGCGTTGCCGTTATCGTTGTTGGCAGCATTGCCGCCGCCGCCGCGAGGCATGGCGAGGGCTTGTCCGGCCAACGTGGCGGTGATGATCCAAGTGAAAGTAGAGAACTGCATTTTGATATACACTGACAAAGGCAGAAAGAATTGCACCGGGCAACGAATGTTCTAAATAAACAGTGAAAGTTGAAGTGAAGGGAATGGTTGGTCTGTTGAGTTAGATCAAGCACATTTGCAATAGCCACTTTATATAGTAGAATACCAACTTTATAAGAAATCTCATGAATGAATTCACCGAAGGCCGAATACACCGCTTATAGTAGCATTTGGTTCTGACTCTCGGTACCTATGTCGAGTGCTGAGACTTGTTTGACGCAGGTGGGTGAAACGTCTTGGCTCCACGTTGCCGCCGAATCCTACTGAGTTGGCATATTGTGGAAAGTCTCCCCCTAAAATTTACCTAATCCTTCACCTTCGAACACACATCTGGCATGATCTCAGTGAGTTGATGCTACTCTCACAGACGGTTGAGACATCTTAGTTTGCCTCATGTATGACCTGCCATCCCACTTTCAAGCTTCGGACGAAGCTTCAGGCGCAACTCAGAAGATTCCAATGCTAGGATTATCAGCATACCATTCTCCTTTTTCCAGAGCATACACGCCATAGAGCTACTCCATGAGACGGTCATTAAGTTGCCAAGACGACCCAATTTCCATGACATGAAATCACCGTTGAGAACAGCGCTGTGCACGAAGATTTGACAACAAAAGACAATCCAGACCAAGCTCAAGTCCGACTGCTGTGACCTCCCGAGAGGTTCTCTTAGGCTGTCAAGATTCAATATCAATGTGAACGTAGTAGTCAAATTCCGAGACATGAAGGTAGACTGCCCTCTGATTTAGACGAGTGTGTATAAAACTATGCGGCTTCTAAATCCATGAGAAACTGACAAGCGCTCGGTGCTCCCCTAGTCTCAACCCCTTTTCCCTACATCAGAGTATGGTTTCACACCTCCTCTCGAGTAGCAGAGCGACTGTAGATTGGAGATGTTCCGTAGAGCTTTTCGAGAGACTACTGATAGGGCATGCCACATAGGATGAGGTCCGGATCAGAGATCTCGACCGCTAGATTTCTACCACATGCCTTTGTCTTTGGGTCCAATCATTCCTTCTTCCAAGACCTTCCAGCCTGTCAGTGACATGAACGCCACGCGGTAAAATTGGGCAGCTCGCTGACGTTTGTGGGGATTCACGGCTGTTCGCATCAGCTTAGCCAGCTCTTCCTCGTGGAGCAATCTATTGTCCCCTGCCGGGCAACAGGTGCAGATGACCACAATCCGGCGCCCGACAGCTGCTATATCCCTGTATCCTCCCGTGACACATGAGCTCCGAATCTAAACCCCGAGATATTCCCCCTGTTGATGCCTAGTTGAAAGCCTGAATTCCTGTCTCCAAACGTCACACTTGGGTCTTGTTGCTTTTCCGCAAATTTCCTTGCTTCATCTTGAATCGTTCTTTTCAGGCTTTCCAGTAACTCTAGCAGGATCTCAAGCATGGCGCGTCCTTCCCCTGCCGTGCGATGCATACCGGCTTCGTCCGAGTCTTCGTATATCTCTTCAGTGCCACTGGTGATTCCTTGTTTAACTTTTGTGGAGCTAAGCTGATTGAACTGGGTATTGAGCAAAGAGAGCTGCCGATCGGTGTTGGTGATTGAATCGGCGATGTCTTTCTCCATTGCAGCGATAGTGGTCTTCAACTCCTCAGTGACACGCTGGCCACCCATCGAACTGTGCCTATATAAACCATTAGAAGCTGATAGTGTACCGGGTTTCTTGAAGGCCTCAATTAGGAAAGACTTCTTACAACGCCGCTATGCTGACGACTAGGTTTAGAGTTGTCCGATATTTCTGTAGGCGTTCGGACATGGCTCTGATATGGTTCTGTCGAAAAATACCAATGCTGACTCGATCCCGCCGTGACATTTCGCCCTCAATAGAATGACGAGTCCACCGTTGCAAGTCGGCCCTGAACTCGGTGCAAGACTTCGTGCAAGACTTGATGGCAGTCCGCGATTGCTCGACTACCGTCGTGCCTAGCGCGATCCATTCTTGCTCATTGACTCCTTTGAGTGATTCCAGTGATGTTTCAACGAAGCCAATATCTTGACTCAGAGTGCTCACAATAGCTGGTGCCTCTGAGATATTTTTCAGATCATCCAGCAGGTGCTTAGTTGTATCAAGCGCAGGGGCGATAATGCCAAACACTCCCGCTACAATGCTGAAAGGATCGGACATGCTTGATATGGATGATGTTTGGCTTGAGTAGTGAAGAATCCTCGTTGGCAGACTTCAGCTGGAGGTATAACGCTCCTCTCAAATAGGCAGACGCGGGGTTTGTGTTACCTTCAAGAATTCTGCTGCCCGGTGTCTTGATAATTTGCAACGCCAAGGAGCCTCCCTCCCATCACGTGCATGCCTTTGAGAGCCTGACACCTTGGAGCCTTGCCAACACTGTCAATCCAACCTGCCCAACCCATCGTATCATCCTCCGTATCATTCAGTTCTCGATTGCAAAGTTTTGGATCTTCATGGCTGAGCAAACTGCAATTACTTTCGGAGACCAGAACCTGGGGTTCCAAGTCGGGTTAAACTACGGAGCAATCAACAACGAATTACATTTGCCCCATGGTAAACCATGCGAATCGCCTGCCATAGCATGCGCTAAGAAATTTTGATAGAAAAGCCAGAAACTCCGCCGAAACCATGCCTCACGATCCCCTTCAGCCGCGATACTCACTTCGTCGAACGCAATGCACTCCTCGACAAACTACCTGATGCTTTCTCCGACCAACATACCCGTGCTGCGTTCGTGGGCTTGGGCGGGGTAGGCAAGTCGCAACTCGCCATCGAGTACTGCTATCGGACAAGGGACATAGCGGCACAAAAGAATGAACCCATCTGGGTGTTCTGGATCCATGCGGAGACGCAGGCGCGCGTGGAGGAAGACTTTCGATTCATCGCTGATACTGTCAAGCTCTCGGGGAGAAAGCAGCAGAAGGCGGACATTCCGCTGCTTCTACAACAGTGGCTCCGTAACAGGGAGAACGGACGGTGGCTCCTCGTTTTGGACAACGCGGAAGAGGCCAGCGTACGCTTCAATGTCGACCATGATCCTACTGGAGCCACATCGCAAGGCCGGAATAGAGCTCTCTCAACATATCTGCCGCAAGACTCCCACGGATCGATCCTGACAACAGCGAGAAATAAGGATGTCGCTCGGAAGCTGACAGGCAACTATAACACCATCATTGTGGTTGACCCTATGGGCAAGGATCAAGCACTTCAATTGCTCAGCAAAAAGGCCGGCAAGCAGCCTGATATGGAACATGGTGCGGCGCTGGTGGAAGCCCTTGAATACATGCCTATGGCTATTAGTCAAGCTGGGGCATATATTCAGCAGCAGGCACCGCGATCCTCGATCGGCGAGTATTTGGAGGAATTCCTAAAGAGTGAACGACGGAAGATCAGCCTTTTGAACTGGGACGAGGAGAGCCTGCGACGAGACCATAGTGCATCAAACTCGGTGATGGTGACTTGGCAGATCTCATTCGAATCTATGCGTTCAAAGCAACCATCAGCAGCTGACCTGCTCTCGCTGATGAGCTTTTTTGACCGCCAGGGTATCCCGGAGTGGCTGGTGCGACCTTCTGACAACAAGACGAGTCAGGAAAGCAACAAAAGCGAGTATGATGACGATGGGAGCAAACACAGTGGAAGTGAAAACGATGATGACAGCGATGCTTCCGGTCCTAGTGACGCTTCTGAGGACCCAGCTGGTCAGGCCTTTGAGGATGACCTGGCGATACTTCGAAATTACTGCCTCATATCCTTGAACAAGACAGGTGACATCTTCGAGATGCACAGTCTTGTGCAACTAGCGACGAGGAAATGGCTAGACGCCGACAAAAGAACGGAGCAGTTCAAGGAGCAATTTATAAGTCGGATGGCCCGCGAATTCCCACTAGGAGAATACAGAAACTGGGCCACATGTCGAGCACTGTTTGCACATGTCGAAAGGGCGATCAATCACCGTCCAATCGGTGGCAAGCCGCTGGAGGATTGGGCGCTGGTCCTGTACAATGGTAGCTGGTATGCACATGGGCAAGGCAGATACAGCTTAGCAGAGAAAATGGCCAAGAAATCACGGGACGCTGCGATGGGGACACTGGGATATGAGCATGCACTGACCTGCAGGAGTAGGTCAATGGTTGCTCAAGCCCTCCTCAGACAAGGGAAATATCAGAAAGCTGAGAAGCTAGTTGTGGAGCTAGTAGAGCTTCAGGACCAAAAGCTCGGACCTACCCATCTGGACACGGTTATCAACAGAGCCAACCTAGCAAGAACGTACATCAAGCAAGGCCACTGGGAAAAGGCCCAAAAATTGTTGAACGAGGTGGTAGAGATTCACAGGCAGGAGCTCGGGCCCACCCATCTCTCCACACTCTCCAGCATGGATACCCTAGCCGTAACATACTACCACCAACGCCAATGGGAGGAGGCTGAGAAGCTATTACTGGAGGTCTTGGAGACCTTGAAGCAAGAATTTGTGCCCGCTTGTCCCGACACACTCGTTACCATGAACAACCTAGCATCAATATACCTCGCGCAAAACCACTTGGAAGAAGCTGAGAAGCTACTTACAGAAGTAATAGAAACTTACAAGCAGATATTTGGGCCTACACACCCCAATCTGCTTGCTGCTATGAGCAACCTGGCATCGGTGTTTTCGAAACAATGCCAATGGGAAGAGGCTGAGAAGCTGGAGATGGAAGTGATGGAGACTCGCAAAAAGATATACGGGCTTGACCATCCTGACACACTCACCAGCATGAACAACCTGGCTCGGACCTGGTACTGTCAAGATCGCACCACCAAGGCTATTGCCTTAATGGACTCATGCGTCCAGCGAAGCCGCAAAGTACTGGGACTGGAGCATCCAGATACCCTTGTATCCACCAAAAACTTGGACGAATGGCGGCGCAATGAGGAAATACCCCAGCTCTTGCAGGATTGAAATACCTACATCTCATCCGTCTTTCACTGTCTAGCGGGTTGCGAAAACTAAACACAATCATCAATGTAAACCTCACTGTTCAGTAGGTACATCCATTGAAAAGTGGCTGTAATCTTGAGATCTAAATCCTGTGAAGTTAATACTAAACCTAGACACCCATATCAAACAACACAAATGTCACGCACCATTGAATCAGCTGCTCTTAATCAACTTCCTGCTCTGCTAGCTGTTCACATTTCATTCCAAAAGACGACAGTGTAAATATTTCAGAACAAAGAGATCAAACCATAGATGGGTTTGAATGCCAGAGGTGAAAAGATAGGTCATGCAGGCTCAGAATGACCAGCATGGGGAAATCACAGACACGAGCCAGCTTCTAAAGTCTCAAAATCTACCCGAGCCTTCCCAGCAGCCTCAGCAATCTCGGGACGGCATCAACAAATCAAGGATATGGTCATGTAAATTGTGGGGGAATGCCTAAGTCTACAACCACTCCGATTCCTCTTTTTCGAAGCGTCTTCACCGTAGGAAAGCCAGCAGCAACGCACCCATAGTAGCCCTGCTGCAGTCTGTGTTCTAGCCCATCTAGCTTCTTTCTATACACAACACCCATATAGATAGACTATTTATTAGAAAACAGATATTTATATTTATAAAAACATCTAGTATATTCATATAAGTTACCCTTAGTATAATTATAAAGAACCTATACTAATTTCCCTATATATAAGTACTAAATTAACTTTATAACTATAGTAATTAATAATCTTATTATCTTTATAGTAATATAACTATTATAATATTCTTTAGTATATAAATTACTTAAATTACTAATAAATAAGTACCTATTTAGTTTATATAAATTATAATTTTATTATAAATCTCCTTTTTATTATTATTAATAATAATAACTTTATTAGTATTTTAATTTACTATTACTAACTTATTAATACTTCTTTTTACCTTTATATATTATTTTTTAATTACTAAACTTATACTTAAGTATAATAGTATTAAGNNNNTAAAGTAAATCTTATAATATTTTTAGGCTATTTTTACTTTTAAAGCCTTTAATTTACTTACTTTATAAGCTCTTTTATTAGCTATTAGTTTTAATAAATAATAGTTTATTAAGAATTACTATTATAAGTATTAATATTATTAAAAAACTAAAAAGTATTATTATTATATTTAAAAATAAAGTTTATTTATTATATTAAAGCTATTATTACTTTTATTTTATTATTAGCCTTACTATTAAAATTCATTATATTTAAAGTTATCTTCTTACTTATTATAGCCTTTTTATAGCTTTTAAAAATACTATTTTTATTACTAATAAATATATTAAAATTATAAAGTCTATTCTTTATAATAGTAACCTTTTTTAATAAAAGAATTATTAAAAAGAAATTCTTAAAAAAAAAGTTATAATTAAAATAGTATACTTTATAAATATTACTTTTTTTAAAAAAAAAGTTTACTTTTAATTTATTAGCTAATTTATTAATATAAATTAAGCTAAATTATATAAAGATAAAGTAATAATATATAAATCTTATATAATACTCTTATAAGGCTTTTTATTAAAATATTTAATAAACTTATTAATAAGTTATTATAAAAAGCTTAAGTATTACCTTTATAATTTAAAAAAATAGTTTTTTTAATTATTTTTACTTATTAAATTTCTTAAAAAATACTATCTTTTAATATATTTTTTTAAAATAAAAATTATAAGCTACTTCTTTAAAAGCCTTATAATTAGTTTTTATTAAATAAAGAATATTCTTTATATTATAGCTTAAAAAGGCCTTAATTTTCTAATATATATATTTTATAAAGAATATTATATATAAGTTAAAGTTAAGAGTCTTATAAGTTATATAAGTAGCTTATTTAATAATAATTTTTTTTATTTTATTAATATAATAAATCTTAAAGTAATTAATAATTATTATTTAGTTTAAAAAGGTCTTAAAAAGATATTATTAAGTTATATTAAAGATTTTATAATTAATTAAATACTTTATAATTTTAAAAAAATTAAAAAAAGCTATTTAAGTATAAAGAATTTTATTAAGTATTCTTAAGAGTATTATTAATTTACTTTTTATTAAAGTATTAAAAAAAATAAGATTCTTATCTTTATTTTCTTTAAGTTTTATTACCTTACTACTTTTTAAACTATTCTTTATTATTACTAATATTATTAATAATTTTATTATTAGCTTTTTTTATTTCTTTTTAATATTAAAGATAATATTTATATTTATATAAAAGATATATAATTAATACTTTAAATAAGAAAATTTATACTTTAAAGTATTAATTAAAGTATTATTATAATTTATAATAAAGATTATAAAATTAATAACTTAGTACTTATAAAAAAGCTTATAAACTTACTTAAAAAGCTACTAAAAGCTATTTTTTTTTATTATTAATAATAC
>JACBFG010000018.1:95356-105358 GCA_013435955.1 Diaporthe sp. HANT25 | reverse complement strand
TTTTATATAAGTTAATATTATATTTTAAAAAAAAAGTATTTTTTTATTATTTATTAAATATATATAATTAAATAAAAGATTACTTATAAAATATTACTTTAAAATTTATATTTTTTATTACTTTTTATACTAAAAAATACTTATAATATTATCTTTATTATTAATAGCTTAATAAAATTAATAATTTTTCTTTTTAAGCTAATTAAATACTATTTAAAAAGGTATATATATACTTTACTTTTTCTTATAAAAGTTTTATAGCTAATTCTTTATATAATTACTTTTTAGCTAAATTCTTAAGTACTTTTAATAAAAAACTACTTTAAGTTTTTTAAGCTTAATAAAAAAGGAATCTTAAGTAATATAAATAAGAAAATTATAATATTCTTATAATAACTTTATTTAGCTATATTAAGCTTTAAGGATTTTTTAAAAACTATAATAAGTATATTTATTTTTTTAAATAATAAGCTTTTATTTACTAAATATTAAATTAATTATATAAATAAGTACTTATTATTTATAGCTAATTTTAATTATTAAGGTATTATTTATTATTATAATAAAAAGTTATTAAATACTTTTACTATATATTAATATAGTATATTTAGTATTTACTTTTTAAAAAACTATTAAAAATCTAATAAATTTTATAGTTATATTTAATTTAACTTTAAAGTTTTTATAAATATTATATTTATTATAAAAAAGTTTAAAAAAAATAAAAAAATTAAAAAGTACTAATTAATAATAATTAATTATAATAATATTATTATTTTAATTATAATAATTAATTTACNNNNAAAATTAAAGTAATTTAAAACTTATATTATTATAATAATATAAAGAAAATAAAATTTAATTAAATATAAGGGATTTTTAATAATAAAATAATTAATTTTAATAAAAAATTAGTTAATTAAGTAATTTATTAATATATAATAATAATATTAAGTTTAATAGTAATAAAGGTTATATAAGGTACTAGTTATTATAGCTATAAAAGGCATTATAGGGTAGTAAGCTAAGGTTAAATAGTAAGCTCTAATTAGCTATAGTAATAGTAGCTGCTTAGTTAGCTACTTATATAAATGTACTAGACGTTTTTGTGGATGCGAATATCCGTTTTCATTTATTGCCTTCCTTCCTTAATCTCCCAATCTCCCTTCTCTCTCTAATTCCGCCGCTCAGAACCCCCTAGACATCAGCACCTGCATCTCCTCGGCGAACCAGCCGGCCTTGGTGTCCTCGTCGAGCGCCTTGGCGCTCTCGGCGACCTTGAGGATGTTCTTGATGCCGACGCCGACCTGGTTCGAGCCCTGCGTGGCCTCGGCGACGAGGTTCATGGCCTCGACCATGGACGCCCCGTCGCGGAACGTCTGCTGCTCGCGCAGCACCATCTCCAGCTCGTTGAGCCCGCCCAGGCTGGGCACCGCGATCTCCTTGTCGAAGACCGTGTCCGTGAAGTCGAGCTGCTGCAGGACGCCGCGCCGCGACGTGGTTCCCATCACCAGGAGGCGGTGGTTCTGTTCGTTCCCCACGTCAGTTCCGAGTCCGATTATATAAGACAAAGAGAAAGAAGCCTATGTCAGGCAATGGCCATCGGGTGGGGACTACATACCTTGGGTGGGACTGTGCGGAGGAGTGCCCTGAGGGTTTGAAGGACAAGATTTGACATGCGCGGGCCGACAGGGTTCCACTCGATGAGGCCTTCGATGTCGTCCACGATCAAGATGCTCAAGGGCGACTTGAAAGCGTCTGTGAAGTATTTGTGGATCTGGTCACTCTTGGCGTTCTCACTGCGGTAACTGACAAGCAGCTCCGGGGAGATGACCTTGATAAAGGGGAAGTCGGACATCTGCGCGATGTGTGCAGCAAGCGAGGTCTTTCCGCTTCCGCTCGGGCCGTGGAACAGCAGGGAGACATTGGGCGACCTTGTGCTGTTGCTCCGGAGACCGTCGACATAGATCATACAGGACTGAATGATCCTCTGGATGTTGGACGAGAATGGGATGATGCCGTAGATTATGGACTTGGTGAGTTCGTCCTCAGACACACCGAACGCTGGCGTGACTTCGGAGAGCGCGCCCATGAAATCTTCCTGGGTGATAACGAGATCTGCGGCATCGCTCGAGATACCGGCCATGGTACCTGCTTTTGTGTGCCTGCTAAACGCGAACGATGCCGCGCTCTTGCACAGACCGTTGATCTCGGCACCGGAGAAGTTCTTGGTCAAACCAGCGAGCTCTGCCAAGTCCACGTCTGGCGCAAGCCTCCCGTTTTCCTTCATCTTTCTGGTGTGGATTGACAGGATCTGCTGCCGACCTTTCTCGTCGGGAAGACTGATCTCGACTTGGACCTCAAGACGACCAGGTCGGAGAAGCGCGTCATCGATCATATCCTTCCTGTTTGTCATACCGATGAGCAGGATGTTGTTCAGCTGGTCTACACCATCCAGCTTGCTGAGCAGCTGGTTCACCACACTATCGCCCACACCCGTGCCACCACCAGCGCCAGAGCCTCGTTGTTTGCACACAGCATCCAGCTCGTCGAAGATGATGACGTGGAGCTCGCTGTCATCGCCCTTTTCCTTGTACTCCTTTTCCGCGTCCGCGAACAGCTTCCTGATGTTCTCCTCGGACTGGCCGACAAACTTGTTCAAGACCTCAGGGCCGTTGATGACCTTGGGCTCCCTGGCTTGTAGCATCTTTCCAATCTGACGCGCAATCAAGGTTTTACCGGTACCTGGAGGCCCGTACAGAAGAATTCCCTTGACGTGCAGCAGGCCCAGCTGGTCAATCACGGATGGTGGGAATATTCGGGAGGCAAAAGCTCGGCGGAAGACGGTGGCGAATTCATCATCCAGACCACCAATACCCAAGTTCGCGAAGTTGAAATCAGGCCGCACGACGGCATTGGCGCCACGTCTCGGCGCACCAGTTATATTGATGGGTATCATTTTGTCTGTGGCGGGCGCTCCCTTTTGCAAGAAGACCTGAGTATGCTCACCCAGCAGACCTCTTGTGTGCGGGTTTTCATCGGTTGGGGCTGACAAGAGATCACTTGCTTGTTTTCCACTGACGTTCTTGTCAAGGGGCTTGTCGACCAAGGTAACTCCCTTCACCAAGGCCCGCAAGGGCACCTTCTCGTTGACGATACGGAAGATTATTTGCTGACCAGGGGCGAAGATTTGGCCTTGAAATTTCTGGATGAAAAGGGCCTGAAGCTCGTCGTGTCTGAAGGGGGTCTTGGGCATACTATTGATCGAAGCAAACGTGACTTGAACATCTATTGAGCCCAGGTAGCCCTTTTGCCCAAGCTCGATAGGGTTGAAGGTCTCTGCGTCCACCCTGTCCGTTCCGATTGCCACGTTCAAGGTGGTGCGGTGGGCATCGCCGAACCAGATCCAGCCCGGCTCGACGCCAGGGAACGGCCTGACAGTGACAACATACTCAAGGTTCCTGTGAGTTACCTTGAGAAAGCCGGTCTCGCCGTCGCCCAGGCCCCAATCTTGGGCGTTCACAGCAGCTATGTTGCTTTTGTGGTATCCGTCAAGATATTGGGGTGGAATGTTCTTCTGGTCATTGACGGTCAAGGTGAGTCTGTTATGGCGCCCACTTGGTGGATATTGGTTGCCAGCGGGCGGCGGGCGAGGCGGCGCCTGGGCATAAGGATCCTGGCCTGACGATCGCATCGGGCGCGGTTGGGGGTGTGGCTGAGGTGCCCTTCCATATGCAAAACGCGGGTCCTTCTCGCCGGGGGGTAGCCTGCTCATTGTGGATGTAGGCGTGTGCACCGGACACGTCGGGTCTGTGGGTGTCTGGTGTGATCCAAGAGAGAGTCAGCGTCGTGTCACAAGCAGCTTTTGTGTAATAGGAGGTGTTAACACACGTTGAAGGAGCCTCGAAGAGACTTCGCAAGGTCTGGCCTGTGCTGATGTGCGAGAGGAGGGGCTCAATAGGGAAGAGAGTCCGTAGATGCAAGTGCTCGAAGTTGTCGGATCGATCGAAAGGAGGGACGAGGAGCGTGGTCACGGTTGCGCCGGGTGCTGCTGACGAGCGAGAGTAGCAATAGTAGCTACCGTATTGACTGAGAGGAAAGGTGTTCAAAGCGTTGATGAGAGCAGCCTAGAAGTGATGTTCAACGGCAGAGTGAGTGGGACAGGTCGCCTTTTAGTCAGGAGCACGTATGCATGCGACTGGTGTGCATGTGAAGCTGGTGGTGTTTCAAACGTGTCCAGCTGAAGAGGCCAGCACGTAGGCGCAGCAGCCCTGTTGGGTCCAGCTGCCCCCACCATGCAGCTGCCGTCTGCTGTTAGTCGACGGGTATGACGTCCCTGGGACGAGGACTAATTGGGGTAACCTTTGTTTAAGGACCCTAGAACGCTCCCGCGTGAGCCTGATACCCAGATACTTATGCTCGAGAAGGAGTCCGACCATATGGCCGAATTGTATGGAGAAGAAGCATCAAGAAGCATCAGTAATCTTTTCAAAAACGTTTCAGGGCCAGACACAGAGACTGATTGCCCGGGAGGCATCGCTACGGGAGACGAAGCCATCTATAGTTCCCCAACAACGTATCTTCGTATCAATCAAACTATCTCCATCCTGGTATCCTGTGCCTTATGCACGACTCCGCGTTAAACCCCACGCGACCGCGACCCTTGCCTGCACTTTACGCCTTCAGAGTGTTCAACCTTCTCCCCTCTCATCTAGAGCAACACCCTCCTAGCCAGCTGGAATAGCTCGGCAACACCAGCAGCCATGCCTCTGTAAGCTCTTCCTATCCCTTTCTCAACCCATACCAAACCTGCACCCGAATGACCCAACTGACCACACCCCCACCCCCTCCACAGCCACCTCCTGGGCAAGAAGTCCTGGAACGTCTACAATGCCGACAACATCGCCCGCGTCCAGCGCGACGAGGCCGCCGCCGCCGCAGAGGAACACGCGGCCGAGCAGCGCATGCAGGACGCCGACGCCGCCCGCCGGCTAGCCATCCTGCGCGGCGAGACGCCCCCGCCCCTGCCGGAGCCCGAGCAGCCCGCCGACCCGTCCGACAAGAAACACACGCGCCGCGACCGCGATGGCCCTTTCTCCGGTGCAGGAGGCAGGAAGCGCAAGCGCGCCGGCGAGGACGACACCGACTTCGAGATGAGGGTCGCGCGGGAGAGGGCTGAGGAAGGCGCTAGGGTTGCGGGGGAGCTTGCTGGGGAGGGCGGGTCCAAGAGGCAGAGGCAGGAGGTGAGCATCGTGGATAGCAGGGGCCATATCGACCTAGTCGGGCCGCCGCCCGAGGACGCTGGGGCTGGCGGCGACGGAGATGTCACACGGGGGGAGACCACTCGCGGACGGGATGCGGCGTGGAGGCGCGGGACGGTCGAAAAGTACGAGAGGAATGATCGCAACGGGTCTTTCGCCGGAAAAGCGTGGTATGAGGAAGCGCGGCGCAGGGAACCCTTAGCCAAGGATTGTCACTCCACCGCCTGTGAGGCTGGCGCAGCCACGATGACAGAGCGCCCGGAGTCCGAAAGGGAGGGTTTGAGGAAGGCTATGAGGGACGCTGAAAAGCTGCTGGAAGCGCCCACCACAAGTGCTTTTGGCCAACCCGATCCCAAGAGGAAGGACAGGGAGGCGGCGAGGCTGGACGCCAACGACCCGCTCGCCGCGATGAGGTCGGGTGCCAAACAGGTGCGGGAGGTCACCAGGGAAAGGAGAAGGGAGGCCGAGGATCGGCTGCGGGAGCTCGAGCAGCTCCTGAAGGAAGAGCGGAGGCGGGAGAGGAGGGAGAAGAGGGAGCGGGCACGCGCGGACGGGGGAGGGCACGAGGGTGAGCGTGATCATGGGCGTTCAGGACGCTCTGAGCGAAGGCACCATGGGGACGAGCGACACGAGAGCCGGCGCGATCACGGTCATCGAGAGGAGCGTCGACGGCATAGGGAGGACGGGCGTGTTCGAGACCGGGAACACGACAGAGATCGTGGGCGGGAGAGAGATAGATCTCGTGAAAGGGGGACGTCCTGGCGATCTCATCGAGACAGGGATAAGGATGACCGCTATGGCTATCGTGGGAAGGACTACGAACGCCGCGACAGGGAGGCCACGAGGGCGGAATGATTTGATCTTTCAATTAATACGAGATACCCGGCACAGCCACCAATTATAGAATTACTGATGAATGCGTCGAAAGATTATGAGCCTCAAAGTCTTCTGGCCGTGACCCTCGTTTTCAAACACGCACGCACATTACCTAGGTACCATAAACAACAAAGTATTCCTGACCCGTAGCTCAAGATGCTGTATCCATCCACATCCCATCCGAGACAAGGACACGCACCATCCCCAAGAACAACCACCAACCTACCCCTCCAACCAAGGCAGCCGGACCTCCACCTCCCTCATATCCGCCTCAACCATCTTCACAAGCGGCGCAGCATCCAACCCCTTGAGCGAAGTGATTATCTCCTCCGCAAGCGCGGGGCTCATCCCTCCCTGGCGATCACTATACAAATCAACACCCTCCTTGGTAAACAACGTAGGCGCAAACCAAGTAACAGCCCACCTCTCCTTCCCCCCCTCAACATCCCGCTCCCCCCACCCGAGCACCTCCCAGTGGCTCGTCACAAACCCAAGCAGGCCCTTGCCCCTCCAGTCCCAGCTGCCCGTGGCCGCAGCACCCGAAGCGGACGCGGTGTCGACGCCCGAGACGGTCTTGACGCCGCCCTTGCCGGATGACTTCTCGTACTCCACCAGGTCGTCGACACGGGAGCGGGCGGAGTCGCCCGAGCCACCGGACGGCGCGAGGGGCTTGTAGGTTATGCGGACGTTGCGGGCTGTGCGCCACATCGAGAGGGTGGAGTGGGTTACTGTCCAGGTGCGGTGGAGCCATTCCAGGGGTGGGTTGGAAGAGGAGGATGAGGATGATGATGAGGATGCATATTTGGAGGGGATGCGTAGGGTGACGCCCTGGGGTATGTCGTTGGTTGTTGACATGTTGGCTTGGCTGCTTGAAAGTGGTTCTTAAGTCCTTCCTCCTGGATTGAGCTGGTCCGGCAACAATGGACGAAGGCTACGTGCTGTACGGTTTGATATGAAATCCTAGGAAGCGCCGCAAGCTGAATATTGATGAAAGCCCGATATATGTGCAGTCCCGATGTTCACGGTCTCAGGTCTCGGTGTCCTGGTGGAGTGTAATTGTAGGACGCAGAACAGAGTGTTCAGAAGTCAAGGATATTGATGGTGAGGACTGCAAATGTGCATTTCCCAGTGCGGCAGACGACGAGAAGTTATCAAGGATATCAAGGAGATGTCGATGTGCAGTGTGAGGCTCTCGATTCGAGCTTGGACCTAGCGTAGAGCCGCAGGTGCCTGAGACGTTCAGGGTCCCCCAGGATGTTTCAGCCATGATGTCAGCGCGTGTGTTTCCCAAGGTATCTCTGTACCTAGGTAGCTTCGAACTCCGGTCTTGGCATCAAATGTTTGGTATTCTATATCATTCAGGAACCCCGGATCTAGCTTCGTCTCATAAATCTTCTGCAGCTTGGGAGTCTATCTGCCCAGGTTCTGAGTTCATCCATCTGCTGTGCGATGCAGACCACAGCTTGGACGTAGCACTTAGATAAGCTGCAGTGGCCCCTGGAGCTACAGAGCTGGAGCTTGGATGCTGGCCTGACTCCACACCCTCTCCAACTGGCCCAAGCAAGGGTCCTGGGGACTAGCCTAAAACCTTTCGGGCCTCTCACAGGGCTGGGGCAATTGAATTTCACTCACCCTTTTCCACACAGACACACGTCGACATTGCAGGTTGCCTCCACTTTCAGCCTCCATCTCGACACCCTTGCTCGAATCGACCGTGGCTCGTGGTTGAACTTCTCACATCACTCAACCTTGTCTTATGTCCCACACCCACACAGCAATTTTGACTCACCCGCCACTCAGCCTGAGAGCTCTGGTCTTAACTGAGCTACCGCTCCGTGCAGCAAGCAAGCAACCAACCAACCAACCTTGGAACTCGCAACCCTTCCGCCAACAGCAACGCCCCACCACCACCGCCGCCAACAACAACCATGGCAGACGGCAACTCAGACTCCGACCCGGACTCGGCAGCGATGGCAGAGGCGATGGGCTTCACCGGCTTCGGCATGCAGCGCTCCAAGAAGCGCAAGCTAACCCCGCCGGCCCAGACCGGCGCCAACAACGCGCCCCTGGGCAAGCGTCGGCCTCTTAACCTGCCGCAGCCCGTCGTGTCCGGCGGCGTAGGCAGCAACGCCGAGGAGATTGGCCTGGATTTTGATGACGACGACGACGTGGAGCCTATAGGTGATAGGGGCGAGGTACTGCGGGACGAGGAGATGCAGGCCGCCGGGCTGGACGCCCTCAGTGTCAACGACGCCCCGCTTGGGACGACGGGTGGCCTCAACCCGCACCACTCGCTACCCCCGAAACCGCAGCAGCAGCAAGGCCAGCATCACCACGCAGGCAAGGCAGGGCGACACCCCGGCGGGAGAGCTGGTGGCGGGCAAGGGCAGGTGCCGTGGTGGGAACGGGAGTGGGACCCGCGGCTCGTGGACAGGATGGTCGAGAACCCCTGGGACCGGCTGGAGAGGCAGCGCGGACTTGTGGCGAGAGGAACGTGGCCGACACCGAAGGGGGTTCGCGGTGGGGACGCTGCTGCTGCTGCTGTCTCTGGTGGTGTTGGGGCCGGGCCGGCTGGGGCTGGTGATGGTGATGGTGATGGTGCGATGGATTCCCTGGGAGGGGGTGCGCAGGCTGCTACCCAGGCGACTGTGTCGTGATGGGCGACTTCGATGCGAGTGCGGGAACAAGATGGTGTGTGCCGTCTGAGACGTAATCGTCACCACCGTCGTCGTTGATTCCTTCGCGACACTTGTGGCTCAGGTTGATGGCAGACCGCAGCGAATATGAGGGCCAATGCTCCATGACTGGTTTCCGCTTGGCAGAGACGGGTCTGTGGAGAATGGTGAGGCGCGACAGAGGGACAAGGCATGAAAGCACCATTCCATACCCAGACGACCAGCATCCCGTCTGTCAATCCACCCGACCGTCCCATTATATATGGGCACATCTATCTCCCCAACCATGAGCCCAAGGAAAGAAAGAGAAGGAACAATACCGTCACCTCTCCCTCCAGTCAGGAACTTTCCTGACTGCGAGTCATATCATTACATGTTATACCCAAGCGGATACAAGACATCAACGCCCTGAAGGAGAGAAAAGACATATGTCACGTGACATATGAACAGGGGAAGCCTCACCGAGTGCAAGGGTGAGAGGGGGAAGGGAAGAAACATAAGACACCCACCCACCAGGCCCCATCATCACATGATGGAGAGAGCAGCCCACACAGCCCAAGCAACACAGTGTGCCATCACCACCCAAGGCTCGCAGATATGCCACCATCCCTGCGAGGAAGAAAAGACACACTGTACGTACGGTCCCGGGCTACGTCAGCCGCACGTGGGAGATAGTGTGGGAACTTGGAAAAAAAGGGAGGGTGGGGAGGCAGGTCACCCGCGCAGGGCAAGGGAGGGTGGAGCACGGGGCTGGTTCATCACCATCGCGGCTCTCACGATCAAGGAGGGGGGCAAGGGAAGTGAGGGAGGGAAGACAGAGGTGGTGAAGGGGGGGTGGGTGTTCATGGCCCATCCCCCCTCCCCCCTCGTGCCCCCTCCCTGGCAACGGTCATATCGTTCCTATTCTGGTATTCTGCCTAATGAACACGATCATGAACAAGGAAATACGAAAGAGTCCACCACCCTCCCCCCGGTAACGCCGCCTTTTCGGGAAACATACAAAACAATAGACCCAATAAGAGGAGTAGAACCCCCCGTGCCTACATTACCCTCCCTCTCTCGCGCACACACCCGACCAATCCGTGCCGGTGCTTTTCGCCAAAACCTTCCCTCTCGCCCTGCCTGCCCGCCCGTCTGTCCGTCTCTCCAACCTTCCCGCGTGCGTTCCCCGGGTACATTCTCAAGGGGCC
>JACBFG010000018.1:45712-95340 GCA_013435955.1 Diaporthe sp. HANT25 | reverse complement strand
GAGTACAGTGACCTGCCCCCCTGCCCCCCCCCCCGTGCCGGAGGAGGTGAGAGGGGGGTTCCTGCGCGTGTGGCTAACTGAAAGGACCCCCCCTTCCTAAAGTAGCAGTATCCTACAGCCCCGAAGGGGACAAGTGTGCGCGTCAGAAGGTGACCCCAGGGGACCAAGAGGCCTACAGCATCCTGATCCATCCATCCCACCTCAGCGCGCACATATCCCTGTCCCGCCCCGTCTGCCCACGCACACGCCCCTCCCCCCGAACCAACCTGTTCCCGGCTCCCTGCCACCCTGTCTCGGCTCGGCCCTTGAGGCCAGGATGTGTGGTGCCGCTGGTGCGTGTGCAAGGGAGGGGCGTGAATGGGGGGTGGCCTACTGGGTGGTAGTGGTGGGACGGGTGGTCCCTTCTTCCCTCACCTGCGCACGCGAACCACTGCGCCTGATTTGCCGCCGGGCCCCCCAGCCAGAGACAGACGAGGAGATTCCTGCAGCCTCCACCAACCCCCCTCCCCTGCACACTCTGTCTCTCTCGTTCCTGCAGATGGGCGCACGACATGAATTTTCAGCCCAATCTGTCCCTCTGGAATGTACCTGTACCTGTGGCCCCCTTCCCCCTGTCCCCGTACCCCATGGGGCAGCTGGCCGCAGCTAGTCTGTCCAATCATGGCTCTGGTGAACAGAGCGCCGGGTCAGTCGGGCGGGCGCTCCCGCTTCCAACGTCACCTCGTCTCGTCACGTCTTGACCGCAGCATAAGCTTCGAGGGGAAAGACTGGGGAAACGGTGAATACCACAGGAAATACTCCGCAGGCTCCCGACTCCAGTGAACGCCGCCCAATGTAGTCGTGAACATCGTAAAAAGCAAGCAGTGACTCACACAAAAACGATACAAGGCAAGGAAATTCCCCGATCCAGCCAGCTGGGCTGATGCCGCGTCGTGCAAACGCAACCCGGGCCCACGTGCGCCTTGCCGCCCAACGTCACCTCGCTTGCCTCGCTCTGCATCTCCCCACCCTCCCATTCGAGCCACAAGACCCCTGGCCATTCCTGCTGCAAGCGGAGGGCCTGGGGGGTGGGGGAGGGGGGCGTGTGCCCAGAGATGTGCGTAGGGACCGGGCTGCGCGCGGGTGATATGCAGCCCTACGGGGCTTGCTCACCACCACCACCGCGACGGTGCTGTTGCCGTTGTCTGCTGTGTGATGCAGATCCAGATCCAGATCTCGCTCGTGCCCCCCTTTTTAGCCGTGCGAGAGATTTGCTGCTGCTTCTGCTGCTCCTCTTTTTGCAAATGTGAAGATTTGTTGTGTGTGCGTGCGTGCGCGTATTCTCGTGTGTGAGAGATTTCGCACCAAACCCCCCGTCGGTCGTGATTCGCAACTCCACGTGGGAGAAGCGATCCGACAGGGGTGTTCTTGTTTCGTCGTGGTTCTGGGGTTTTGGTCCCAGATTCCGTGGGTAAGGTGAGTTCTCGTTCTCGCCCTTCCACACCAAGCACCAACCCTGGTAACTTTTTTTGCTTTTCCCCCGATCCCTCGCCAAATGGACGAGCGAACGGATTGGACGGATGATCGCTCTCGAGTCGTCATAGAGCGTGAATTTTTGGTTTTTCTTTCTTTTTGTGTGCTTTTTTCTTTTTTGAGCCTCACCGGACTTCAGTGAAAAAGAAATTGGAATTAAAATGAACCTGACGCCCCTCGACCGAAACACGATCACCCGCTCGCCTGCCCGCCTGATCACCTCGCCTGAGCCTGCAATCACATGAAATTGCGATCGGAAGGCCCTGACGAGGAACTGAGCTGGGTGGCAGCATGGATCTAGTACTCGGGGGAAGGGTGCCTTGCGCGCGCCTTGCTGTACTCCTTGGAGTGCTTCTTTGACGCCTTTGTCTTGAGTGACCTGGGAGACATGTAGAGTCAGTATTTTCTGCTCTCACACGTAGACAATCCACATCGAGAAAATCACACACGGCCAGTGATGGCTCCGGCCGCCCATCGCGCGTTTCTGCTGACTGCTCTCTCAACCCGCCCATTGGACTGGCGACAGAGCGAGCGCGCAACGTGCGCCTTCTGGTGCTGTGGAAATTTCTGGGGGAGCTCAAACTCACGAGACTTTCTTCTGTGTCCACTCCAGGTTCTGGCGGACCTCACGCGCATCGTCCATGCCCTCGGCGAATCGCGCCCGCGACCTCGCGAGCCGTGCCTGTGCCTGCTTCTGCAGATCCATCAGCTGGCGGTGTTTGTCGTTGAGGCGACCGGAACTGCGGGAATGTCAGCGCTTGTCAAATATCGCTTGTCTCTCGAATATCAGATTTCCCATGCCAGCCCACTGCGCCTGCGCAGATTAAAACTTTTCGATTTCCTGGCTTTCGCCAAGCAAATCTGCCCGCTTCGGAAGTGGAATCCTCCCAATTCCCCGATCTTGGGTATTTTTGGGTCCACAGTCCTCGAGAATGCAAAGAAAACAGGGGGATGAGAAACTCACGTTTGCGCCTGAGTGGCCATGGCCTTGTCCAGGCCGAGGGGGTCAAATGACTGGGCAAGGTGCTCGTGCATGTACTCGTTGAAGTCGACACCGCTGGCAGAACGCTCCGAATCGTACTCGCCGTGGGTGCTGCCGGCGTAGCTGGTGGTGGCCGAGTAGCCGGGGGTGCTGTACGAGGGCACTCCGGATCCGGAGCTCACCGAGGGGTCGGCCTCGGGAGGGGAGACGGAGTACGTGCTGTCCGGGCGGTAGTGATAGTAGCCCTGGTACTGGCCCTTGGAGGGAACCGGCATTGGCATGGTGCCGGAGTAGTACTGTGTTGGCGAGTAGGACGACATGGTGGCTGGCTTGGTGGCTGTCTTGTGGTGTGTGGGATGTTGGGAGTGTGGGTGGGTAGGTGGTCAGGCTGGAAGGTGAGACGGCCTGGTGGTGGGGCAATCAAAAAGTAGGATGACCGGTAGAGGGGATTCTCTCTTGAGGACAAAGGATGATGGTGCTTGTGGGAGGAGGTGGGCCTCAGGGTAGGTGCTTGCGTGTGGTGATGGAGGGACTTGATGTTGGTGTAAGATGTTGAGAAGGTTCTTGGGCTTGCTTGGAGGGCAGGACTTGTTCTGCTGGATAGTCTGACGATGGTGTTTGAGAAGACTGAAGGAGGAAGAAAAAAGAAGAAGAAGATCCAGCTCTTCGTCGAACAAGAAGGGCCTTTTTATACCTTTTCGACGGCATCCCCCTGTCAGCCAGAAGGCCCCAGAGTCCCGTGATCCAGAGGGATAAGACATGTTAACTCTATTCGTCGAGCATGGACGGGACACCCCGCTCGAGGGCAGACGGGATAGCATGACGATGGGGACGACGACGGCCAGTATCCCTGCCTCGGTGTTTGATGGCCTCCTACCCGCACTCCCGCCCGCGCGAGGTAAGAGCCAACGGGAACGAGGGGGGCCACGGCGGTTGGGGTTGATCCCTGGAGCACGTTGACGAGAAGAGAAGGCTTCGGATTGGCCCGCAGGGGCGGTGGCCGTTGGATTTTGCTCGGGGGGATGGGAGATATGAGAGCACCGCGTGCATGTGCCGAGAGAGGCAAATATCACGGGCCTTGTATTGGTGGGATGTGGGATGTGGCCGGGCGGCGGTGGTGGAGGGGCCAGGGCAGGGCAGGGCAGGGCAGGGCAGGGCATGGCATGGCATGGCATGGCATGGCCACGGAAGAAAGGATCGACTTGGTCCTAGCACGACGTACTATGGCCCACGGGGTGAGGTGAGCAGGACGTAAGGAGATGGAGTAACATGGGGGCAAAATGGCAAAAAAAGACGGAGCCAGATCCGGAGCTCTCAGAGGCAGGGCTTGATGCAGCGTTGGAAGGGCACATGAGGTGGGCAGAGGAGAGGGAGGGTGTGGGCATATCGAGGGGGATGCGGCGGGCAGCACGATGTACAGAGCCGGGACCAGGGATCTCGAATGGCAAGGTTCGGAAGCTCGAAGATGAGAAATAGAAAAAAAATAGTCATGTATGGCCGAACGGACCAGGGTGGAAACGAATTAGAGAGAAGTAGAGGTAGGAGTGTGTGTGTGTGTGTGCGCGCGCGCACGCGTGTGAGAGTGCAAGTGTGCGAGAATGTGACAGGCAGGCTCTGGCTGGCTAGCTAGTTGGCTGGCTGGGCCGGCTGGAGGTACATACAGTAGTAGTAGCAGCAGTAGACGGTACGGTCGTATGGAGGCAGAGAAAAGCACAGGGCAAGGCATGCGAGGAGGACAGGGAATCAAGAGCCGGCTAGCGAGGGCTCTCTCTCTCTCTCTTGGGGAGGGTAAGGAAAGCTACCTAGGTACATACCTAAGGCAGGTAGGTAGGTAGACCAGCCTTGGCTCACGAAACATGGTAAAGTCGATATGCAGGCAGATCAGGTAGAGGATGTAATGGTAGGTAGCTCGGGGGTCCATGGACAAGGGCAGGGTCGACGACAGCACGGACAGAGCCTTGCCGTTTGGATCGTCTGATAGTAGGTGCAGTACTGTATGCATAGTGGGCATACATAAGAAGACAAGGGGGAATGGCAGCAGCAGTTCCGCGAGCAGCCCGTGGGCAGTCCAGTCCATGGGCAGCCCGGTCCATTGCAGTCCAGTGCAGTCCACAAATACCGGGTTGGCTTTGGCCAGACGTCAAAAAAGTCCGATCTGAAGCGCAGAGTTACATCCGCCGCTTTCTTGGGCCAGCCGTCGAGCCTTGTTGCTTGCTTGCTGGTCTTGCAAGAGCTTACGGTCAGGTAAGTGTCGAGCACCGAGCCGAAGTACCGGTACTCAGGCCGGCTGGGGGGGAAGGGAAGGGCAGGGGATGGAGGGGCCCGCCCAGTGGCCCCCGGAGGCGGAGTGAGCGTATGCGCATGCGTGCGAGTGCGAGAGTGCGTGGGCAGCGTCCTTGCTCGTGGCTTCTCCTGGCGTCTGGCGTCTGACTTCTGACCTCTGACTCCTGGGTTGCTTGGTCGCGATTTCAGATATTTCGTAACCTGTCAGGGGTATTTTCCATGACATGCAGAGGTGCATGAGTCCCACGGGTGGGTGGGCCTCTCTGTTGGTCCTGTGCGGATGGATGCAATGTACAGCAGACAGACGCGTCAGGAAAGAATGAAGAATGAAGAGGGAGGGAAGAAGAAAAATGAACATGAATGACATGGACCACAGGACTGGGTGCTGCTGGTACTGTGCATGTAGCCGTTGAATCGCGACTTGTACATGAGAGGCCAAGAAGGGCGAGCCGGGCAATTGGTAATTGGCAGTGGGCAGTTAGTGGCATTGACATCGACATCGATCATGACGAGAGGCCAGAATGCAGCAGATGCGGTCAGAGGCCAGGTCAGGCAGAAGTGCATAATGCGCGTGGGTGTGTGTGTGTGTGTATGCGTGTGTGTGCATGCGTGGGCGAGTGAGCGATGATGCTTTGGGCTCTCTTTTGGGCCCCTTGGGCCTTTTGGCTGAGAGGGAAGGTGTGTGTGTGGTGTGTGTATGTGTTGTCACTTCCTGGTATTCCAATGGGAGCCGGGCTCGGGCCACCAGGCGGGCGCGACTTGGGAAGGTACGAACGAACACCTCAAGCTTGGCCGGCCGATTGACGGTCGGTCGGTCATTGACGGTTGACGCCTTACGCTTTGGGGCAACGGGTTCTGGTTCTGAGTGCCTCTGCTCTGAAAGAGGCAAGAATTTTGTCTCGAGGCCCGTCATTTCCAGCGAGTAATAATGCCTGTTGGCGCTAGGAGCACCGCACTCTGTGGCATGCAGTAGGCCCTCTGGATGTCTGCGTCGGGCCCCAAAACGTGCGGAATTTCGTTTCAATTGGGAAAATGTCCAGAGGGCAACGTCCTGATTGGCTCAGAAATGCCAATCGACGTGGGGTCCTTTTTTTCCTGCTGTGGCTCAACTCCAGGGTCGCCCCTTCTTTGCTTTTTCGTTGTTCGGTTTTCCTTGTTGCTGTCTCGACCTCATCATGCTGCCTGCTTCATGCTTCCTGCTTTCACCTGCCAACGGTTTTTTCTCTTTCTTCTCTCCATGCCTATTAGGAATAGATCATCAGTGCTGTTGTACCAATCACGGCGGCAGCCACAGACAGAGTGCCACTGGGAATCAAATGCGTGTGGTGGAGTCTAGGTAGTCTAATATTAATATGTAGCAATACTGTAGCGCAACTAAAGATACGATACAGATGACGACCTGCATCTCTCGCCCGCATGTGCTATGTAGCCCGCCACCGTAGAATACGTGCCGGATACATCACATTCCGTACTTGCCCAACCTGCCTACCTCCCCTTCCCCATCCCCGGGGTCAGGTGTCAGACCGACGGCCTCCCAAGTCGCTCTACCCTCGTTGGCGGCTGCATATGGGCCGACTCCGACTTCCTCTTTTTTGCTCGCCCCAGTGGGGGAATGAATGCCCTGGCCTAGGCCCAGGCCCCTGGCTGGCCACCTCGCCCAAGTCCTGGGCACGATCCAGTACCTGCAGATACTCCAATGCTCCATATTTGCAACATTGTACAATACCTTATGTCCCCAAGGTAACCCAGTCACTCGGGCATTCCAAGGCTGACCAGTCCCTCATCGTGGGTCGTATTGGAATGATGTGATAGCGTCTCTGCTCCTCCAGAAGTTGTCTGTTCCTCCCACGTCTTCCAACATCTCCTGGGATCATCACGCAGCACCTTGGCCGATGGTCCGGATGTCCAGGAGCGTACATACTTACGTACACACGCATACATACACGCACACGGCCAGTGTGTCTTCCAGACCCTCCCATCGCTGCAGCGGAGGGCACAGGCAGCATCTTCAGATCGGCAGAGTCCACTCCGGCCCAGACTAAAAATGACTGCAGCCACATGGTGTACGGAGTACTGTACCTTGAGTAATACAGTGCGTGCAAGCCCACCAGCCACTTACGACCTAGTCCGTCAGGCCCGGCAAGTCATCTGCACCTGCAGGTCGAGAGGATCCCACGATGGTCATCAAATCACGTATGCATGCCGCAGGAGAACGGGCCCACGGATATTAAGAGCAGCACCAGCCGCCGTCTCTTTCCTGACCTTCCAAGGTTCTCAATCTCAACGGCCAGCGTGCACGTCTGCTCTCTCTGCATGGGCGGCCTGCTGAGACAACTACCCATGGAGGATGCATCTCATGAAATCGATCCCTAACCAATGCCGCTGATCTCACGTAAAAGGGAGCCCGAGGACGACTTGCCGAGTTGGACAGGACCAGCCCGCCCATCTCGCAACCAGACAGGGAAATCCCGTGATACGGTGTAGCTGTCACCGTTGCCGCCACAAAACCAATCCTCGCTGGCCCACGGCTCCCTATCACACACACACACACACACACACTTACACTCACGCTCGCAACGGAGAAATTGCTTACAGGACCATCCCGGATCCATAGCCCGTCAACAGTCCACTCAGATAACGCGGGCTGCTAGTGTCGAAGGTGGGTGGGCGGCTTTCTCTCGCGAATTGCGTCTGTCCAACCCCAACTTTTTGCTCATCAACGTCGAGGGCTCGTCATGTGCCAGAGAGCAGCATCCAATGGACCGAACGAGCGAGCAAGCATATCACCGCTCAATGAACCCCCATCATTACCGCTGCTGCTGCGGTTCCTCGTCTGCCTATCTCATTCCCTTTCCATATCCGCCCGCCAGTCCGGCCGAGAAAAGCCGCCAGACAAGGCAGGCAGACAGGCATACAGGCCTTGGCAGCGCAGCGCCGCGGGGCGAGGAGGGGTAGAGACAGACGGACAGACTTCAACGTCGATAGCAACAACACGAAGAAGGGAACAAAGTCAGACCAGACAGTAAGCCAAACCTGTGACCTGACGCGCATGCGAGGCCAGAGCGATAGCTCCGTTGCGTGCGTCTCGCCCCAAGCCTCATCCCCGGAGAGCTGAGGAGTCGGGATCATGGGTCAACAGCAGATCGAGCCTGCCCATTGTCTGTGCATAACCATAATCATCTCCAGGCCAGGACAGAGAGAGGTGTGCGCCGGCGAGTACGAGTATGAGCGAGAAATAGTGTGTGCGCGCGACACAAGACAAAGCCAACGTCTTTCAAACCGGCCAATCCAGCTATTGCCCACCCCGTGGCTGGCCCAGGACAGGGCCCCCTCGAGCCTTACCTAGCCCGCCGAGGAGATAAAATCCCGGGGTGGCGGTGGTGGTTTGGGCTTTTCCCAGCGCGATCCCAATCCCACCCTCTCCTCCGATCTAGACGGGGATGTGATCTCTTGTCTGTCTGCTCGTGGGTGTCCGTCAATCCCCCTTTCCCTGGCCCATTGGTTTCCTCACCCATGCTCTTGTCATCATGGCATCACCGCCTGAGAGAAAATTGCCCTTCCTCGACCTTGTCTGCGTCTCTGGCCGTGCTGTTTCAAGACTGCCTGTTGGAGTAACCCGGTGGGGAGGGGCCGCTGCACAACGTGGGCGAGACCGTGAGATAGATTGATGGGACGATGGACGCCAGGCGTGAAAGGCACACAACAACTGTGATAGGGCGTCTTTGCCTCCCCTCTACCCCTCCCAGGCCCTTCCCATCCAGCGGTCCTACATTGTCCCACAGAGGAACAAGATGCGTCCGACATGACAGGTTGCATGCTCACCCAGTCGGTTGCAGCAGCAGCAGCCAGCATTTCTGAGATGATCAAATACGACCACTTACAGGCACTGGGCCCGAGGCTGTGACCTGCCCACTCTGGCCCGGCACAAAGAGTGAGAGGTACGCCCGGCCCTTGCAGCCAGCCAAGAAAAAACGGTTATCACAGTTGGTGCCCTTCTTGCTTTCTCTTCTTTTAATTATTTATCTTTTCCCCTTCCCCCTTTTCTCGTACTCATTGGCCATGTAACCTGGCGAACACACTTTGGCCCCGGTTTCCGTCCTACCGTTACTTGGTCACGATCACTAGAATCGCCCGATTGATGGGGCAATCTGCCAACCTAGACTACGGCGCACCCCTACGAGCAGGCAAAAGGTACCTACTCCCCTAGTTCCCTCTCGATCAACGGCCCGGCCGTCGATTCATCCAATCAATCGGACGGCCGCCCAGCCAGACCTCGTGGCCCTTCCAGAGGAGCGGAGACGAGAGCAGAAAAAGAAAACAAGAGAAAGCAAAAAACAAAAGCAGACCATCGCACAGACAGGCGGCCGGACCTCCCTTCTTCCTGCCACACCGCCTCTACGGGACCTCTGAGATTGGCGGGTTCATATTGAAACACCAGGGCCGTGATGGGAGCGTAACCATGGAACTTGTGAGGGGGGAGGGGAGGGGGCCAAGCAGAATCTCCTTGCTGCTTGGTCCTACGTATAGGGAGTGCGCTGGAGCCGCGCACCCCGGGGGAAGAACAGGATCGAAGAACGAGATTCACGAAACAAAACGGTCGTGCATCCCCGCAAATCAGATGCGGTCTCATCGTATGTGCCTACCCTGAAGCCGTGTCGCCTTGGTACCTAGGTACCGGCAGGGGGAGCTTCAGCCCGCCGTCCTCCTACCCGCGCCCGGGAGCAACGGGTAATAAGGCGGACAGAACCCTGGGAGGACAGAAGCTTGCTCGCACGCACGACGATGGACCCCCCTTTGCTTTCTTTGCTTTTCTCCCAATTTACTGGTCAGAACAGGACACTGACAGCGCCGTCGTCGGTGGAGTAAAGTGGGACGGGGTACCACAAACACAAGCTCAACCGTCACCCTCCCTCGATATCACTGTGCCCCCGGCGTCACCTATCCATCTATCACCTACCTACCTACCTACCTACCTGTCTACTTTACCGCCGGCATCAGAGGTCTCCTTGCTTACACACACACACTTACTTACAACCTCTCACAGTGTCAAATCTTGTGCAAGGGGCGAATCGGCCCAGAGTAACCCACCACCACCCTGTCTGGGCAAACCCAGCCCAGCCCAGCCAGCCAACCAACCGGTACACAACCTCCTCGACCAGAGAATCAATCAATCATTCATTCCCCCTTCGGCATTCTCCGGGGCGGGCCGTACGTCCACGGGAATGGTGCAAGGGAGTTGAATTTGTGAGGTGGGAGAGAAGGAAGGAGAGGGGGAGGGTAGCCTCCTTATGCCGTGCGATCCTCTCACAGAAACTTCTGAAAAAGCTCCGCACCCGAAATGATGCTCACGATTATGTGTTGTGCGGCCCCCCTCTCCTCTCCGCCTAAGGGTCGGCCCAGCGTTGTGGTACACACACAACGTGGTGTGAACCGGTCGGGGGGAGGAGTGGTGGTTCTCTGTCGGGTCCTTGGAGGGAGCACCCTCTCTGGGTTCCCGATATTGTGAGGAGGCGCGGCGGGTTGGGGGCCGGTGGTGTGGTGTGATGTTGTGTTGTGTTGTGTTGTGCCGCGGTGGTGATCTGAGCGGTTGGACCAGACCCGTCCTTCTTTCCAGATAATCATCTATCTGGAGAGACGATGATCACATTACCCCGAAGTTCACTACCCATTCTCGCATGAAGTCCGGAAGTCCTTGTCTGTTAGTCAAGGACTGCCTTCCCATGGTGGGCGGTGCGGCGGGCGTGCATATGTGGCGACACAGGAGAGACCGGTCCATCTATCTCATCGATCACGCAGAAGCACCGGGGGATGCCCGCCCCCCCGTGGTAACATGCATTTCGTTCGCCCCCGTCCCGTTCTTGATGAGCATGGACTGGCTGGCTGGGTTGGTGTCCGTGGGACACGACTTAACCCGACCGACATCAGCTCGCCAGTTCTTCCTAGACTATGTTGGGTGTCGGATGTTTTCTTCCTGCAGGACATTTGCATTCGGAGGTTCTTGCGCGTCCGGGGCTTGCGAAGCGGGGGGCAAAGTCGTTTTCCTTTGTTTTCGCGAGTAATTGTCCCTCTCCGGTGTCGAGACGCCTCATGCCGGGGCACATAGATGTCCAGATCGTAGGTGGCTCTCACGGCATCAAGCTTGCTCATGCGTCTCTACATTCGTGCTGGTGGTTTTGTAGACCGCGGGTGTCTCTTCCGTATCCTTGCCCATTTCCTCTCCCGGGAAACGTTTCCCTTCTCTGTTTCCTTATTCAGTTGTTATTTCCCAGTGCCTAGCGCACCATCATGGTTGTCCTCGCGACTGTACCTCGAGCGAGGTGAGCCGTCTCCATCAAGTCAACGATACCGCCGCGTCGAGCGTGGTAGGACGTCCTCGTCGGCTTTGTCAGTAGCCCTTTATCATGGGGGGAGGCACTGAAAGGTATGTACCAGTCCAGCATCACCTGGTGGCGGCAAATGGAATGATTCGGTATGCGACGAGGAGGCATGGCTGCTGTATACTTTTCCGCTCATCGGCAGGATGGAAGGGAAGGCATGAGACTGCCTGAGGGAGACTGCTCAAGCGTCGCGAAGGAGTATACCCTCTTGACTAAATTCGGAGCTTGGTTCTCGCTGGTGGTTATGAACAAGATCAGTGGGAGGGAGTAGCATCGATCGGGGAAGGAGCCCAGGGTGTAATGCCCGCCTTGCAGTATATGCCGTGCGGCTACGTCGTGGATGATGGTAGTGGATGTAGGTTCTCTGGGGCTCTGCTATTCCATGGAACGGTTCCCGATCTAAGGACACGATTCTGGTGTGATACTTGAGAGGAGGGAGGGGGGGAGGCAGCTGGCAGGCCTGGCATTATCCACGGCTGGCGGCCCATGGTCAAAGATGCAATGGCTCTTTTTCTCCTACCCTCGTTTTCTTTCTGAGGTGGGAGAGCGAGCATCGGTGGGTCTAGGTGATGATAGAATCGAGTCCCAAATCCAATAAACCCAGCCGTTACTCGACCATGACTACGGATGTATCGGCTGTGACCGGGTATTCACACCTCTCAGAAGGATAAGCCTTACTCATGAGCTGCATACACATGACTGTTGAGCACAGTGAGTGGGCAACGGGCATAGAGAGCGCATGCTCTCATGACCTCACCGCGTCAACAACCTCAGTGAAGTCGAAGCGGGAAAAAAACGGCTGTTCCGTGAGGCTAGACAAAGTAGGCACTGTAGAGATTGACGATTGGTATTGAGGTGTTCTATATGTGTATATCATGAGTACCCGAGGGGGATTTCCGACCTGCCCGTGTGGACCTTTCACTCCCACGCCAGCACCACCCAGAACCATCCATCTAACCCATACATGCTCGGCTTTCATGCTCTTTGGGGGAAAGTCCGGGGTTATAGCAGAAGAAGCCTTGCATCCAGAGCCCACCCAGAACCACAGCAAGCGCGCCCAAACACCGTACCTGGTAATGATCCATCACAAGAACAGCAGATGGCTCTTGCCATGTGTATATGCATACTGAATAGTATCGTGCAAAAAGAGCACTGTGAAATATCATCCTCCCGCTGAGATTGAATAACGTAAGAGCCCAGGTCAGTCTCGAAGCCTAGCCAAAGACTTTCAGGAACCCCCAGATGCCAAGCCCGCTCAGGACGGGGATGGTCAGGTTGTCGTCCCACCCAAATACGTCAACGACCTCGCTGGCGGCGGCGGCGAAGCCCGACCAAAGGCTCATCAGCCCCAGGGCCACGCCGCCGGACACGGTGGCCTTGCCACCACCAAGGCCGACAGCATCCGCGGCAGCCTGCGGCAGGCTCAGGGTCCCCTTGAACATGAACCCCTCGTCGCCGGGCATGGGCCCGATGGTGGGGGCGAGCCAGCCCCAGAAGCCCCAGGCGGTGACGACGCCGACGAGGAATGCGGCGGCGGAGCCCGCGAGGGACTTGCCGCGGCGGATGCGCGGGGTGTAGCGGCCGTATAGGCGGCCAAAGGTGCTGGCGGCGGTGTCGCACCAGCTGAGCAGCAGGACGGCCATGACCCCCACGTCCTTGGGGAGCCCGCCGAGGGCGATCAGGGCGCCCAGGAGGTAGAAGACGACGCCGTTCCAGCCGGCGACCTCGCTCTCGCGCATGAAGGCGCCGAGCACGCGCGTGTAGAAGCGGTTGAAGGCCGGGCTGGCGTGGCGGACGTAGTCGGCCGTCGCGATGGGCGCCAGGGCGCCCGCGAGCCAGGGCGTCACGGAGCTAGTCTGCGTGCCAGAGGCGTACAGCCACAGCACCAGGAAGCCGATGGACAGGTGCAGCAGCTTGCGCGGCACCTCGTGCTTGTGCACGAAGGTCCGCCAGTGCCGGTGGATGGGGATCAGGCCCAGGGGGCTCGGGCTGCGGCTGAAGTCGCGCCAGCTCCAGCCGGGCGCCTGGGCGGAGCTCGGGGACAGGTGGCCGTTGGCCTCCCCGTTGGCAGCGGCGCCGTTGGCCGTGGCCTCGGGTTTTGTGGCTGTCGTCGAGGGCTTCTTCTCTGTGTTGATGGCCGTCAGGCCGTTCACTTTGCCCGTGCCCAGGGGGCTCCTGCTCCTCGTGCGTGCCCTCCGCAGGCCGTCTCTTGTGTCCTCGTCCGGGTTCTCCTGTACGGGCTGGGGCGTGGCGAGCCTCCGTCTCCTCGCGGCGGACCTGGTGGTGGGGCCGAAGTAGGCATCTTGTGAGGATTCGCGGTCGGAGGGCGTGGGGCTCGGGGAGATGACGCGCGGAGTGGCCGGGATGACGGGCTTGGTACGGAAGGACATGATGTCGGAGGGGAACGGAGGCAGGGCGGGGAGGGCGAGGGCGACGGTGCCGGAGAAGAGAGGCCGGAAGATGTGCAGGCGGTCGAAGGGCCAGAACAAAGAAGAGAGAGGAGGGTCGGAGTGGGAACGTCGGCCTCGTCGAGACTCGTGTGCGGCGGCGTCGGAAGCTGCGGTGTGGTGCTGGCGGTGGAGCAGGGCCGCTACACCTTGCATAGGATCCAGGGTGAGATGATTGATTTATGCGGCTGAGCGTCGTGACTCGGCCGCATGTTTGCTGAGCAAGGGCAGAAGAAGGGGGGCGGAGGGGAGGTGGGCTCCTGATATAGAAGAGCGAGCCAACGGGCAGGTAGGTAAAGAAAAAAAATCAAATGTAGTAAGCAGCAGTAGGCGGTTGTGCCGGAGAGGCGGCCTCGCACGAGGGCCCGATGTGTCGTTTGGGCGTGCGTGTGCTTCTGGTGCGTTCTTGTGTTGGACTGGACAGAAAATCCAATCCACAAAAAATAACTGGAGTCGGTAAGCCCAGGCAGTCTGAGCAGACCAGGTAGCGAAGGGGAGAAAGACCGACGCCGAGGTGAGCTGGAGTCGGTCCACGATCAGGAATTAGGGAACGGAGATGGGAGACAATGACGCTCCGTCTCCCGCCCGTGCTGTCTCCCCTGCCCTGCCCTGCTCTGTTCTCTGCACTTCTCTCTGCCTCGAGCTTGGCCTGTGCACGCGACCACCACGGCGGACGGCGTAAAAAGCAGGGTACTGCCGAAGCCCAGACAGGCAACATTGGACGAATTACAGGCATGTGACGGACCATTGCTTCTTTCGACTACGACACTGCTTTTTTTCTTCTTCACAGCTGCATCTGCCGTGCCAATATCAGCCAATACTAATAAGTTGATAAATCAGTCGACAGGTTGTCTGATATTCTAAGTCTTCTGCTCCTCAAGGTTTATTATTTGCAGTGTTGCTGTACAATGAAACCTGTTCTCGGATGGCGATCAGTCGTGGTCGGCCTGCTCACGGTACATAGCTTCATCTTACCCGCCCGCAGTGTCACCAGAGAGACATTTGCGGGTGACATCTATTTTGGTCACCTCATAACTCACTGAGTATAAATACAGGTCTGCTGTGTAGAACCTAGGCTTTGATGAAACGAGTCATCTGTCTGAAGCGGCCGCAGGCTCAATTTCAGAACTGGAGGCTGTCCAGCTTCACCACATTGGAAGAGGCCGTTTCGATCAGCCCGGAAAGCCCGCATCCAGCTGGACGGATCAAAAGACTGTTTCGGCTTCGATCCTGCGAGGAACGTCACTTCGGTTTGCCTGCTTGCCTGCTTGCCTGCTGGAGCAGCGTGGTGCTCAGAGCATTTGACGGCACAACAGCTAGCCATGCACGACAGGTTTTCAACTCTCCAATGCTCCAATGGAGATCTCTTGATGAGGTCATAACCAGCGAGTGTATTGCCAAGGATGTAGATAATCAGCTTGCGCTTAACGCCTTGCATCCCAAGATCCATCGATCCCCGATTCCCGATCTCGTCAGGACTAGTAGGGCCCAGATCCGGCGTCCCGATGGTGGGTTAGGGTCACTCAGAGCGATAAGATAGCGATAACGATAACCTTAATTATTTTTCTGGTGTCGCGGGATTGGTAGCATCAAGTTCGAGCAGCCGCATTATTGAAGGCTCAGACCTGGACCGTCATCAAACTCTGGCAAAAGACCCGGCCAAGCCGGCCTCCCAGAGCAGTGACAACTCTTTCAATTTTTGTAAATTGGCGGCAATCGATACCCAGTACCTGAAAGACCTTTACCGACCGCCAACATACCGACAACGATCGACTGGTCACTGCCCAATCCACCATGGCTGGAAAGGCCTCGTCCAAGGACAAGAAGGATGCCCGCGCGTGGGAGGGACTGACTCCACCGCTTGCAGAATGGATACTTGATTCCATCAAGAGCAATGGCTGGGGCGCGCGCATGACGCCCGTGCAGGCTGCTACGATCCCGCTTTTCAGGAGGAACACCGACGTCGTGGTAGAGGCCGTCACCGGCAGCGGCAAGACCCTCGCCTTCCTCATCCCTACCATCGACAAGATCCTGCGCTCAGACGAGTCTCGAAAGCTACATAACGTAACCGGGGTCATCGTCAGCCCGACCAGAGAGCTGGCTACCCAGATATACGACGTCCTCACCAACCAGATCCTGCCCTTTCACCAGCCCTCCGCCGACCTCCTTCCAATGCTCAAAGACGACGACAGCAAGAGATCAGCCGGTACAGAGCCTTTGGTGATTCCCCAATTGCTCGTAGCCGGCACCACGAAGCCGCGCGCCGACCTCTCCTACTTCGTGCGAAAATCTCCCAATCTCCTCATCGCGACACCTGGTCGCCTTGCCGAGCTGCTGTCCTCTCCACTTGTCAAGACATCGAACTTGGAGGTATTAGTACTGGACGAGGCGGACCGGCTATTGGATCTCGGTTTCAAAGAACAGCTGAATACGATCCTCGGATACCTGCCCAAACAGAGACGAACAGGGTTATTCAGCGCGTCAATGAGCGAGGCCGTCTCGGAGCTGATCAGGACCGGCTTACGGAACCCCCAGAGAATCGTCGTCACAGTAAAGAACTTGAGGGACGGCGGTATAATAGAAGAGAGGAAAACACCCGCATCCTTACAGATGACATATCTCGTCACCAAAGCATCTCACAAATTCCTCGCCTTCGGACAACTGCTCGAGAAGCTTGATCCTCGCCCCCAAAAGACCATTCTCTTTTTTAATACATGCGACTCAGTCAAATACTTCTTCAAGGTCTTACCCGAAGTAATGCCCCCAGGCTTCAAACTGCTCCGCCTCCACGGAAAGCTCGATCCTTCCACCAGGGAGAAAAACTTCAACCAGTTCCTCACCTCGTCATCGCCAACCGTGCTCCTCTGCACAGATGTCGCAGCCCGCGGCCTCGACATCCCCCAGGTCGACCTAGTCGTCCAGGACCCGCCCCAGGACCCAAAGACCTACATCCATCGCGCCGGTCGCGCGGGGCGTGCAGGCAGGCGGGGGCTCGCGGTCGTTATGCTCCAGCCGGGCAGAGAGGAGGACTTCGTGCCGTTCCTGGAGATTCGCAAGACGCCGGCGCAGCCGCTGATGCACCCGGAGATCAAGGTCACGGACGAGGAGGCCGAGGCGGCGTCGGCGCGCATCCGCGCCAAGGCGCTGGCGGACCGCGAGGTGCTCGACCTCTCGTTCCGCGCGTTCCCCAGCTTCGTCCGCAGCTACGGCGAGCACCGGGCGTCCTCCATCTTCCGCGTGGCGGACCTGGACTGGGCAGACCTGGCGCGGCAGTACGGGCTCGTGGCGCTGCCGCGCATGGCGGAGCTTCGGAAAGTGGAGGGGCTCGACCGCGGGCTCGGGCTGGGCGTCGACGTCGGCGCCATCGCGTACAAGGACCCGGCCAAGGAGAAGAAGCGCCAGGCCGCGCTGGCGGAGCGGGTGGCGGCCGTCGAGAGCGGGGAGGCCGCGGCGGCGGCGGAGAAGCGCGCCGCGCAGAGGCGCAAGAACGAGCCGTGGAGCGGCAAGGTCGTCAAGGAGGAGACGAGGGTGCGCCGGCGCGAGAGGAAGGAGAAGAAGAGGGAGGCCGCGAGGCTCGCCGGGCTCACGGACAAGGAGAAGGAGGAACAGAGGGCTCTGGAGGAGATGCTTGCCAAGGTCCGGGAGCAGGTCAGGCGGGATACTGCTGCATCTGGGGGGAGCAAGAAGGGGGATACCTTTGAGGGGTTCGATGATTGAGCTATATGGCGTTCAGCTCGGATGTAGAGCTTGAGAAGCTCTGAAAAAGACTATCAGAAGAGACCTGGTGAGGTATGGTATATATTTGCAATATAGCAAATGTGGAGCACCAATGTCAAGTCAGCAAGTCCAATCCGCGGGCATCGCTCGAAAATGTTGAGTCAGACTGAGTGAGAGTTACGCACAGCCTGTAATCGACCCAGTAGATTCGCTACTGAACAAGGTCATCACTAATAAACGAATATAACATTGCGAGAGAACTGCGTACTGCTTCCGCTACATTTATAGACATCGAAACGCTGACATACCATGTTCGATCCTCACACATTCGTCAAATGTTACTAGATCTGCGTAAGTTGTCCTAGAGATGTCCTGTAGGCTACACCTCGTCGGAGAAGCCTTGACGAGATCTCGGGGGGTATTCCGCTGAGTATACGGCGGCATGGTATTTCTTAATGAACATGATGTACTACTATGAACTAGCCTTCGGTGAGATAAGGCTGGCAATGATCTGTTGTAAAATAGCTTACCGTTGGAGGCATCTGAAATTCTGGGCCACAAACTTGTCTGGATGCGTGTTATAAGGTTGATATCACGCTGAAGTTGATGATACCAGTCGAGTCCGGACTATGATTGAGTCTCATGCAGGTGGGTAAAAAGACGTAACAGGGCACATTATATGACATGTAGCACCATTGGGGCCTGGAGAGAAAATAGATGGACATGGAAGCTTTTTTAGCCATCTCATTTCAAATGCTTGTCGCTCTGTTTGAAATATGAACTCGATCGACCCGAATGGAATACTGACTCCTGCTCAAAATTGCGCCTTTTCCCCCCTGATATTGGCCATTGGCACCTAATTGTACCAAACAGCGTTGGCAGGCCCGGCCTCCAGGTCAATGTGAGCAACCGCAGCAGCGCTCGTTGCATCATCAGCCATCTTCCAGACCTCGAGGAAGTTGGACCCGCTGTCGGGGATGGTGAAGTACTCCTCGCTGAAGCCGGAGGGGCCGACCGAGTTGGAGGAGCCGCCGCTGTTGGTGGTGGGCAGCAGGAACAGCTGCTCCGTGATGGCGCCCGTGTCGGCGTCGAGCGAGAAGGCCGAGACGTAGCCCGGGATGTCTGTCGTGCGCGACCGGGTCGCGGCGTACAGGTACTTGGGCGAGGTGGAGTTCTTGGTCGAGAAGATGACCTCGTCGGCCCAGTAGGAGGATGAGTTTGTGTATCCTATTTGGCGAGTTAATAAGAAAATCCAACGCGGAATGTTTCAATAGGGTGAGAGATGTATCTTACCATCGGGCAGCAGCGAATAAGTGGTGTTGGTGAAGGTCAACTCCCCAGTGCTGTTGTCCCGGCTGTACACAGCAATGGAGCTTGCCGCCTCATAGACGACATACACCCAGTCCCCGTTGGGGTGGACGGCCAGGTGCCTAGGGTCGCTACCATCGTCGGCATCAAGGTGCTGGACCTCCTCGACCGTGCCGGCCGTCTCGTCCACGGCGTGGACCCAGACGCCGTTGCCCATGTCGTCGGCCGAGTAGAAGAACCCGCCGTCCGGGCTCACGTCGCTGCCATGGACCCCCGCTTCGGTGTCGTAGGTCGCATTGGCCATCACGCTCTGCAGGGCGCCGCTGTCGTCGACGGAGATGGCCAGGCTGGAGCAGCCTGTGCTGTAGGGGGTGCCGTAGACGGTGTATGGGGAGACGCTTGATACAGCGATATAGTTGGCGTTGGGGCAGTCCGAGGACAGCGAGACGTTGTTGGTGTAAGTGAGGCTCAGGTCATCCCCGATGGTGTACCCCTGGAAGTAGCCTGTCGTGGCCACGTACAGGTTCTGCTTCCGTGACTGGATATTGAACGTCAGCATTCAAGTTCTGCGTCTTGGTAAGACAATGGCTTGAGCATACATCGAGGGCGATCCATTTCTGTCCGCTCGTGTTTGGAGCGGTGATGTTCTCGACGAGTGTCAAGGCGTTGGTCGAGTCGTCGAACTCGAGTCGCACCAGAGAGGTGCCGGCAAAGAAACCAGCATAAAGGGTGTGCGTGTCAGCGAGAGCACGGGCAGCAAATGCTGCCAGAGAGACTGTGGAAGCGCTACGCATGATGGCTATACAAAGGCTGGAATAAAAGAATGTGGAGTATAATAAACTGTAGAGATCGAGCCCAATTGGGTACAGGAAGCGCTATGCAAGAGATGGCAAGCCGACGGATTGGAAACGACCGCTTCAGTTTATTAAATGTTTCGTCAATGACAGACTTTGTAGATCATGTTTCTCCTTTATGTACATTGCGTGAAATATCCCCTTTTGTGATCAATATGTCATGCTTCTCCTTCGCCCGTTTGCTGACGAATTTAATTGCGTCCATGTCTGCAACTTCAAGACGGAGGTGTTCCCCCACATCGCGGTCAAACACAAGGCCCAGTTCCCGTGCACGGCCAACCCGGTGCCATGCGTAGGGGGCTTCTCCAGGCACAGAATCGCTGGCATCGGTGGCGCAGCCAATCAGAAACTTTCGCATTTTTCTTACTCTATGGGGACCACATCGGGCTTTTTTTGCCATTCTTGGTCCCAGGGCAGAGCCGCCTCCCGCATGCCGATCGGAATATCTGGGGTGACTGACTAGGTGCTGTGCTGGCTGTGTACGAAATGGACGCGCGTCACTGGTCGTTTGTTTCGACGCTCCGCCCCTTTAAATAAATCTGGGGACATCTGGATTAAGGTTCAACAGCGCGTTATTGCCGCAATGACTTATACTACCGGCGGCGCCGGATACCTTTATTTAGCCATCCTTCGACTGGACTATGCAATTGAAGTGTTTACATTGTACGCATAGGAGAAGGAGGGACAACCAGCTTGGAATAAAGACAGCAGCTAGTTCTGTTATGATCATGGGCTAGATCCGGTGCTGGTGGCGTTTTGAGGTGTTATGGGGTTCAGAACAGGCGCAGTAACTTCGGCTGGAACCTCAGGCAGTGAGTGCACCCGGGTATTTCTGTGCTATAGTTCCTTCAGTCAAACTCTGGCCTAGATCCTTCGCAATATTTGTATATATGCACGGAATTTTCCACATATTATTTTTTGATCTCAATATTGGTCCCATCAAGCCTTGCCCCGGTTTCCAGGGGATCAATTTCGGAATAGGTTAGACCAATGCCCTGCACCGACTTCGTCAGCGAGTTTATCAAAGACAAGCTTTGGCCAAGACGACGCGTGGCTGTTAAACAAAGATCCACGCCCACCGCGATCCACACGAGACTATGACGAGGACTTCTTGCCCCACCATGCATCGGTCAGCTTTTGAATTCGCGTCCCCAGAGCAGTACACATCATTCGCTCTGCGTGTTTACTTCTACCACTGGGCATATCCCTGGTTGTGTTGGTCCTCGAATCCTAGGCATGCATGTTGCCTGTTCTTGGGCAAGGGGAGCACGCTTGGAAACCAATGGGGCTGAATACTTCTAGAGTAAGCCAATTGGCTCCACAATATTGGCGAACAAAAAAATAGGGAGCGTGATTTAGACAAATTGGTCTTGTGATCCTTTGGACGAATTTAAAGATGTACAGTTCCCCCTGTGCGCCGTCATTGCTTCGCCGAGTACTTTGGGCATCGTTAATTCCTGAAACCCTTCTCAGCCTCAGAAGCCATGTATTCGCGGGAAGCTGTGCTTAATGTCTTGTCCAGCTAACAATCTATTGTATAGGGAATCTCATAATTTAGGCAATGCGATATGCGAGACTTCTCAATCCAACGTTGTGCCTGGCCACTTGCTAAATTGCTAGCAGACTCTCTACTGCAGCGACAAATTGCATGAGATTCTCGGCCTCTTGAGACTTTCGGAGCCAGACCATGATCTTCAAGATAGAGAACCTCGAGCTGGATTTCTTATCCCGTCCTCCGGCTCAACAACGAGAATGTGTCGTCTTCTTCATCTTGAATACAATGAGCCTTGGCCGGCCAGCCTTATCTTCAATGTTGATGACGAGTTACTTTTCTAATCTTGTGCCTACCCAGGTACCCGGTCATCTAGTCTCTTAACAAACGAAAACATCCTCACAAGGACGTTTGTAAAGATGTATTAAGTTGAGGAAATTACCTAGTGTTTCCTAAGATCTTGATGGGGTCCACGGCGGCCCTGCCGTACCAGCTGATCAGCCACATACAGCTGTTTGCAATGGCTCATTTGTTACTCCGCAAATCCAGGTTTTCAATGATACTTCGGATGCGCCTGAAGTCCTTTCACACATTCAGTACGCAGATGAGCTACTTGAAAGTCTCAGAAACATGCTGTTCAAGTTGGCGTCCAGGCAGATTCTCCTTCACTGTGGTGTTGCTTTGGCAGGCATAGAAATGCTATTAACAATGGCTTGCTTGGGTTATCATCAATTATATTGCTACAAAGGAAAATGTTTACTCATTATGGTATGGATTGGGAATAGCAGAGCCAGATAGACATTGAATCGTGCTGTGGTCGGCTTGATTTTGTGAGTCTTGGCTTGCTGTAGACTGAAGGAAGATGCAAAAAGCATTCGACGTTGCACTTGGGTTCTAAACCCATCCCGACGATATTCTTGTGTATGTTCAACCCAGGTGCCCCTTGTCTTACAAAGTCCGAGGCTCGCTATGCAGCACAAGTGCTTATCAACCCCTGGACTTTGCTCCTACTGGACGAGGGCTGTCTCGTTCTTGAGCTGTGGTGTAAGACTGTCAATAGCCTCTGCGCTGATCCCCAATCATCCGTTCGAAAATCGCATTTGGAGACCGCCATAACGGGTTGCTTAAAAAATGCACAAACCCCGCAGCAGGGTGCCATTGGTTATCAGCCAGCCCAGTTGAGACACGGCAAGTATAAATACTCAAAGCGATGTCTTGTCAGATTAGTGGACATGTCTTTCCTTTTTGCTTACAGTCGTGGTTTCAAGATTCTAGTCAATCATGTCCCACAGACTCGATATGTTCACATCAAAAGTCGATAAAGGCGGCGAGCCCTACAAGGAAACTACCCAGGTCGAGGCTGCAAATACCACTGCAGTGTATGACAAACATGGCAACAAGTATGACGAGATGGACATGGACCGCATGGGAAAATTGCAGGAACTGAGAGTAAGTAATACTGGCTCCAGAAGTACCCAAGCGCGATATAAATATTCTGACATATACCGAATAGCGGAACTTTAAGTTCATGACCATTTTTGGCTATGCTGTAATTCTTGGGGCGACTTGGGAATTTGCTCTGATGTTGATTATCTCCCAATCTCTCGTATAAATAACGCGTACTGAGCCATATACAGCATCATCGGAATATCGCTTAGCAATGGGGGAACAGCTGGTGGCATCTGGATGTTCCTCATCGTCTGCTTCGGCATGTTTTTCATCATGCTCTCGATGGCCGAGCTGGCATCAATGTAAGCAGATCAAGCCCTCTAGCCTCGGAATGTTGACTGACGACCAAGGGCGCCAACCTCCGGTGGCCAGTATCATTGGGTTTCTGAGTTGGCGCCAAAGCAACATCAGAAATTCCTCAGCTATCTAGTTGGTATGTCGCCTTTCGAAGCCACTCACAATAAAAACGCTGATATAAAAGGACCAGGTTGGATGTGTGTTATCGGGTGGCAGGCCGCTATGGCTACTGTTGCTCTTGCTACGACGCAACAACTTCAAGGATTGATAACACTGAGTATGCCGTCGTATCAGGCCCAAGGATGGCATGGTACCCTTTTCAGCATTGCCATCACGTTCTTCGCCATTACATTAAATACCGTCTTCGTGAATAAGCTTCCCCTCATCGAAAACTTCGGCATGTTACTTCACGTCTCTGGATTTGTGGCCCTTGTTGTCGTGCTGTGGGTAATGGGCCCACATTCGGACCCGAAGACTGTTTGGACCAATTTCGAAGACAATAGCGGATGGGGAAGCGTCGGCCTCTCGACTCTTGTCGGTATCCTCGGACCTATCGTGACCCTAATCGGTTCGGACTCGTCGTGCCACTTGGCCGAGGAACTGAGAGATGCAGCTTGGGTACTCCCAAGGGCCATGGTCGCCACTGCTCTCATTAATTACGCGCTCGGTTTTGTAATGACGGTCACTATCATGTCCAATCTGGGGAACGACATACCTGCAGTTCTTTCTACACCACTTGGACAGCCATGGATCCAGGTCCTTTACAACGCCACAGGGTCCAAGGCTGGAACATTGGTCATGAGCGTGGTTGTTTGGATCCTGCTGGTTTTCTGCTGTGTCAATCAGGTCACCACGACATCACGCCAGCTCTTCGCGTTTGCCCGTGATAGGGGGGTTCCATTTTCACCATTCCTAGCCTATGTAAGATGCATACGTTTTCTTCTTATTTTTCATCAGCGTGGCTGACATTGAATAGGTTCGCCCGGGCTGGGATGTTCCCGTCAATGCAGTTCTAGTAACCCTGATGTGCACAATACTGCTCTCACTCATCATCATTGGATCGACAATTGCGTTTAACGTCATCACATCTCTCGGTCAAATAGGGCTCGTCTCCTCGTACATCATTGTCATTGCCTGCGTATTTGCGAAACGGATCAAGGGGGAAGCCATGCTGCCTTCTCGCTTTAGTCTTGGCAAATTTGGATTTCTGGTCAACGGCATGGCTCTTTTGTTTCTGGGAGTGGCTTTTATCTTCTTGTTCTTTCCAGCGGGACCCGACCCGAATCCTGCTAGTATGAATTGGAGTTGTCTTCTTTTTGGTTTCATCGTTGGGTTTTCGCTGATTTACTATTGGATTTGGGGAAGACACGTTTATGTTGGGCCGGTGGAATACATTAAGAATCGATAGATAACGAATGCGCTGCTGCTTCGCTTATTCGGGTTTCGCGTCTTGGGTGCTTTGTCATCGACTTAAATATACTTTCGGATGGCAAGGGATCCTAGCGGCAGTGATCACATCATCAAATACATGAACATTAATCAGCCTTTGCTGCAGTATCCGCTCTTATATCTCCAGCCACAGCACGATCTTATACCCAGTCTTCTCTATACTTGACCACCAGTACACATCATGTCGACGCGACGTCCAATTCTCATTTCCGGCGCAGGTCTTGCCTCCTTGCTTCTTGCCCAATCCCTTCGCCGCAGCGCTATCCCTTTCCGCGTCTACGAGCGTGATGCTTCTCTTGCATTCCGTGGCCAGGGCTACCGGCTGCGTCTTTCCAACGAGGGTCTAGACGCCATTGAATCCGTGCTAGAGTCCGATTTCGCACATTTTTACGACAAGTGTGGAAAGACCGGGGGCGCTGGATTCACTGGTCTCGATGCTACTACCGGGGAACAAACAGACGGCCCTGTAGGCGGGCCCACCCAACAGCTAACAAGTCGGGATGGCAAGACGGTAGGCATCGCAAGAGGGGAGATGCGTCGGCTCTTCTTCGAAGGACTGGAGGACCGCGTCGAGTTTCAGAGGCATGTCACAGGATATGAGCTTGTCGACGGGGGTGTCCGAGCTGTGTTTGCGGACGGGACCAAGTCGGAGGTAGGCGATATGTTGGTCGCCGGGGAAGGCATCAGGTCTAGGGTGGCTCAGCAAGTCTCTGGCGGACGGCTTGTGGTCTACGATACAGGCGCACGAGGCATCCACGGTCAGGCGCCGACTGGTGCTTTCAAGGGTCTTGGCGAGGGTGTCTTTCGCATTTCAGACCAGTCGAAAAGCAAAGACTCGCGTGTGAGCATTATCACAAACGTGCGTCCGAACGATATAGACAACCCCGATATCGAGTTTGGCTGGACCATGGGAGGACCCCCGGGTATAATCAGGGCGCCCAACGACGACTACAGCATCGTGGGAAGCACGGCAGCAGACTTGGCCAAGAAGATTACAGCGGACTGGCACGAGAAGTTCCGGCCATTGTTTGAACAGATGAACACTAAGGAGGCCGCATTTTGGAAGATCACCTGTTCGACTCCTTCGGGGGTTCCAGAATGGCCAAATGAGCCTCGCGTCACGGTCATCGGAGACGCTGCGCATTCTATGACCCCAGCCGGTGGTATTGGGGCCAACACTGCCGTGCAAGACTCGGCGCTACTAGGCCGTTTGCTGAAGGAAGCAAATGGGTGGAAGGAGGGTATCACCGCTGAATATGAGAAGCGCATGCGAGTATATGGGAGTGAGGCTGTTGCGAGGAGCTACGGGATGGCTAAAGAAGGATTCCAGATTAAGATTGCGGAGGGAGAGACTCCCACAGTGTCGCCGCAATAACATGGTTTGCTAGATAGTGGTTTCTCGCTGCGGCCATCATCGTCTCTCTCAAGGGCACAAGATGAGATTTGGTACCATTTGGTTGTGAACCACGCTTAGGTACTTGTTTTCTCGGCATAATACAGTTTTAAAAACTAAGTCTCATATTGAAAACTCGGCCAATGATTCAGACACAGCTATCCAATTGTTAGAGTCGCCTCACGTTTGTCTGCAATCCTCAAATGAAGAGAGTGTTGATGCATCTGTCGTGCTCAAGTTATACTCCTATTTTTGGATGGACTTTCGCGTGACGCAACGGTGTCAGTGGTGAGGCTGACAATAGGATATGTGGGAAGGCTACCTGCAGGTGCTTAATTAGCTGCGGTACCACCTTTATCATTTCAATTGAACTAAACCTGAGAAAGGAATCAATTTAAACTAAGAGGAAGCACTTGTACTTCTATCATTTGAAGGAGCATCTTTTCCTATTCTGACAGCGGCACAGCAGGAGGCAGTATTTCGCTAGAGATCCGTCGCCCCATCGGCCCCAGGACACAAAAGAGGCGTGAGCGTTTATTTGTCAAGAGTGGATATCCACGTACGGTATTCCGCGCTCTGATCCACCACAACATGGGACTCGGCCCCATAGAGCACACTTTTTTCTCTTACACCAACAACCAACACCTCTTGGCAACGATACCTGTGGTGGAGGCTGACTCGGCTAGACGAGTGGGTTTGGGGAAAGGAGCCCTTGGGATGGACATTTGAAGGGTAGAACTCTTTTGTATCCGGCTGCTAGGAACATTCAATGTTCCCAGAGAAATCTCACACTCATCCACGAGGAGCATCCTAAATCGTACGTCTCAAACTTGTCCTTTTGTCCCATGCCAGTGGGGAGTGGGCCAAGATGTCGCTACAATCCTCATTACGACTGCTTCGACGGCCTCAGGTTTACATCACTTTTATGTGCTTCTTGGTCTTCATCTTGGGACTAGCCAATTTCAGTGACACAGTTTCTTTGGATCTAATTTACTCATTTCAAGAATCGCCTTACTATACCAAAGATGAATCACACTATTACTTATGGAAAACTCCATCTTTCTTCCCTCCTCTCAGGAAACACCATCAGGAGACACCGGCCGACTTGTGTAAAAACTTCCCCACGCATCTCTTAGACAAAGTTCAGATCATTATGAAGACGGGCACTGGCGAATCAGCCAAGACCAAGGCCCACCTCAACACTGTCAGCTCTTGTATAACCAACATTTTGGTTTTCTCTGATGTCGAGGAAACGATCGGGAGTCACCAGTCTATTGACATCCTTGCGGACCTGCCCCCATCGTATGACAACAATGCCGATTTTGAAGCGTACGCGGCACAGAAGCAAGCACATTCCGAAGGAAAACCTGTCGGATACTCGGCCGAGGGCTGGAAACTCGATCGATTCAAATTCCTTCCCATGGTTGATAAGGCATATCAGATGCGCCCGAAGGCTGACTGGTATGTCTTTATCGAGGCGGATGTATATTACTTCTGGGGTACGTCGTTGAGTCCTTTCTCTTGATACTTGCAGTTTGGCCTCAAAACTCATGACAAAACTGCGTTATCCGTTCACAGGCGTTGGCTAACTCTGGCTATACATAGACACTTTGTTCCGCCTGGTACATCAGCTGGACCCGTCCAAACCACACTACATGGGATCGCCCGCAGCCGGCCGCGACGGGACCTTTTTTGCGTATGGAGGAGCCGGCTTCGTCCTGTCGCGCGGTCTCATGAAGGGCTTGGTGGGAGACTCAACCAAACTGAGCGTGCGCTACCAAGATTATGTCGAGAATGACTGTTGTGGCGATGCCGCCCTCGGGTACGCTATCATGAACAAGACGGGCGAGCCACTACAGGCACTGTATCCCACGTTCGCCGGCGACGAGCTCGCTGGGCTCAAGGTAAATCACGAGAGATGGTGCATTCCTCTGCTCGCGCTCCACAGGGTATCTCCGGAGCAGATGGAGTCATTGTGGACATGGGAGCGAACGAGACCATATGATCAGGTTTGTAGTCTTGTTGCCCACTTCGTACGACAACCGCTGACAATGAACCACAGCACGCCTTCACTCACTCCACGCTTCTCGACTACATGATGTCCAACCTGCAACAGGCTCCTACGCGGGCTTCGTGGGATAACTTCGCCGACGTCATCCAGCCGGTAGACTCACCGGCACACTCATCCACCACGGAATGCAGCTCCGCCTGCGCATCTAACCCGGGCTGCCTACAATATTCATATTCTGCGGGGACCTGCAGGTTTGGATACTTCGTGCAGATGGGACGACCTGTGTCAGAGTCTGATCACACGTCTGGCTGGATCATGGAAAAGCTATACGGGCTGGGATATCAGAAAGACGCGGAGAAGAGCAGCTTCTGCGAAGAAGCGACTTGGCTGAAACCTGTCATTGCACCTCGGTAGGTATCGGTTCTGCCGCGAGAAGAAGGACATACTTGTATGACTTACGAGAAAGTATAATCTTAATACCAAACCAAATGATTGAAGTCACATTGTCTCAAGACCTTCCAAATTACTCTTTACATCTTAAGACATCATGGTCCGGCCATCTTGCATTCAATGAAGAAGCATTGACGTTACTCAACTACATAGATGCGATCATTCGTTAATGATATCAGCATGTACTTGTCTCAGCAATCCTTCCTCGCAGAACACTAGGCGGAACCCCCGACTCGAAAAGACGGGACAACACTCGCGCAGTGAGCAGGCTGGGCAATTGGAAGAACACAGGCGACTTGAGTGCAATGTCCACGTGGTGGTATCCGGATTACTGTCATAAAGGGGGAAACGAGGACCCTGGGCATTACGGTTTTTGAGGTATCGCATTGGCTTCAGTGCCTTTTCCTATCTTTTTTTGTCTAATTCCATCTTGGCTTTGTGTCTGTACCAGGACCAGTCCAAGAGCAAGAGCGAAATAACGATCAAGTCCACTTCTTAGACCTGAGCACACCGGGCTTTCTCCTTCACCGGACAACAGAGGTCCGGATCAGGCTTCTTTCCCTTAATGGTGCAAGAACAGGTCGACCCTAGCGCCGGATGTCGTCCGGCTCAGAACACGTCGAGTAATGCCAATCGTGCCAGAAAGTGCTCGCGCCAGTCTACCACTCGGTTTTGTGCGATCCCTGCTCGGCCGGGCCAGAGTCCTACCACTGGCTAGCCTCCTTAGCAGGCTCAGCACCCCACTCGGTGGCAGTGCCAGCAGCGGGAGCAGCAGCGTCCCAGCTGGCGGCAGCAGGGTCCGCGCTCCACTCGCCGGTAGCACCGGCAGGAGGAGCCTCCCAGTCAGCACCACCGGAGAAAGCGCCGGCCTCAATGGCGGCGGGGCCAACCTCGTCAGCGCCGGCGAGCTTCTCCTCCTCGACCTTCTCCTCGGCCTCAGCCTCGGGGTCGCGGTCTGTGAAAGTTGTTAGTCTAATTCCTGGAACCACAACAGCCGACGGGGCATAACATACAGAAGTAGAGATCGACCATGACGTCCCAGGGGGTCTCGCGGTTGTAGATGGTGCCACGCAGACGGAGGACCTCACGGGCGAGCATCCACCAGACGCAGCCAATGGCGTGACGACCCTTGTTGTTGGTGGGGATGGCAACGTCGACGAACTCGGTGGGGGAGTCGGTGTCGCAGAGGGCGATGACGGGGATGTTGACGTAGGAAGCCTCCTTGATGGCCTGGGCGTCGGTGCGAGGGTCGGTGACGACGATCAGACGGGGCTCCTTGAAGGAACGGGTGATGTAGTTGGTGAAGGAACCGGGGGTGAAACGACCGGCAATGGCCTGGGCGCCGGTGTGGGCGGCGAACTTCAGGACGGCACGCTGACCGTAGGGACGGGCAGAGATGACACAGACGTCCGAGGGGTTGTCGACGGCGGCGATGATACGGGCAGCCAGGACGATCTTCTCCCTGTTTGCGACCGAATGTTTAGAAATTGCCAATTCTGATATTTTTCACATTGATCTTTCGAGATGGACCGTCGCGGGGGAGCTGCGTCCCATCGTCGTCGTCGTGGGGTCGCACTTACCAGGTCTTGCCGACGTTGATGACGTTGACACCATCAGCACTGTCGAAGCACCGTTAGCAATTGAAGCCGTGGCAGGAGCGTGCCGCAGAGAAGCGACATCGTGACTGAACATACCGAGTCTTCCACAGGTACGAGTTCATGTGAACCTGCAAGTTCTTGGAGCCGAGGTGGGCCTGGGCGGCCAGGAGCAGCTCAATGTCCTGGCTGGTGGCGTTGAAAACGCTGGGCAGGTTAGCGGGCGCCATGATTGCGGTTGGTGGGACGGAGAGGTTGTCGTCGCGAAGTTCGGCAATGCAGTGGTGCTCGAGGTTGGAGGTTGAACTTCGCGAGGTTGAGGCTGCTTGGGGCTCTGCGGAAAGATGTTTTGGCAGCTGCGCACCGAAAGGTCGATTTTGCTCCCTGCAGGTGCGCACCAGGAAAAAGTGTGGACCGCGCCTTCTCCGCCTAGGGTGCAGAAAAAAGTTCGGGCGTCCAAGAGGTACGTACCGATTTGTGGCGGTGGTGGCTGAGGCCGGTATCGCGCTAGCCGGAAGTGACAAGCGGGAAAGCAGGCGAGAGCTGCGGCAATGCTAGGACGTCAAGAGCCAGCCGCGTCCCCAGAAATTTTGACGGCGGCCATGAGACGAGCACTGCGGTCACAAAGCTGTCGATGATCGCGGCCAGCCCACCATGCCGCCCAGAATACCAGGTCCTTCGGGGCTTCAGAGCCTGACATGTATGTGATTTAATTCTCCTTGACCCAGCTCTAAGAGACATATACTTCCACTGGATGTTCTATCATGCAAAGGGTCGTCGTCCCAGAAGGAGGTTCCAACAGTTGATCATCTCATTGGAGATTGAGCCTGCTGAACCATATGGCATGCTCTGACACATCTCACGGGATTCCGGGCCGTCCTGAACCACTGTTCTATACGAACTCTCTGGGTGTAGAACTACCTTTGCTGACACCAATTGCAGTATGTCTCCGGCCAGCGGCAGCATCCCGACAAGTGGCGCCCTCTTTCCAACCCCTCGTCCAGAAGGCCACTCTCTCCCAGGAGAGGCCTGCTCTCACCCAAAAAGAAAAGGATGCCCTTCGGAGGGAGAAGCTGGACCCTTACCGGTGGCAACAAGCGCAACAGCGAAAGAACCGCAACCTTAAGCGACAGGAAGTGCTCGAAGCCCAGCGCGACCAGGCATGGGGTGACCCGGTCCACGGTCTCGTGACGCCCTTCCTCGAGTCCTTCGACAGCGCTGGACAGTCGCCGCAATCCAAGGTCAGGCGGGATGACGAAGGAAACCTGCTGGATAAGCCCCACGCCCTGCCCACGTCGGAGCACATCCTCAACCACCAGCTCACGAAGCAGGAGCTCGACGAGGCCATCGCCGAGTCCTACAAGCTCACCGCGCCCTCCCAGGGCAACATCAAGTCGGTGTACTACAACGAGGTCGTCGACAAGGAGGCGATTCAGAAACACGAGGATAACCACCGGCGCGCGGTCGAGGCGCTGAAGAGGATCACGACGCTCGACAACGCCAGCAGCAAGGACAGGCGGCACGCCAACATCCGGCGCATCATCGAGACGTTCGGGCGGCACGAGACGGACGCGAAGCTGCGCCAGAAGCCGCTGGTCGCGGGCCAGGAGGAACGGATCGAGAAGATCCGCGGCGGGCCGGACACGGGGTCGTCTGAGGTGCAGATCGCCATCCTGACGGCCAAGATCAGGGTGCTGGCCGCCATGTACGCGGGCAAGAAGGGCAACAAGGACAAGCACAACAAGAAGAACCTGCGGCTGCTGCTGCACAGGAGGCAGAAGCTGCTCAAGTACATGGAGAGGAGGGAGAGGGGAAGCGGCCGGTGGGAGCACATGATCGAGACGCTGGGCCTGTCGCCTGCGACCTATAAGAAGCAGATCGAGGTTAGGTAACGTCAGGCTAGAGCAGTGGAAGAACATAAAAATGTAAATTCTGTACAATACGGCCGTGAGTGACCAAGATTTGGTGCAAACCCGACCCTGCTTTAACCTCGTTGCGCCTTCCATGGTATGCCAGCCTATGTAATCAAATCAATCGCAACAGACCTCAAAATCTCTTTCATACTCTACACGAGGTGGGAATCGATGCTATCTTCATTCGTTTTAGAACACGCTGATGTAGTTGCCGATGCGCTCCTTCTGGTTCTGCGCTATGCACTCGGCAATCCATGTGATGTTCCGGATTTCCTGTGATAATGTTAGCCTCTCGAGGATTGAAACGTGACGAAAGAGTATGCGGCTCACCTGTTCCCTCAGCTTCAGCCATGCGTACACTATACCAAAGCTGAATTGTCTCGTGAAAGCCTCCTTGGATATCTCCATCTCCTTTTGGTAGAACATATCCTCCAGACTCCGGCCGTCAGATCCGGAGCCTCCGCCCATGTTGCCAGGCCCAGCAGGGCCGCCACCCAGGCCAGCGGCGTCGAAGAATGTCTTGTAATCGTGCACTCCGTCAACAGCCAGCCTGACGCCTTCAAAGTCATCGGCACGAGACAGCATCAACGTGCCCTCGGGATACAGCCGGCCGAAGCTGGGGTAGAGCTTCTTACGGTCCGCCTTGGTGAGCTCGGTGCCGAACGAGTTGAGCGTGATGTTGATGGCTCTCCGGTCCGCTTCGAACTCGAGGATCTCCGACATGACCTCGGCCGTGGGCGTACCGGCCATCTCGGGGTGTGTGTTGACGAAGTTGTGGAACTCCTCGAGATAGTTCTTGTACAGGGTATTCCGCACAATCTCAATGTTCAGCTCGTCAAGGTCCTGGTGGCTCAGGCTTCCCTTGAAGAACGGTGCCAGTGGCGTCTCGATCAGCACGCTGTTGTAGAGCTCCTCGATGTTGGTAGCAACGCAGAGCACCGGCATCGTCTCAAACCATCCGAGGGGGTGGCACCTGTCCAGGAGCTCCCTCGTGTCCCTCTCGTGCAGCGTGCCTGTGATCAGAAGCGCGACGTTGTCGATCATGTATCCGTACGTCAGGTAGTCCATGAACTGGGCGAGGGACCCAGTTGCGTTCGCCCGAACGTATTTGAATTCGGAAACAAGCTTGTCGGTCGTCTTTGCGGCAAGACTCGAAGTCGATGGGTTCGGAGGCAACGAGGCAAGGAAGTCACCGTATGCTGGGCCGAGCTGCAGCTTGAGGTCTGAGAAGGACGTCGTGAGTAGGTGCACTCGCTACCAGATGCAGAAGAGGGCAACCAACCATCTATGCTCTCGCACTGTGTCATGTTGCTGTAGTTTGAGTTGGTGAGCAGCCCATTGCGATAGCCTCGGACAATGCCCTCGATGTAGCTGCACTCTGACGGTTAGCAGGGCGGTCGTCATCGTTAGAAAAGACGGTGGCTGCTGACCCATTGTTGACGTTGAAGAACAGGCCCTCCATGATGACTCTGCCGGGTGTTTTTGGTGATGAGGGCAGCTGGAATCAGTAGAACGGAGCTGGCGTTGCTGGAGCCTCTCAGGATCAGTGACGACGACCTTCACCTTGATAGATGGATGAGCAGCTGCTGATGGCTGATGCGCACCTTTGGACACTGCCAACGCTAGCAAGGAGCCGCCAAGGCGCTGCTGATTGGAGAGCAAGCGCTGGCAAAAGTACGTACCTTGACTACGCTATTCCGGGCTTAGCGTCGAATGCTCGTCTGCACTGGCTTCTGCACTGGCCGACCCCACATGAAGAGCCAGAGCACTTGAGCGAGCTCAAGCAAAAAATTCGGCCGACAACTTTTTTTTCCCACGCTCGGTATCACGTCCATTTTCCTCCACAACAACCACACAACCCGCCTTTGCGCGCCTTACTAACCCCTTCGGAGGACAATATCTAGGAAAGCGCAAGGGCAATTCTTCAATTTGTTCAAAATGCCTCTTTTCGTTCTCTCTGAGACGAGCGTAGGGTAAGTTGTACAAATTTCTTGCGCGAACGAGCGCGCATGCAATTGGAACATCTTTGAACCAAAGCATCGCTGACTTGCATGCCAATAGCTACGCCTTGTTCAAGGCCAAGGACAAGAAGCTGCTAGACGACAGCGAGCTCGACTCCCGTCTCCAGACCGCCGAACAGATCAACAATGAGTACGTGCAATTCTTTCCGTCCCATGTCAAGACCAACCCGCCCCACGCGGATGGACGGCCTAACAAATTTACAGGCTGAAGCTCAAGGAGATCGTAAAATGGGACAACGCCGCCACCGGTCTCGAGGAAGTGGCTGGCCTGGTCGAGGGCAAGGTCACACCCCTCCTGACCAAGCTGCTCGAGTCCATCAAGGACGAGAAGAAGGCCTCGCTCGTCGTGTCAGATGCCAAACTGGGTACCGCAATCAACAAGCTTCCTCAATTCAACATCACCCCCGTCGCCGACTCCTCCACAACCGAACTCTACCGTAACATCCGCGCACATCTTACCGACCTCGTCCCCGGTCTGGAGTCTGAAAACCTCAAGAGTCTCGCCCTCGGTCTGTCACATTCGCTGTCCCGGCACAAGCTGCGCTTCTCGCCTGACAAGGTCGATGTCATGATTGTTCAGGCTATTTCGCTGCTTGATGACCTCGACAAGGAGCTCAACACATATGCCATGAGGGTCAAGGAATGGTACGGCTGGCACTTCCCCGAGCTGGGAAAGATCCTGAACGACAACCTCGCCTACGCACGAGTCATCCTTGCTGTTGGCATGCGTACCAGCACAGCCAGCACTGACCTTTCCGATATCCTTCCCGAGGAGATTGAGACCGCCGTTAAGGCTGCGGCGGAAGTCAGTATGGGTACTGAGATCAGCGATGAGGATCTGTTGAACATCACGATGCTGGCTGATCACGTCGTCTCATATACCGAAGTTCGCGCACAGCTCTCAAGCTACCTCGAGTCCAGAATGAAGGCTATTGCCCCGAACTTGACAGAGCTTGTTGGAACTCTTGTCGGCGCACGCCTTATTGCACACGCAGGCTCCCTGATGAGCTTGGCGAAGAACCCCGGTTCCACCATCCAGATCCTTGGTGCCGAGAAGGCACTGTTCCGTGCTCTGAAGACGAAGCACGCCACACCCAAGTATGGTCTGATTTACCACTCTTCTCTGGTCGGTCAAGCCACGGGCAAGAACAAGGGCAAGATTGCCCGTCAACTCGCTGCCAAGACTGCTCTGGGTATCCGTTCGGATGCCCTCACCGAGTGGGTCGATGAGGAGGGCAACGAGGTCGACGAGGACGAGCGAGCGTCGTTCGGTGTCGCTGCTCGTGCAAAGGTCGAGAACAACCTGAGGAGACTGGAAGGAAAGCCCCTGGTTGCCAAGGGCATTTCTGTTGGGCCCAACGGACAAGCTGCCGTCCAGCCATCCAAGTGGGATGTTAAGGAGGCCAAGAAGTACAATGCCGACGCTGATGGTCTCGAGGCCGAGTTTGCATCAGTTGAGATTGCTGGAAGCGATGCCGGCAAGAAGGAGAAGAAGGACAAAAAGGACAAGAAGGATAAGAAGTCGAAGAAGGACAAGCCTCTTATCGAGGAAGTGTCAGACGAGGAGATGGCAGATGCCCCTGCTCAGAACGGAGCTACCGGTACGACCCTCAACCCTCCCACTTTTCATCCTCTTCTTGGCGAAAGCTGTGGTTTTCACAGGCCTTCCATGAAGCAACCTGAAAAGAGGAATGAGCACGAAGCTCGTCCCATCGCGGTGAAACATCCGGCTGACTCTTTCGCAGCAACCCCAGCCAAGAAGCTGTCTGAGGCAGACTTGGAGAAGTACGCCGCAGCCGCTGGCATCTCGGTGTCCAAGTTCAAGCGCAAGTTTGAGCGCGGCGATGTCGAGCTCGCCGAGGACGGCACGCCCAAAGTGCTGTCCAAGAAGGAGCTCAAGAAGCTCAAGAAGGCCGAGGAGAAGGCCGACTCCGACGGGTCGCCCAAGAAGAAGCGCAAGGCCGACGCCGACGGAGAGGAGAAGCCCAAGAAGAAGAAGAAGAAGACCGACGCATAGAAGTGTTGTGACCTCACGATGGACTGACGGTCGAAAACGACAGGCGTTATTCTCTTTTTCTCTCCTCCCACCGGGCTGGACTGGGTCATTGTATGATACTATGCATATCTTCCTGCGGCCTTCTTCTCACCTTTCCAATCCTTCTGGCGTGTTGTGAGAGATATCCTCTACGGCGTTTTGGGCGTGGCATCCGGCGGTTCAGGAATAGGGACTGGGGTGTGTGTGATTTGGTTTAGAAATTTTTGAGTTGCTTCTGAAAGAAAAGTGGAACTACTCTTGTCGAGATCATCTGTCATAATGTACCGCGAGGTGGAGGGGCCTTGGCTATGTTGCCTCGAAGTCATGGTTGCTTTGGACACTGGACGCGTGGCTTCTCAGGATCACCTCTTGGACGGTGCTGGCTTGGACGTCGTCAGCCCTCTCTTGACGGCTGCTACTTGGCTTCTCAGAGCTTTGGCATCTTGGCTCATCACGAAGCGAGGAAGTACATTCCAATACAGTTTTAAAAGTTATACCCTTGTCTCCTTACTTCACGTGAGTCTTATGCATTCGGGCCGCCCGGCGTCACTTAGTAGCTCCCACGAGGTGGCTGAATCGAAGGCGGGCAAGGCGAATTGTACTAACTCAGGCGACAGCCCGTGCTACGTTAGCAGCTACCCTACCTAGGTACATTGGTTTCAGCAATATTGAATGTTTTTCTTTTCTTTTAGGGGATTTCAGTTCAGTACCTCTGTGGCGCTGTAGTTGCACCCAGAAGCGGGTGCTCATCTGGTGCCATGCAGCTAAGGGCCTCGGCAAATCTTGATCAACACAACACCAATGTGACAAGGGTCATTTTCCCCATGAGCCAAAATGGCAGCTTTGCTGGTGCCTATCTAAATGGGAAAACTCTCGGGAAGAACGAAATGGCCGGTACAAATTTCCATCAACGAATTGAATGTTTAGCCAGATAAGCTGGCTCAATTTGTGATTTTGGGGAGAGGTCATTGCCCTCCTCCTCTTCCGGCTGAGACAATCTAGCAATAGTCACTGTGACCAGATCCGCCGTCCTCACAGGTGCCGCAGTACTTGATGAAGTCGATGTCCCCGTTGTTGCCTCCAATGCACTTGAAGAGAGATTGGTTGATATGGTTGGAGTCGCTCGGCTGCCTGTTGCTCAGGAGTTGTTCATTGATCTGGGTGTAGTAATTCCCTGGATCAATTTAGCATGTCTCTGTGACAGTATGTGGGTTACCAATGACAGAAACCAACCTTTCTTCAGGAGACCATAGCCGCAGTAGTTGAGCCCCGGTTTGCAGTTGTCTGCCTGGACAATTGGGGCAAAAGCTGCAAGGACAGAAGTGACGAGAGTTGCGGTCTTCATGTTGAAGGCGTGTTCCGGCTTGGATTCTAGAAAAGCTGAGAGGAGTAGGAGTTGGTGGAGTGCCAGCTCTGTTTCTAAACAGTGAGTAGCAGGAGTGAAAGGAGCTTTATACGATCACTGGCCCGGCACATACATACAATTTGAAAATCGACTTCATGGTTTTGGCTTCACAAGCTCTCCTATGAGACTCGTTGCTAATGCTCTGGGCTCAGTATGGAATCATTGATTGTGGGCGAGACAATGAACAAACACAAGTCACCCACGATGCAATGCGGCCATTCGACGCAGTGTATACCAAGTACTAGGTAAATTTGATCCATCTGGATTTAATAGTCTGTGTTGATGACTGTGCATATGTGAGTGCTCAAGGCGCCACTTGTCTCAAAACCGTACCATGTCGCAAAAGCTGCTGTGTCAGCTTACTGTCAAGTCATTATGAGTACAAATATCTAAGTCTTCCGGTTTGAATCGTTGGGATTGGAATAATTGGTAATACCATATGAGACAAATTAGTGATAGTGTAGTTCCCAGCTTGTCGTCTCGCTTCCGTGTCTTGCCTTCATGCATAATTTTCGGGCAGAAACACGACCTGTCCTTTGACCTTTATCTTCGTCACCTTGCGACATGTTGTGATTGCGGATGATTGACATATCGCCGCGGAGTGAACAAGTCAATTGGGGGGCAGTCGTGTGCGCTACTTGGTGATCCTGTGTCCTTGGGAAAGAGCACCACGGTGGATTCGGTCCCAGCTGTACCGTCAAATTACATTCAAAGTTCGATGCCTGTTTTGAGCCAGGCTGTTGACAGTATAGGTAGCTCTTTGGTGATTCGATACACTGTCCCGGTTGCTAGATGCCCAGGCAGTCTAACATCCCTTCAACACCACCCACCCCCGAAAAGGTCATGAGAAAACAATCTTGGGTTTTACTACTAGTTAGGGGAAGCTCTCAACATGTAGACCCAATGAATGATGGTTGTTCGAAGAAGTGGAAGTGGGTTGTTGCCCTCGAATGCGGTTTCCTAACGTCGTGTTTGGGTCTCGTTTTAAGAAGATCGTAGTTCCCACGGTTCTGAGCCGGATAAAAAGCCGCGCCCCAAATCTTACTTTATTCTATTGTACTGGGCGTTCGAGTTGACGAGCACGTGCTACTATTTCAGCTTTGGCAGTCGGACGAGACAGGTTTGATGGTCCTGGGAGTCGGCTAGCATTCTCTAGGGCCAGTGTATCTCACCCAACGAGGTCATCTGGACTCGAAACTTCCTTCGACTGCCATGGGCGTGTGGGAATGGTACACGGGACGGGGCGAACGGCGATGGAAAAAGGATACGATGATCTGAATATGATGATACGGAAAGGATAGGCGGTCGACGTCGATGCGGCGGAGGACGTAGAGGTCAGGTCTCGAATCAAGGGTATCTCGGTTACTGGCTAGGACTTGGATTTTCGGGGCGGTTTCTGATCAGCGTGAGACTGAGGTTGGTAATCGAACTTCCAATGCTGTATTACAATGTGTCACTCGATATGCACCTAGGTATGAGATGGACTCCTGTCCTCTAAGCCCTTGGTATTTGACCATATGAATGCCTGGGTATTTGGACAACTGACCAGGTGGAGAATTCTTGACAGCCGATTCCGTGGTGGTTCGTACAGAAGAAGACCGAACAGATCCAAAAGTTGCCGGTGAAAACTATCGCCCCGCCCCCTTTGACTATCTGGGCGACAGGCATGCTAACTTACACAGAGAAGGTCAGCACTTCTCACAGTTCTCCCTGTTCATAACATAATCTGTGTCTCAGTTTCAATGACGCTCACAATGCCGAAGGTCAAAAGAAAGTCATGTTATCGGAGCCTGAGGCTAATTGCAGCAAGACATTATTCGTGCACATTCGAATTGGCCACGGCCTACGCTGGAAGCCGTGCTCAGGTGCCGCTACCCGGATGCTGCACTGCTGCATCTCTGGCGGCGGACATGAGGCACAGATCGAGCGCATGAGTTGTAACGTTGATGAGCTAGTTTTTCCTCACGTCGTCCTCTAGCCAGGGGATGGAACATGTGGATCTGGAACAGGAGAGCAACGCTCCCACTAGGCGTCCCCCAGCGCCTGCTGTTCGTCTCAAGAGAAGTATGCGGGTGCCACCTAAGCGACATGTGTCACTCAGCAGGAAGAAAACTTTTCCCAGGATCGTGTTAGAGAAGATGGAGTTTCCCTTTCGCTAGGGCGCTTCGCTAGGTGGCCTCATTGGCCAGGACGGAGGCCGTCCCAACAAGGCTATTAGAGTTGCATAATGACAGGCGTTAAGGCCGAGGAGAGAAAATCAGCGTGCAGATCAAAGTGCTTAAGTTTGAGGTTATTCTTGATCGCTTTGGGCACTGGGGTTTGAGGAGCGATCCATGCTGTTCAGGAGGCTGGTTCGAGGTCTGTGACAGCCCTACACCCCGGGAATGATCCCCATCCCTGTGCCAGCCAGTGATTCTCAAGATCTTCCCGCCAAGCGAGCGGGTCTAACCATTGATCTGGACAGCCCAGGATAGCCCGGATCTGAACCACACACGAGCCTCCACTGCCGCTGCCACTAGCTTGCCAAGACGAAACGTCCTATGCTTCCGACGACACCTCACCTGAACTCGCTCGTCTGAGATCAGACACAGATGACGAGGCCGGCCGTACTGGGTATACACAACGCTTGCATGCGCACATTTTTTTCTCCCCCATCCAACCGCCGCTACTTCCCCACTGCAACAACTGGGTCTATTTTTTGACATGCTCCACTCCCGAAGAGACAAACTAGTTGCTCGGGCCCCAGTTCGGGTTGTGGGAGTACTCACCATGGGCAGACGTCGCCTGCAGATGAAAAGTTGAGATGAGACTGTGTTTCGGCGTCAAGACGGTTTCTGCCCATGGGGACAACGAGGAGTTGCAGTGAGCCGGGAGTCGGAGGTGGCTCGAAGTAGGCAGGCTGACGCGGCCAAGCACCGACGAGATGGGATGCTTTTGGGCTCGAAGATTGTCTCGTATAAAGCTAGTGAAGCCGCTCGCTGAATCTTGTGATCTTGATTGAATAGTATCATCAATCTCGAACACAGCACCGCAGCATCAGTCTCTATCAACCTTTCCGATTTTCCTATTCTTTTTCTTCTAACGGCCGGTTCCGTACGCTCTGGTTCAGCTATTTGCTACTATTACTTGTCTTTTCATAACATCTTGTTAATCGATCCCATCACTTGTTCGCATTCTGTCCTCAGCATAACCGGCCAACAGTCAACATGAAGTTCCTCGCCACCCTCGTTATCGCTATGGCCAGCGTGGCCATCGCCAAGGACGGCAACAACACTGATGGCACCTCGACCAAGTCCCAGTGCAAGCAGGTGTCCAAGCTCACCAAGCTCATGGACATCGCGGGCAACTCAACCAAGCTCGACAAGGTTACCAAGGGCAATGCCACCAAGGCTGCGGACATCCAGGCAAAGGCATCTCAGGCATCGACCAAGTTGACTGAGCTCCAGGGCAACGCGACCCTGATGACCGCTTGTGGCCAGATCTTCGCCGAGAATGACATGGAGGATGCCTGCGACAAGATGCAAGGTCTTGAGAAGCTCAACGCTCTCATCGCAAACCAGACCGCTCTGGACGCGGCTACAAAGGGCAACACCACCAAGGCCGACAAGATCAAGGCCAAGGCGCAGGAGAAGGCTGCAGACCTTACCGCCATGCAGAGCAACACCACGCTGACGACATTCTGCGCCGGCTTCAACGACAAGCAGTCCTGCAAGGCCATGGCCAAGCTCGCCAAGGAGCAGGAGTTCGCTGCCAACACCACCGCTCTTGTGAGTTCTCACACGTTCATCTCATATGTCTCTTGTTGGGGACTACTGCTGCTCAGTTTATACTAACGCAACTTGATACAGAACGAGAAGTTCAACAACGACCAAGACAAGATCACCAAGTTCCAGGCCAAGCTCTCCAGCAAGGCGGAGAAGGTCAACGCTCTCATGAGCAACTCCACCCTCATGGACACTTGCAACAGCCTCGGAATCACAACTGCCTCCACCACCACTGGCGCTTCCACCTCGGGCTCCACCGACGACAAGAAGAGCGCCGCCGTCAACGTCAACGCTCTGGGTGCTGGCCACGTCTTGGCCCTCGTCTCCGTCTTTGCTTACGCGGTCGCCATGCTCTAAATGCCGGGAATGCTGGGATACCGGGAGTGACATGAGGACTATCAAAGTCCGAGTGTGGGGAATGTGTCCGGATGACTGTTGCTTATCTGCGGCCGCACGCCATGTCCGTGATGAGCTGGACACCCAGCGCCAAGGCTTACTGTTTCTTGTGCTGGGGTGAAAAATGGAACTCTGGGGCGTCCGTCTGAGAAATGACGGAGTACAGTCTTTACTGGCCCACGCAGAGGCATCGGAGTGGATTTGAGGATTCACATGGGACTACTAGATCCTCTTAGTTTAGCTGACACTGTCAGAACGCGCCGTATCAAGTTCGAACCAGAAGAGACCTCTCATTAATAATACCCGCTGTGCATCTCAGACCGTTGATACCCTACAAAATAGCACCGTCTAATTCCAACTTTCTAAGCACCGCTTGATTACACTGTCGATGTTGGCCTATGTCGAAGGCCTTGCTGTCCTCAATGTCGGGGGCATTTTGCAATGCAACATGAGCCTGCCATTCCGTACTCAGATGACAGTGATAAAACATCCCCAGCGCAGACGCTGACCGAGTCCGCCTTAGGAGACCCACCTCTCTTACATTCCATGTTTCGATGCGATGCCCATTTTGCAGGTCCATTTCGTCCAGACCTTTCGTCTGAAGACTTTGCCAAGCCATCAGCAGGGGCATGTTTCCCGACGCATGGAACTTCCTATTCCCACTCAATACCCTTTGCCCAGTCTTGGTACATAATTACTCATGCCCACCTCACTTCACATCCAAATTCCCATGAAGGAGGTTGAGTGTTCATATATTGAGTGCCATAGTCTTGTTTCTGAATATCGTCTTTTGACTTGAACCCCTTCAATGTCAAATTCTCCATACTGTATCAAGGAGCTGTTGTTGTAGACGTATCCAAGTACTTTCAAGATCTAAGGTGGTCTGTCTACTTAAATTTACAGGTCGTGCCTCTATCTTTGACCAAGGTACGAGATCGACTTATCTTTGTGATTTAGCCCAGTTGTGCAAGCACATCCAAGGATGCCAGCACAGCAATACTAGTAAAGGAGGGAATTGTTGCATAGATGATTCTTCTTGTGGGAAGCGGTAGCTATACATTCTCATTTGTCTTGAGGGCCAACGAAGATGTATATACATCATGTCCATTCTCCTTGTTCCAGGGTATTGACTTAGTCATGTTAATACGAAGACTTGTCTGGCAGAGGTAGGGTGAACTGCTGAAGTCTGAGCATCGAGAAGTGCTGATCGCTGCCTGTCCAGGTAATCCGATTGTCCGCAATGCATGCCTCAACTGTGTGGTATATGTTCTGGCTGCCTTAATCCAGCCTTGGCCGACGCTGGAAATGTCGTTTGATCATCTTCGCGACTGAACGGAATGCGACTGGAGAGAAGGAAAAGTGCAGGGAACGAAGACTGGACGAAAGGAAGACCGGACGAATGAGCTCAATGAAGAAATAGTGCTGGGAAACAAGAATGCAACATAGATCAACACCATCCTTCTATCAAGGAAACATCTGCATTCTTTGCAAATCAACTTGGTTGGTTCATTTTAATAGTTTACGCCTGTCGTTCACGAAGACCGGGAAACGGGCAGATGGGCTCGGGAAATTGAAGCTAGGCGGCTCAGTCTAGGCCCGCATGCTCCGCACTCCATTGACCGAGGTCCGTAGTATCGGAGGCTTGTCCCAGGGGTAGCCGGCACATCGTATTTAGCTTCATTCTGTCTCACTCGTCCATGACGGCCCCCAAATCTCTCCCTGCATGCATTTCTCACTGCAAGCAGATACCATTTCTGGCCATGAAAATCACACTATACGTTGACGTTGTTTCGCCTTTCGCTTATATAGCGTACCACATCCTCAGAGTATGTTCCGGCTTCCAGTGGGCAGCGAAGCACACTCTTCCTGACTGATTTACGTCATAGCATGACCCCGTATTCAAGGGCTGTCAAATAACGTACATACCGATTTTCCTCGGGGGTATTATGAAGAAGGCTGGAAACACGCCACCGATTCAAATAAAGAGTTTGTCCCCCATGACCACTGCGTTCTACCTCAAGCTGATTGCAACACCCTCAATGCTTCACTGATACATGGGAGGGAGAGGCCCGAGATGCACTCCGCTGACGCCCTAATGCCACCCCAGACAAAGACAAATGGATCAACGACGAGCGTCTTCGATGGGCTAAGTACTTCAACGTCCCAGTTGTGGCCGACGTCCCCGCCGGCTTCCCAGCGAACACGCTGCAGGTGATGCGGACCATCTGCGCCGTCGGCCACCTCGCCGGCACGGACCAGCCTTCGCCACCTGACCAGAAAGCCACCATCAGAGTGCTCGACGCTTTCTTCGATGCCTACTGGATCAAGAGCCGCGACATAACCGACAAGAACGTCATTGCCGATGTGCTCAAAAGCGCCGGGCATGAGGACCTGACTAAGGTGTCCGAGCTCGCGGCCGGCGACGCCAAGAAAGTTCTCCTGGAGAATACGGACCGCGCTTTTGCTGACGGGGCTTTTGGGCTGCCGTGGTTCGCTTGTGAGAATGACAAAGGTGAGAAAGAGGGCTTCTGGGGTGTGGATCACTTGGGTGTTGTGCTGGACTTTTTGGGGCTGGAGAAGCCGGCTGGACGAAGTGGGTGGAAAGCAATGCTTTAGAAATGGGTTGCCCCGGGAGCTCGTGGCGGAAATTCGGCTCTTGATGTGATTTTCGGTCCTTTTTAGGCTACCTAGGTACTTATGTATGTTGTTTTGATCTGAGGAAAGTTGCCATTGGAGGTAAACAGTACTAAGAATCCGAATCGAAACATTTGAAGGAAAAGAGGAAATGAAGTACTTCATTTCAAAAGGTCAACCAACTGAATCTAATTGAGACATAGTCTTGCCGTATTGAAACATTCCTCGAGATACTTTGGGCTAGATATGAACATGGAACAGAATCAAATGACATCTACGACGGGCTCAGTTCACAACTCGTCAGGCTGCTCTATCATAGTGATCTAGAAAGACACTCCTCGAAGGGCTTCGTCACTCTCCGTCTCTTCGTCGACCGATACTGGTAATTTGCATTAGCTTTCTATCATTTCTCTTCTCGATTTATGGTCGAATCTGAAAGCAAGGTGAATTCTTTTGGTCGAGTGCTTATTATATTCTATCCGCATCTTACACATTGTCAATTTAAAATGGGCTGCTTAATTGGCTGTTGGAGCATCAGATCCCACAGAAAGCGATTTTGTGCCATGGAGTCAGCAGACATTCACTCAAGATCAACTTGATCAATTTGATAAGCGAGTGAACTTTCGCCTCGGCGCTACAGCCATTCATTCAAAAGTGACTTTGGCAGCGCTGGTATCAGTTTGATTCAGCTAGCTCTGGAGATGCTAGAGAAGTGAGTTTAGACGGTACAATGTGTGTCTCCAGATTGTGCGTATTTAATTAATCGCATGCACTACCAGTACCGGGCTGAGGCTGCGGACGCATGCGGAATTGGGCGGCCAGCGGCGACAAATTCAGCCACTTAAGAATATGGTTAGTAGCTTGTATGCATGTGAAATGTTCACAAATATTTGGCCATGCATAAGTTCGGTTAAGAGCCACTATTTCCACGATCACATTTTCGAATACGACGGGGTTTTGTTGTGATGCTTGAGTCGATTGTGTAGGAGGGAAGAAACAGTCAGGAGCTGTCCCTGCTGGCCCTCAGAGGTTATATACTACCTACGGCCAACAAACCCACTCAGTGAACACCCTATTACCGCATCCATGAAGCCCACACCGCGGAATTTTCACTAATCCAACTCCATCTCGTCGGACACATCGTCCAGCTCCATCTCGTCAGTCACATCTTCCAGCTGGTCCTGGTCGGTGTTGTTGAACATGCTCAACCAGGCTGGCTGCAGGCCCCAGCCCAGAAGGTGCACCGCATTTTCGACGGCCTGTAGCATCTGTGTCTCGGTGTCTAAGGCTTTCGAGAAACATGTATCCATGGTCTGATCAGCAAGAGAGATAGTCCTGGCATCCGGACGTCTGGCAAGACTCCGTAGATCATCCTGTACGTAGTGTAGGAACGCATGTAGGTCATGATAGCTCATGTGCTCGCCTGCCGCCAGAAATCTGTCCATGCGGACTCCGACGAACCTGGCCGTAAGGATCATGATGTTCTCCGAGCTGGTGCCCAGAGGCTGTAAGGCGGTAGCGATCTGCTTGGATGCCTCGACCGCTTCCCGCTCAATTAATCCAATGCCTTCATTTCCGAAGACGGGATACGGTGCGTACATGATGTCCAGAACCCTCGTCGTGTCCATCAGCTCCTGAACTGAGATGCAGTGATAATTTGGTCCACTAACGGGTCCATAGACAAGGAACTCGTCCGCATACGCCGTCTTAGTGAGCCCTGCCGCGAGCAAGTCCTCGGTGTACCAGACACGGTCTACCATGGATTCATGTGTGGTGTCAAGAACCGCGATCATGGATGAGTCGTCCATGTGGGCGAATCCGAGAGCAGTCTCGAGGGTATGGGTCCACGAACTGAACGCCGTTTCGACGTTAGCGTCGTGCTGAATGTGACCGGTGATCATTTCGTAGAGATCATGTACCGGAATTTCCCACATGCTCTTCAGTTTGTCGCGGGTCTGGAACCGATTGTTGACACGAAGAAATGCGTGCGGCACAACGCCATTCCGTGTGTTCAGCCTTGAATCCACGCCTCCGCCGGAGTCGAGGGAGAATCCTCGAAATAGGAACTTTGGAATGCCGCTCCCAGCATCTGCCGAGAAAGATGTCGTTAGTAAAGGCAATACATGCTAGATTATGGCTGTAGAGGGCTTGTTTTGCGAGCATTACTCACGCTTCAAGAATCGCCTCGCCTCTTCCAATTCTTCTTTCGTTCTAGCACCAACATCGAAAAAGGGCACAGTGGGTGTTTCGCCTTTCATGTGCCACTGCGTCTCGCTTGGGGCAGATGGAATGAAAAGGAAGCCGCCGCATTCGGCGATAAGCTTCCCGGACATCAGATGCTGAGACTCTGATGCTGCGCTCTGATGCTTCACAGGGCCTGGTTGTGGGACCGTGACAAGAGCCATGTGGTTTCGTTCCACCATTCCGCTTTCGCTGGGGCCTGGGGTTTCGGTGGGCAAAGTCTGGGAATCGGATGTAGTCTGTTGTGACGATGATGTCTCCTCCCCGTCATCATCATTTGATATGTACCCCTCTGACCAAGATTCCATTGCGTAATTCCCACCGGATCGATGGTAAAAGTCTCGCAGTATCTTCAGGTTGCCCTCAGTCAACGGCATGGCGGGAGAATCCATTTTCGTATGGTCAAGGAGATGAAGGTACGGTGGGTGGAATCTGTGCAAAAACAATGACCGTCAGTAAGGGGTTGTCAATCTCGATGGCCGCATGAAACCAATCACTGCTCTGCGGACGCAGCGTAGGAAGCCATCATGAAGTTTTGGGCACATACCTCTCAAGTGTTCAGTGGTGGAAGGTCAGTATCAACTTGAAGAGTCCATGGGAATTCCCTTGTTGACGGAAAAGAAGTAGGGTTGAGTCGAGTCGGTGCTGCTTCTCAAGTAAAGGAGACAACAACCTCTGGTTCAAGGCAGCAGGTTTAGAATCCCAATTCTGGGATCCGTCGAAATCGAATTTTCGTCCTGTGGTGGGGCAAAATGTATTCTGTTTGTTCACCACACAATTCAAATGGGAACAGACCAGTTAGCTGACTGTCAAAATAGCAGGTCACGTATTGAGTGTGTATGTGCCACAGAGGCAGAAGCCATTCAGTAAAGATCAGATCGCGACGTGAACCGGCCGCTAGGAGCCCGCAATTATTTATTATATAACGACTACGCCACCACAAAAGTCACTTTCAATACAGATGAGTGCTTCAAGAATGAATGCGGACGAATTATTATGCATCCGCATTGTTATTTATTGTTAATGAATTGCTGGCGCTGAATTTGATCTGGCTGAGCTGTCTTCGGGTTGCGGACGCACATGATATCAGGTACGTCGCCAGTGGGGACATGATTGAGGTGGCTGGAAATATAGATAAGAGCTTGTTTGCCTAAGAAAATGTGTACCAGCTCATTGAGCACACAGACTTTTACATTGTTGGGAATGTGAGCCTTACATCACAGCCGTGAGCACGAACAGCCTGCTCCCCTTACAACTCACATCAGCCATGGAGGACTGTCTTTGAGTTGGCAGGTGCTGATTTATGTGTGGATGGGTTGAGCCTGGATGGAGTTTTCACAAAGGCTGCACAGCGTGTCCAGCAGAATTGTTTCTCAGATGTTTGTTTGTATGTCATTGAGTCACTCCCGCAGCTCAATCTCATGTGACTACATGCTCCCGCAGAGAGAAAACACAAGCTCCTAGAATCTGGCCTCTACCTTCTCTTCAGTATCCTGCAGAGCCCACTCACTTGCCCTGTCTTTGCTCCTGACTGCCCTTGCCTGTGCAGCTGTGAACCCCTTGGCCTGGGTGGCGGGATTATACCCGAGGCCAGTGACCTTACCTACCGTAGCATCATCCACCTTCGGCGCCTCCTTCCCGTCCGCCCGTTTGTAGACCGTAACGACAACTGCGCCACCGAGGCCGAGGTTGTGCTGCAGGCAGTACTTGGTCCCGTTGACGGCGCGGTTATTGGCCCAGCCACGCAGATGCCAGACCAGCTCGGCGCACTGGGCGATGCCCGTTGCACCGAGCGGGTGGCCCTTCGAGATGAGCCCACCAGAGGGGTTGATGACGATCTTGCCGCCGTATGTGATTCCCCCCGCGCGGACGAGCTCGTGCGCCTTGCCCGGCTCCGACAGCCCCAGGAAGTCGATGGTGATCATCTCGTTTGCGCTGAAGCAGTCGTGCAGCTCGCAGATGCTGAAGTCGGAGGGCTTGACACCCGCCTCGGCCATGGCGGTGCGCGCGGCGTACTGCGTCATCTCGCGGCCCATCAGGTCGATGGAGCTCTTGGAGAAGAGCGAGGGCGCGTCTGTCGCCAGGCACTGGCCTGCGATCTGGACGGCCTGCTCCTTGAGGTGCGGCCGGGCGTCCAGGAAGGCCTGCGAGACGAGTACCGCTGCCGCGCCGCCGTCCGAGGTGGGGCAGCACTGCAGCTTGGTCAAGGGCTCGTGAATCATCGGGGCCTTCTCGATCTGCTCGAGGGTGTAGACATCTTGGAACTGTGAGTATGGGTTGTTCACACTGTGGGCATGGTTGATGCGGCCGATCTCAGCAAAGTCCTCCGGCTTGGCACCGTACCTGTGGGTGAATGTTAGCTTGTGATCGTTGGTGTTGCCCAAGACGAACTCACTTCTCCATGTATTCACGACCAGCATTGCCGAACATCTGGGCAGCGCCCGGGGCGTTTGTGAAGCCCCGGGTAGACGCCATCATCAGACCCGAGGTACCCGTGGGGTTCTCACGGTCGTTGAAGAAAGTCTGCAGACTCCCGGGCATCATCTTCTCGAAGCCGACCACCAGCACGCAGTCGGCAGCACCGCTGGAGACATACTGCCTCCCAATAGCCAGTCCGGTGGATCCGGTAGAGCAGTTATTGTTGACGTTGATGATGGGAATCTGGGTCATGCCGAACTGGTAGAAGACCCGTTGGCCACACGTCGAGTCTCCGTAGCAATAGCAGGCTATGCCTTGCTCGACGTCGTCATAGTTGATCTTTGCGTCTAGCATGGCCTTGACGCCGGCCTCAAACCCGAGCTCCGTGTAGTCCACCTTCCCGCGCGGCTTTATGAACTTGGTCATGCCCACGCCGAGGACGTAGCATGGCTGCTTCTGTTTCGGGGCCATTGTGTATATTGCGTCAGGTGAACCTGATTCGATGCCAAAATTGGAGTAAAATAGTCGAGTTAAAGGTTGTAGTTCGAGATCCTGCTCAGTGTATTGTGTATGGTAGGTGGCAAAGATGAAGTTGATGTGCTCTTCACAGTCGTGAGCAATCGATATCAATTCGGTGATTTGGTCCTCAGCCACTACGATGAAAGTAGGCTATATGCGTTGTGGTCGCTGCATCCGAGGACTCCTAGGTTTAGGATGTTGCGGGGACGTCAGGACGTGCCGAGGCACAATCCCCCAGATCTACGGATGGGAACACGCTGGACGACCCCAAGGTTGCCACGCCAGATCCCTGGCGCTTCCCCATATCCGAGGCCCACTTGCTTACCCCCAATTCTGAATGAGGAAATCGGGTCGTGGAGAGCCGCACACGCACCCGTCGATCTAGCCTGTTGGGGAAATTCCTTGGACGTTTCTACAGTACGTCTCCCACGACTTGTCATCACCCAACCGTTTTGGCGTCAAATCTTTGTTGATTCATCTTCATTCACAACTTCAGAGTGAGAGATCACAAGAGATCATCAATGACACCTGGGATTCTTGTCAAAACCAGTCTGGTACTTCACAACACTTCACAAACATAACCACATGGCCCAATCTCACGTGCCCTGGCTTTGAACAACTCCACAAAGGCTCCACTGCTGGATCCCACCAAAACAAAATGACAAA
>JACBFG010000018.1:10563-45702 GCA_013435955.1 Diaporthe sp. HANT25 | reverse complement strand
GCGGTTACCAGCTTATCTATGGGAGAGCGGACGGGATCCCGAGTTTTCTGATACCTATGGTCGTATGTGCTCTTTTCACGTAGTCCTGGAACTATATGGGTTTCTCTATTTCACACGAAGAGGCTCGCTACAGTGAAGCATCTGCACACAGCATATCACGGCGTGGAGCTCACTCAAAGGGGTATCCCAGGCAAGGCTTGGAAAAATTGTGGGTTGCCTGTCAACGATCAACACTCTTCTTTTGTATGGCTGTCGCTGTTACAAACCCATGCGGGCATGTAATGCATTGCCTGTGTTTCGCAAGGCAGTATACGAGCTTGTTGAGGCTGTCCTCGTCCGACCGGAAGCGGAGATGGAAGGTACTCAAGCACCTAGATATCCATTCTCTCTATCAACATGTCCCAAAGGACTATTTCCAATTATAAAAATGAATTTCTATGACCTACAGCTTCGCGATACCTGACCTGTACGAACCAAACTTCTGAGCGATGGAATCTGTAGACGACAACGAAAGTGCTGCAACTGCCGTCGCTGTTGTCGCCGGACGATTTCCAATCCTGACCCCGGTAGAACCATTCTTATACATCCAACCAGGTTCCCAGCTACCATTCTCACACTGATGTCCCAATAAAGCGTGACGATCATCTTCGCGTGAGACGAAGAAACCTTCCCTTAAACAAAAAGAAAGCACACTAAATCAACTGAAGTTGTTTTTGATCCAGAACGCTAGCAAATTCCACAAGACTGGGATGATGAAGAACATTTTCGATTGTCACTTGAGCGTGCGAAATTGAGATGGCGTCCCCATTCGCCTCCGCCTCAGTGGTCTTGATCCTGGCTTGAATCAAGGCAATGAAACGGGCGGCATCAAGAAAGTCGCCTCCTAGCCGGTAGAACGGCAGGTAACGCATGTCTGGAGTAGGCTCATCGGGCGGCAACGTTCCCACGCTTGTGCGTTTTGAAGTAAAGACGGAGAACCAGATTGTATCGAGAACCCTGAGACTAGAATCGTCGGGTGGTTTGTCGGTGGACATGGCGTTGCTTGGTCTGCCTTCGGTTGAACTATGCTCTTTGGAACTCCTCACCGGTCGCAACATGGCGAACTTCAAGGAAGATCTTGGCATCAGCTCTGTTCCAAGAAGGGCGGTTTGGTCAGATTTTGAAGGCCCAGCATTCCAAAGAATGTGAACGGTGTCGGCAAGATCTTCCAGCAGCGCCTGAGCCGTGTCCGGGTGGAATGCCTCTGTCGAGTAACCCAGGCTCATCTCAACGGAGCCATCGTTCTCCTGGGAGACGACAGCGAGATCGTACCAAGTAATGAGCGGTTGCGTTTCAGTGGTGATGGCGCTCACTTGGTAACCGATTTTCCCGCTGGTCGACTTGGCCGCTGGCTTGGCTGGTCGGTGATTGACAATGGAGGTAAAGCGAGTAGCCGGAGGCCAGTCCGTACACTCCCGGATCAGTGAACGGAAACCGACACCTTCATGGGGAATGCGATTCCGCTGCTGATCTCGCACTTGGTTCAACAGTTGAGGGATCGAGTGCTCGCCAGAGCTATCAGCAAACCTGACCCGCATAGGGACAATGGTTGCACAGCAGCCGACAACGGTACTGCTTATAGACGGGTTGACCACGTTTCTCCCGGAAATGGTATCTCCAAACACCACATCGCTCTTCCCCGTGTACTGGGCTAGGACGTGTGCCCATGCACAGCTGATGATTGTGGAGGTGGTAATGCCCTCTCCCTTTGATTTTGGCACTGATATCACCTTGTCCTTGGTAGAGGCCATGCGCAAGGGGCCTTGGTGGTCGGACTTTATCGCTGGAATGAGCTCGGTCATGGCGGACCCATCAAGCAAGCTCCGCCAGTAGCTGTAGCTTGTGTAACTTGTCTGCCGATTCAGATCTGCGATGTACTCGGCGAAGGAGCCCAAGGGCGGCTCACAAGCGTCCCGTTGATGGTACAATTTGCGGAGGGTGTCCAGGATGATTTGAAGAGAGATGGCGTCGTATATAGCATGTGACATCCGCAATAGTACCTGGGTCTCTTTGCTCTCACCTTGTTGGAAAATAGCCATGGTCACCATGGGTATGCCGAGTCGAAGAGGTTGACGGCACATGTTCCCTTCAAAAAAGCGCTCGGTGGCATCTTCCAGCGAGCCCTCAGCCTTGACCACGAGCACATTGTGCTGGTAGGACTTCAATATGATCTGGAGAAGCCTTCCGTTGCGAAGATCAAACGCGAAAGCAGTGCGGAATGCTTCTATATGCTGCGCCAGTAGCATGCAGCTTTGGTGTAGTCGAACCAGATCGAGGCCGCGATCCGTGTCGAGGACAAAGGTGTTTATTTCTGCCTGGGCCGCGGTCAATGCTCCTACCACGCTGAAGGCAACGGCGTCGGGGGCAGGGAAGACATCCTGGATCGATTCCTTTCCGGTCCCAGTAATGGGGCAGACGAACTCCTCGAGGAAGGCGTCGATATTATGGTCCACACCGTCGAGTAGCTGGAAAGGACGGTAGGAGGGCGGTGAAGGCGCCTCAAGTGCCGATCTAGTCCGACTTTTGACGACAAGTGCCATTTTGAACAAGACTGGATTTTCAAAGATATCCCGCACACGAATATCAAGATCCTCCCTCTTTGCATCAGCAACGACTTTCATGGCGCTAATAGAGTCACCACCGATGTCGAAAAAGTTATCGTGTCGATTGATTGTCTCTGCCTCGACCCCGAGCACGGCTGCCCATAACTTACGGAAGACGGCCTCCTTGTCGGTGTCGACGTTTCCAGTCTTCGATGCGCTTCGAGACTTTGTATCCGCGATCTGGATGCCCTCGCTCATCATGAACTGGCGGACGGCTTTGCGGACGGCCTTCCCGGAGGCGTTCCTCGGTATCATGTCTATTTGCAGATACACTCTCGGAATCATGTATGCCGGCAATATCTCAGCCAGAGATTCCTTGAGCCATGCCGAATAACCTGCCACGTCGCTGTGGTGGTGGCGGTCGTCGTCGTCGTCGTCGTCGAGGAACTCAAGGGCGGCAACGAGTGCGCGTTGATTGTCACTGAAGTGCAGATACTCCACCACGGCTATTCGGACCTTGGGCATGAGTTTGACAATGCACGACTCAATCTCGCCCAGGTCAACCCGCTGGCCGCGGATCTTGATCTGTGAATCGCCTCTCCCCAGAAACGTGATGCTGCCATCGGCGTTGTATCGCACCAGGTCGCCACTGCGATACATCCGACGTCCCAATTTCCTGGGGCCAGCGTCTGTAGTGAAGCCGGGATCCGTGATGAACGCCGCGGAGGTCTTGATGGGGTCGTTGCGATACCCACGCGCGACCTGTGGGCCCTCAATAAGAAGCTCTCCCACTGCGCCGATGGGCACAAGTCGGTTGTGATTATGAGTGTCCACGATCCAGTTTTGGGTGCCGCGGAGGGGCCTGCCAATGACGGATGATTCGCTCTTATCTGTCACTCCAGGGTTGATGGCGCTTGTGATGGAGCACTCGGTCGGGCCGTAGCTGTTGGCCAGGGTGGCATTCGAACCCATAAGCCACTTTTCAACCAAGGCTGGGGGGATGGCCTCACCACCCAGTGCCAGCATCTTCATCTGCGGAACCTCGGCCGGGGGGATCAGCGCCGCCGTGCTGGCTGTGACATTTGCAAAGTTGCCGTTGAGTCGCTGCAGGGAACCGACCAAATCATTCATCCGTTCGTCCTCCGAAGGCAAGCATACGACTCCCCCAAATGTCCAGGCCATGAGAATGTCGCAAATAGAGCAATCGAAGGTGAAGGCAGCGAATTGGAATACGCGGTAAGTCGGGTCAAAGTTCATGCCGGTGCCCTTGCTCAGGACGACGTTATATATACCTCTATGCTCCAGGGTGACACCCTTGGGAACTCCTGTGCTGCCAGAGGTATACATGATCCAAGCCGTGTCTTCGCTTCGGACTGATTTCGAGGGAATACCAGGATCCCGGCCATCGTATGACTTGGCTATGTGAGCGAGTGCTGCTTCATTGACAGTTACGCTCCTGCGACCCAGCGATTGGAACCTGGCTGCCTTGGACTCGTCACAGAGTATCATGGCTGGGGACGAGTCCTGCAGAATGATACTGATTCTTTCCGGCGGCAGTTGAACTCCAAGCGGCACCACTGCGCCGCCGGAATATAGGATGGCCAGTATAGCCACCATGGCCCACCGGGACTTGTCCATGCAGAGCCCGACTGCTATTTCGGGGCCCACGCCCCCTTCTGCGATGAGCAGCTGGGCAAGGCTTCTGGCCGCTCCATCAAGCTGCTGATAGGTGAGCTCCCCATCCCAGCTGCAGACGGCTTGAGAGTCAGGGTTGGTTCGAACGGTCTTGATGACCAGGTCATGAACACAGCCAAGGGAGGGCCATTGGCCGGTGAGGTTCCAACGGGAAATCCTATCTAGATCATGTGAGTTGGCCAGAGGAAGATCTCCCACGGTCTGCTCCTCAGGAGCGCCATTTCTAGAAAGCTGGGCGACGTTGTGCTTGAATTGCCACAGGACCGCTTGGAGCTGGTCGTCGGGGATGACGGCGCTGTCGAATCGAGCCGCCACCTCAGCCTCCCCCTTGCGCTCATCCAACTTGCACAAGACTGAGAGGGGGTAGTAATCGAGCGCTTCCATCTTCTGGTGTACCTGCTCAAAACCAGGCAGTTGAAGCGACGGGTCGTCCAGGTTCGCATCCGCCGCGGTGTGTACGAGGAACAAGTGTCTGGGGTCAGCCGGGTTGAAAGCGGGTACGAGCTTTTTGATTCTCTGGAGTCCAACGTGCTCAAACGGTATCATCTCGACGCCTTCGCGGTGGACACTGTCCAGGAAATCCCGCACCCTTTGCAGGCCGTGGGTTTTAATCCGGACGGGGACGGTGGTAAACGTTGGGGCCGCCAACTCCGTAATTTCTGCCACGGGCGCTGAGCGGCCTGAAAGATTGACGCAAAACACAACATCCTCGACGCCGGCATATTGGGCTACTGTCAAGGCCCATGCTGCCCTGAGGAGGTTGGGGAAGGGCGTTTGCAGCCTCGCGACTCCGTCTATACGAACTGTTTGCTCCACGAGCGAGGTAGGCTTGGGCTGATAGAGTCCCACAGAAGGAAGAGAGGGAAAGTCGGTAAAGGAATCAGCACCTGCCAGCTTCTGGGTCCAGAATTGCGATGCGGCGTCCAAGTCGGTGTCAAGGACGTGGCGAATGAATCTCGGGTACGGGATAGCCTTTGGCATCTCACGTCCATGATAGGCCGGGATGAGGTAGCGGTGCAGTATCTTCTCGAGACTCCATCTGTCAAACATGCTATGGTGAGTGGTCAAAACAAAGAACTTGGTCCCTGAGCTCTGCTCCTTGACAATTGCACAACGAAGAAGAGGCTTGCCCGTTTCGAAGCCCGCAACCTTGTCCGCGGCAAGGTAGCTTTCCAGATCGCCACCAATGTGCCATACTAGGGGCTCGTCGACCACTGTCTGTAGAAAGCCACTGTTGCGGTCCAGCACGAGTCGAGTGCGAAGGATGGGTAGAGTTCTGGCTACCTCCTCCCACGCAGCCTGGAACCTGGCAATGTCAACGTCCTGACCACTGGCTCGGAATACTTGGCGATATGTGTAGGCCATCGGCGCTCTTGCCGTGATGGCGAACAGCGCTTCTTGCATAGGGGTGCAAGGATATGCATCTGTAATCTGGTCGAGGGCCACCCGGCATTGAGCAGCAAAGTCTACCAGTCGAGATTCAAAGCCGCCGGGATTGCTTGGATTCTCCGGCATCAACTCGAAGGGAGCGGGGTCCTCCTCTGCTACTTTGACGAGGCCGGCCTCCTGCTCGGCTTCCAGGATTCGAGCATTTTCCTCCAAGATGGGGTGCGTAAATATGGACGCCACGGTCAATTGGAGACCGACTTGTCGAGCCAATGCGACAAGCTTCATGGCCGCCAAGGAATCACCACCGAGTCGCGTAAAGTGGTCTTGGGAACCGATAGAGTCGGCATCGATGGAGAGGACCTCAGCCCATAGCTGCTGAAGTTGCTTGCCAATCTTAGTTTCGGGGCCTTTCTTGATACCTTCACTAGCAAGGTAGCGTTGCAGCAAGGTCGAGCCAGACTCGAGATTCCTCAACAGCTGACGCACAGCGTTTCTATTTGTCTTCCCGGAGTGTGTCAAGGGGATCTTCTTCCAGGGCATAAATGCCGTCGGCACCATGTAGCTTGGGAGCTTGTCTGCCAACCCGTCCCTGAGGCCACACAGGGCCTTTTGAATCTTGTTGGAAGGGGCAAGAATGGTGACCCCATCAATCTCCTCCGTTTGGTCAGCGTCGAACAGGTCACAGTCTTCGGTGAAGTCGAGCACAGCCACAAGATCATTCGCCTTCTTCCCAGCCTGGAGATCGACCAGATCGACAACAACCTTCTGCACCCCGGCGAGAAGCTTGTCGATCCAGTACTCAATCCGGCCCAGGTCGACTCTGTGCCCACGAAACTTGACATCGCTGCCCATGCGGCCGATGTAAGTGTAGGACCCGTTGGGATTCTGCTGAACAAGATCGCCGGTCCGATACATTCGCCTTCCCGCGCCATCTAGACCAAGTTGCTTGATGAATCCGGGTTCAACCACGAAGCATTGCGCCGTCAGCTCTGGACTGTTCACATAGCCCCGGGCCTGCCAAGAGTTCTCAATAAGCAGCTCACCGGGGATGCCAATGGGACACAAGCGGTTGTGGTCGGTGGTGCTAGTGACCCAAAAGTTGCAGTTCTCCAGCGGGTATCCAATCACGGGTGCATCTTCGACTCTTTGCATCGGCTTGCCGCAGGACGAGTAGACGGAGCACTCAGACGGACCATATATATTAACTACCTCGGCGTGATCAATCCAGCGCTCGACAACACTTGGCTTGATCAGCTCGCCGGCGACTTGCAGCTGAGTTATGGACGGCACATCGGCCGGATTGATCATGGATGCCACGGTTGGGGTCAGCACCATCTGCGTGACATTCATGTCCCGGATGGCCTGTGAAAGCGAGTTGAGTCGTTGGTCTTCCGAGGGAATGCAGACACATCCTTTGAAGATGAGAGTCGTCATTATCTCTTGCAGAGTGACATCAAACTCATGAGATGCGAATTGGAGGGTGCGGGACTCCTTGGACCAGCGTGTCGCTCTTCCGTGTGCCGGCAGACTGGTGGCAAGACCGCCATGGACCAGGAGGCATCCCTTTGGCAACCCCGTGCTTCCGGATGTGTACACAATCCATGCGGGATGATCAGGGCTCAGAGCCGGGCATACAGGCTCACCCACCATCGGGTCCGGGAGGCTTGCGAGCAAAGTGTCACTGATCTCAACAACACAAGTCCCCGAGCCGGCGAACCTATCGGTGTGTCCTGCGTTGGTCAGCATGACCGCTGCTTGACAATCCTCCACGAGAGCCTTGGCTTGCGCCAATGGGGATTGCGAGCACAGCATGACAACGACACCCCCGGATTCTAGGATGCCTAGGATGGACACGACAGTCCATCGAGACTTATCCATGCAAACCGCCACCCTGGATTCGGGACCCACTCCAAGGCTAGAAAGATGCTGTGCAAGCCTCCTGGCGTTGGCCCAGAGCTCTTTGTATGTAAAGTTGCCGTCCCAGGCACAGACCGCTGGCGAGTCTGGCTGTTGTTCGACTACATCCCTTATCAGGTGGTGCAGGCAGGTCAAGTCCCGCACTGGTATCCCGACATTCTGTTTCTTGATCTGGGCTAGATCAGCAGAGGTGATCTCCTCCAGGCTGCGCAGCTGCCTCTCGTGATTTGCCTCGTCGAGGAACTGCGAAACCCAGTGCTCAAACTGTCGAAGAAGCACCGCCACCTGAGGCTCGCTTACAACGTGACTGTCGAAACGAGCTTCGAGCTTGATCGGGGCCCCCGGCTGGCTGGGGAGTTGGCACTGAATGGTGAGAGAAAATGTGTCAAACGCGTTCACGGCGGCATCCACCAGCTCCAGGCCGGGAACTTCGGTGACTCCCTCTCCATTCCTGGTATATGGTGGTTCAATAACAAGAGCATGGTTGATATCCGTCGCAGGCTGGAGATCGGGACCAAGGCGTTTGATCTCTTCCAATCCCGTATGCTCGAAGTGTATCATCTCTACTGCCTGGGACTGTATAGTTCCGAGATAGCTAGACACCTTTGCTTCCCCATCGACATGCACTCGAACCGGCACAGTAGTAATTGTGGGTGCAATAAGCTCCGTAATCTCCGCAACGGGGGCATTCCGGCCAGAAAGAATCGCCCCGAAGACCACATCGTTTGTGCGTAGGTATTGACATAGACTCATGGCCCAACCAGCTCTCAGAAAGTCAGCTAGTGAGAACACAGACCTCGAATGATTGAACACCGAAGTGTTGATCTCGGAGCGAAGCAAGGCACCAGGCTTCGGCTGGTAGAAAGAAGACGGCATAGATGGGAAGGCTGACGGGATATCTCCTCCAAGCTGGTCACGCCAGTAGGAGGCAGTCTTGATTCCATCAACCTCTTTCTTGCGTTGGTGGTACTCAATAAACCTCGTGAAGGGGACCGCAGGAGGCACCTCGTCACGGAGATAAAGAGCCGCCAGTCGCTTACGGATCAAATGGGAGCTCCAGCCATCGTAGACGGAGTGATGCGCTGTCCACACAAAAAAACGGACACCATTCGGTTTCTTGTGCACCAAAGCAAAACGCATGAGCGGCTGACCAATGGCCATGGCGCGTGATTGGTCATCTGCAACATACTCCTCCAAATCATCATGGGTCTGCCATGTGGGAGCCTTCTTCGATAGCACCTGCAAAGATCCTGAGCGCTGCCCTACTAGCATGTGAGTTCGCATGACGGGGGCCTGTTGGACCATGACGTCCCACATTGCTCGGAAGCGCGAGAGATCGATAGAATCCGAGAGAGCGTAGACTTGGCGGACGAGATACGCCGTCGGGCGTTGCTGCGTGGCAGCCAACATGCTCTGCTGTAATGAGGTGCAGGGATAGATATCCTCGATATCTCCGGTACTCAGGCCGCATTGGATGGCAATATCTGCCAGCTCCGCCTCTCTATCGCTCGAGGATGGCTGCCAGAGGGAGAAAGGGGGAGGGTCACTTCGCTCCTCCCCCTGAGTAGAGTCAACCTTGCCAACCGCGTTGCGTTCATCGAGAATTCGTGCAAGGTCTTCAAGTCTAGGGAAGCCCAAAACATCCTTGACCGTCATGTGAATGTGTTCTCGTCTAGCCATTTCAACCAGATTTATAGCTAGGAGAGAGTCTCCCCCTCGATAAAGGAAATGGTCGCTTGCTCTGATCGACGAGCTGCTCACGCTGAGAACAGCCGCCCACAGAGCCTTGAGCTTCTGCTCAGTATTCGTCAGAAGGAGCTGGTCATTCTCGCTTGAGTCCTCGAGAACATATTCCTGTAGGGCGGCGGTGCTCAAATCACCAACCAACCGACGGACCATTTTGCGGTCGATCTTGGCAGACGAAGTCAGGGGTATACGCCTGAAGGGAATGTAGAAAGTGGGTATCATGTAAGAGGGAAGCTTCGCTTGCAACGTATTCCGCAGCAGGTTAATTCCTTCGCGAATCTCATCGGACGCTGGGAGAACCTCTCTGTTCCCCAAGGGATCAGAGTCGCTATGTTTGGAAAGTTCAACGGCAGCGAACAAGCTGGCACCTCCTGAAGACAAAGTGTCTTTCTCATCTGCGGGTAGAAGGCCAACGACGGCCTGGATTACATCATCGAGTGACTTGATAATCCAGTGCTCGACCTCCGATACATCAAGTCGTTGGCCGCGAATCTTGATTTGCGTGTCTCTTCGACCGAGATAGCTCAAAGAGGAATCTCTGTTCTGCCGTACAATATCTCCTGTTCGGTAGAAACGTCTCCCGGGCTCAATACCTATCATAGATGCAAATGCTGGATTGTGGAGGAAAGCAGTGCATGTCTTGGCTTCGTCGTTGAGATATCCTCGGGCCAGCAGTGGGCCCTCGATCAATAACTCGCCCGGGGTTCCTTGAGGACATAGCCGCCCTGGATTCTGCGGGTCGGTAACCCAAAAGTTCACGTTCATGGGGAATCCAATGTTCGCCCGGTCTTCCACGCTCCGGAGCGGCTTGCTGACACTGGCAAATATAGAGCTCTCGGTTGGACCGTAGGCATTGAAGATATCTGCCTTTCCGAGCCAGGCCTCTAATACGGTCGCTTTGACTTCTTCTCCAAACAAGATCAGTTTTCGAACCATTGTGGCATCCGCGGGTTTGATGGTTGATGCCATGCTTGAGGTGAGGGAAAGAACGTTTGCCTGAAGACGAAGCACTGAACCTGCCAGGTCGTTGACCCGATTCGTCTCATCGGGTATGCAGACACAGCCTCCATAGATGAGCGTAGTGAATAACTCGAATAGGGAGACGTCGAACGTGTGCGCCGCAAACTGGAGTACCCTGTCCTCTTGAGACAGGTTCAGCGCGATACCATGGGCACGCATGCTAGTTGCCAGGGCTCGATGCTCTACCAATACACCCTTCGGTGTTCCAGTGGAGCCAGAAGTGTAAAAGATCCATGCGGTGTTTTCTGGCTCCGTTCGCGTCTCTTGTGTCGTTAATGATGGAATTGGTGACTTGTCCGCCATCATGCCAATTATATTCAGAAGCTGGGTGCCCAGTCCAGAAAGTCGGATGACTTGCTTTCCATCGCAAATAATGGCCACGGGGGACGAGTCGGCAAGAATGGCCTGGACACGAGCAATGGGTTCCCCCACCCCGATGGGAACTACAGCACCGCCAGCCCGTAAGATGGCGAGCATGGCGACCGGCACGAACATGGATTTGTCCATACAGACTCCCACTGTGACGTCTGGCCCGACACCAATATTCACTAAATGCTGAGCAAGACGGGAGATGCGGTCATCCAACTCCTCGTATGTCAATCTGCCATCCCAAGCGTCGATCGCGACAGCCGATGGTTGCTCCTGGATGCGCTCGTTGACCAGCTCATGGACGCATAGATTCAGACCCTCGGGAACACGAGAGTTTCTCTCCAGGATCTGCTGCTTCTGATCTTCGCTGATCAGCTCGAGTCTGGACACAGTGGTGCCAATGTCTCGGAAGATTGAGTGAAGCGCCTCCTGGAAGTTTTGAAGGAGACGCTGGGCATAGTCTCTGTCCATCCGAGAGGCCCAGTAATCCAGCCTCAACTCCAAATCTGCTTGGCCCGCTGAAACGACAAGAGAAACATCATACTGCCGATAGTATCAGATTTCTGTGGCTTTGGATTCTCTCAGGATCGATACTTACATTCGTAGGGCTGGAGCCTTGGACAAGTTTATAACTCAAGCCTTGAAGACGTCCATCATCCTGAACAAGTCTCCGACGGAATGACATGACGGTATTGCTCCAACGACGAGGAGAAGTGGTGTTAGAAAGCTCTGCCTCGTGGGATATACTGTCTACGTAATCAGAGTCGACAGCGCTGATAGCATCCAAGACGTCTGTATCCCCTTCCAAATTCAAGGAGCAAAGGAGTGTGGTGATCAGCGGCCCAACAATCGTCATAATACCCTTCAAGGGTTTGTTTCTCAGGGAGGAGATGTATGAGAAGCATACGTCATCAACACCGAGATGACTGCGCAGGACGATGCCCCAGGCAAGTTGGCAGGCACTGGCCAATTTGATATTATGCCGTCGACAGAGTCGGTCCATAGATGGCATGTTGACGGGCATGATGGAATACACGGCGTCGAAGTCGTAAAAATCAGCCTTCTCTCGTGTGACTGGGAGGAGTGTTTCCTGCGTCTTCGAGAGGTACTTCTGCCAGTAATTCGACTCATGTGTCTGTCTGGATTGATGCTCGCTAAGTGCGTATTCAGAATAGGAGAATGCCTTCTTGCTGGTGTGTCCAGGTCCGAGAGCAGAGGCACATAGGTCGCCAAGAAGAATTTCGGCAGAGTGGCCATCGGTGATGGCGTGGGAGATAGTTAGCATGATGAGACAACGTCCAGGGCCTTCCTGGGTGATGGCCAGATGATGAGGCACCTCGAACGGTTGAAATTCAACGTTTACCGGCTCGGAGCCCCCTGAAATTATGTCGATTCGCGGGGCCACTTTCTTGAGCACGACTTGGTCGAAGTGTCCCAGGCGACTTTCGCTCTCCACAAAAACAGTCCTGAGCGACGAGTGCTTCTCGACGACTCTGCCCCATGCCGTGGCCCATTTTGCAGCGTCAAAGGATGCGAACGCGCCTGACGTTGAGGCTCTGGCAGTAAAGGTACACATGTATGCCCCTTTATCCAGGGAGTTGGCCATGAGCATATTATCTTGTATGGGCGTGCACGGGTAGACGTTGTCAATGTCTGCAAGAGGATCTTCAGCAATCTGAAGCAACTTTTGCTCAAATAAGCGGTCCAGAGACGGGTAGTCTAGTGACACATGTGGGAAATCGGAGAGGGTGGGCAAAGGTCGACGGCTGGGCAATATTGCGACAATGTCTTGCAGATGGCTGATAAATTTCTCAAAATTGCGCTTGAGATCTGCTTCTCCTCCGAACTCGGTACGGCAAACGACCAAGAAGCTCAATTTTGTGTCCATCCAAAAAGGGGTCATGCAGAGCCCGCCGATTGAGCGAGCGAAGATCTCCGCAGCATGGCGCCCGGGCACTTCGTCAGTCGACTGAAGTACGTTGTTGGATGAGGCGCCCTTCCGCCCCCTGAGCCGAGTTGTGTCAAAGATGATATTGTTGTGATGAGAGACATTGTTGACAGAGCTCAAGAATGAACGCCGTCTCGAATCTTTCGCGCTGCGGCACGCATCGACTATGTCTTCAGTGCAGTGATAGGGTATCTCAGAAAGCTCATCAAAGCATCCTATCACACTGTCCCACGCGTCATCCTCCTCATGGGGCCGACCATCCCTGATCTCGAAATGTCTCGCTGGGCCGGGTAACTGGTCTCCGTAGGAGGAGGCCAAGGATGCGAATATGACGTCGTGAATCTCTGTACGCAATGTTCGGTGGCATGTCTCGCTATGAAGTGCCTCCGTCAACTTCAAGCTCAAACTGAAGACGCAAGATGAGACGACTCCGGCTTGCGAGAAGGGGTCTCTCGGCGGCAACTCTGAATTCACGGAGGGTCCAAACGCGACAGCAGATTCGATTTCCTTCCCCATTCCCTGATTCACTCGCTCAACCCAGTCGGAGAAGGTGTGAGACTGGGTAATAAAGTCATGAGGTCGGGTTGGATATGCCAGGATATCTTGAAGAAGGATGTGCCATGAGTGAGCGTCAAAAGCAGCAGTGTTTGCCACTAAACCGAGTTTCTTGATCCGGGATGTTTCTCCAAAGAAGAGAACGTGAACAAGTGGGCTTGACGTTAAAACCTCCTCCTGCAGCTTTTTCACCTGAGCGATGGCCTTCTCATCGGAATCATATGGCATCAAGCTTCCGAAGGGGGAAGGTGTGATATCAGAAAAGACACAGGAATTCTTTTGACCGGGCTCCAGGGAAGCTCCGAGAATTGGATGTCTCTCCACCAGCCGCTCCAACATTTGAGTAGCATCAGTGAGGGACATTGGAGCCTCAACATCCAACGTGAAGCCCTGTGACGACCCGAAGATACGGTACAGGCTGTGGAGCTGGGTGTGGTGAACAGACACAGATCCGTGGTCCGTCGCGGTACTCGATCGCAGCAACTCTGGGTTAGTTTCGACCAGCTGCCGTGCCAGATCACGCATAGACATGTTCGAGACATCGGCCATGTCGACGGGGAGACCGAGTTCCCTACATTTCCCAGCGAAGAAGACTCCTGACAGCATATCGCCGCCTTGATCGACGAAAGATTTCTCTGCGTTAATCTCAGATTCGTCCCTTTTCAGAACTTGAGATGCCGCCCTGCACAGCAAGGTTTCGATGCCATGGTGATCACCCATTTTGTGCTTGACAGATTGAAAGCGGCTGCAACGATAGTAGAGCCACTTACTATGGCAAAAACCAGAATATGCATGCGAAAAAGATGTATGACAGCTTAGGAGGAGCTTTCAAAGAAAAATGAAGATGGTTCATAAGCTGTATTGAGCCTTGAAAATGTTCTCGAAATCAGTTGAGCGGATAGGATCGTCTTGTTCATCTCGTGACAATACAAAGCGGGCAGCCTGTTTCCGCCGAGCACTTGCAGACTTATCCGCACATTGTTCGTTTGCTTTTCTAGTACAGAACGTGACCCGTGAGCCAAACACGTGTACTTATAACATGAGCCCAGGGGTGGAGACAAGGCTAGTGAGAACCGTCTCTGGAGGCGCCATAGACCGTCGACACAAGTCGCCCAAGACTAGTCTGCCCCGGCGAGTCGGGCAATCAGTCTTACGGCGGAGGCCAAAGTGGTCTCAACGCGATCCCTCTATAAAATGATGGTGACAGTCCCACGAATGCCGTCCCAGCCATATTCCTCTCTCAAAAATGGTTGGCTCACTAGGCCCGACGCAGGCCACAAATGACGACCCGGTTGCAACTGGCAGTGCGCCTGGTCATGGGAACTGTCCAGCAGCAGCAAATGGAGGGCATTTGGAGCCTATCGCCGTGGTGGGCATGAGTTGCCGGCTCCCCGGAGACGCATCAGACACGCAAAAGCTATGGGAACTGCTCATTCAGGGTCGTTCGGCGTGGTCAAAGACGCCCAAGGATCGATTCAATCAGGAGGCTTTTCATGACCCCTCTGCTGAAGGCAAGCCCGGAAGAGTTAGGCCATATCACAGCCCAGCAGGCCGACCTCGGCCCTATACAGAATGTACAACTGACTACCTACTCTCTAGACAAGCACAGACGGTGGACATTTTCTGAGAGATGATGTTAGAGCATTTGACGCCTCCTTCTTTGGAGTCAACCCGATAGAGGCAACGGTGCGTATTTCTATTGCCATGTGGTCACAAGCCAACGTGAGGAGTAACCAACTAACCCTATTTGGCTCGCTCGCCATCTCAGGCCATGGACCCTCAACAGAGACTGGTCCTTGAAATTGCCTATGAGGCCTTCGAAAATGCCGGCCTTACCCTTGAACAATTGTCAGGGTCCAACACTGGTGTCTATGTCGGCCTGTGGGCCTCGGACTACCAGGAGATGCTCCTCAGGGATATCGACTTTCCGCCTATTTACCAGGCCAGCGGTGTTGGAGCGGCCATTGCCTCTAACCGTGTTTCCTACTGCTTCAATCTGCTTGGTCCCAGCCTCACCCTCGACACCGGCTGCTCAGCCAGTTTGGTTGCCCTTCATCAGGCCGTGCACAGTCTCCGTGCAGGCGAGACGGATACATGCTTCGTGGCGGGCGTCAACCTCCAACTCGACCCGCAGAGATATGGCTATCAAAACAAGATGAGTATGTTCTCTAAACAAGGCAAGTCGTACTCATTTGACCACCGCGCCCGAGAGGCCAGTGGCTACGGTAGAGGTGAAGGGTGCTCGGGGGTCGTCCTTATGCCCCTTTCACAGGCCCAGAGGCAGGGTTATCCAATCCGCGCTGTTGTCCGAAACTCGGTAGTGAACCAGGATGGAAAGACAAACGGAATCACTGTACCAAGTGCTTCAGCGCAATCCGCTGCCATTGAGAAGGCTTACGCTCAGGTGGGCCTGGTGCCGTACGCAGACTATGTCGAGGCCCACGGGACGGGCACCTCAGTTGGCGATCCCATCGAGGCCCGAGCGATCGCCAAAGTCCTCAGTGCTGCTCGAGAGTCGGACGCGCCCCTGCCCATTGGCTCCATGAAGGCCAATATTGGTCATACTGAGAGCGCAGCCGGCCTCACCGGTCTCGTCAAGGCCGTCTTGATGCTCGAACACAACATGATTCCGCCTCAGGCCAACTTCGAGAAGCCGAACCCCGAGATTGACCTGGACGCCCTCAATCTCAGAATCCCAACAGCTCTCGAGTCTAGGCGGCTCAAGAGAATTTCGGTGAATAGCTTCGGCTACGGCGGAACCAACGCCCACGTCGTTGTGGACGCCGCGGACAACGCCCCGGTGAAGCCGACCAGCCAGATCAATGGGAGCCAGATAAACGGGACTTCCACCAATCATGATCATCATGTGCCTGAAGGTGCACCCAGGGCTAAAGAACGGCTCTTTGTTCTCAGCGCTGCCAGCGAGAAGTCGTGCCAAGACATGGCATCCAACGTGGTCAAGTATCTCGAGACCCAGGCGGATTCGGCTGACGCGGACGCATTGTTGAGTCGCCTTGCATACACCCTGAGTAGGAGGTCTACCATGGAGAACAGGGTCGGAGTTGTTGCCTCCGACTTGAATAACCTGGTTGCGCAGCTGACCAAACTGTCCACCGAAACCATCCCCCGTGCCGCCCACCAGACGACCCCTCGCATCGGCTTCGTTTTCAGCGGCCAAGGTGCCCAGTATCCTCGAATGGGCCAGAGCCTGCTGGGTAATTGGCCAACTTTCACGGCCAGTATGAAGCGGGCAGCTGCATGCATTCAGGCATGTGGAAGCTCGTGGGACCTGTTTGAGGAGCTGCTCAAGGAGCCCGCAGAGAGCCGAATGGAGGATCCGTGTATCGCACAGCCCATTTCCACAGCGGTTCAGATCTGTCTCGTGGACGCCCTCAAAGATCTGGGGGTAGTCCCGAGCGCTGTGACAGGCCATTCTAGCGGCGAGATTGCTGCCGCGTACTGCACCGAATCCATCTCGTTCGAGGATGCCATGACGGTGGCATATCACCGTGGTCGGCTAACCAGCGATCTGAGAAAGCAAAACAATGGCAAGGCCGGCGCCATGATAGCTGTCGGGGCATCAGCGACGACTGTTAGGCAGTCCATCGGCCGGCTGGGTGCTTCTGCTTCCAGTAGGATTGCCATTGCCTGCTTCAACAGCCCGGAGAGCGTGACGGTATCTGGAGATGAATATGTCATTAACTCCTTAAAGCGCAGACTAGACGAGCAGGATGTCTGGAATCGACTTCTCCGTACCGGGGGAGCTGCCTACCACTCGCCTCAGATGCTCCAAGTTGCTGCGAAATACCACGAGGCTCTGAAGGATGTATCCGGTGGCGTGCCTGTATCCAATATCAGCTGGGCCTCCTCTATCACGGGCGAGGATATTGGAGACAAGCCCGTCGCCCGGGACTACTGGGTGCACAATCTGGTCTCGCCTGTCCGCTTCACGGACGCTTTGAAGAAGACGTGCGTGGGAGAAAATGGCACGCGCAGGGTCGACTTGCTTCTTGAGCTAGGATCCCACTTCCAGCTGGAAAGTCCCATCAAGCAGACCCTGAGGACTTTCACCGGAGAGGCGGCTAAGATCCATTATGCTGGGTCTCTAAAGCGCGGCGAGGATGCCCAGCTACGTCTGTTGGAGATGCTCCGGTCCTTGTACTTGGGAAAATCCCCCGTCGCCTTTTGGAAGGTCAATGCTGGTTTCGAAACGGCCTCAAAACTCCTAACGGACCTTCCTCCTTACCCGTTCGACCACTCCAAGACGTACTGGCACGAGAGTCGGGTATCGAAGGCGTACAAACATCGTTCATTCCTGCCCCATGAGCTCCTGGGCAGCCTCATCCATGACAACAATCCCCAGGAGCCAAGATGGCGTTGTTTCCTCAACCTGAAAGACGTCCCATGGCTGAGTGGCCACATTATCCAGGGGCAGACCATTTTCCCAGCCACGGCATACCTCGCCATGGTCTTTCAAGCGGCACGACAAGACACGGCTATGCGGAATCCCCAAGCATTGATTAACCGATTTATTCTCCGGAACGTCACTTTCTCACAGGCGCTGATCATGGAGAATAACAAGCCCGACTTGGAGATCAGCCTGTCGCTTCGGCCCCAGGCAGTGTCGGCGAGGAAGTCAACCCAGCTATGGCAAGAGTTTCGTATCTTCACTACATCCGCTGATGACGTTTGGACCGAGCATTGCCGCGGTCTTGTACAGGTTGTCCTCAAGTCGGAGTCTGCCGTCCAGGATGACGCCGGTATTGTCCCTACTCGGGTCACGCTGCCACCGCCCGCTCAACACATTCAAGCCAAGCAATTCTACCACAGGGCAAGAGATGTTGGCGTCAACTGGAGCGCGCCGTTCGACAACCTGACTGATATCAAGATCGCTTCCGGGGACTGCATCGCAGACTCGTCATTTGTGGCCGGAGCCGGAGCCTCTGAAACAGACTACACCATCCACCCCGGCGTCATGGACGCTGTCCTGTTCCACGGTATGATGGGTGTCCTCATCTTTGATGAAAATGACAACTCGAAGTCCCCCGTTGTGCCCACTTTCATCGAGAAGATGATTGTGGCCGAGAAAGACCGGGCCAAGCCGGTTCAAGAGGTGACATGTCACGCCACCCGGACCGAGAGTGCGCTGACCTTTGACATTGGCATTTTTGAGAAACAGAACGAGGATAATGTGGTGCTGCAGGCCTGGGGAGTGGTTGCGACTAAGTTGCCACAAGTTTCCATCGGCGAAGGTCGCAAACGAGACTTGTGCCACGTTCCTGACTGGGTGACTTACATGCCCAAGACTACCCAGAAGCACATTGATGAGATGTGTAAAAAGTCGCTCGAAGAAAGGTCCATCATCCCGGAAATCAAGGCTTTGGAGGCCCTCACTGTGAACTACGTCAAGCGTGCCCTGGCCTCCACACCGGCAGATGACGTCGCCGAAGGGTACCAGCGCAACTGGTATAATTGGATGAAGACATTCTCCAACCAGAAGCCTGATCCCGCCTTCCTCAAAGCAGGAGAGGCAGATGGTAGCGTTTCCGCAGAGGTCGCGCGGCGTCTGGGGCCACGCTTGAGCGAGATCCTGCGAGGAACCACTCATCCCCTGTCCATTCTGGACCAAGATAACCTGCTGAGCGGACTCTACTTGGAAGGTGGCAACGCTCGCTGTATTGCACAGATGGCCGCGTACATGGGCGAGTTGGGTCGTCTGCATCCCAATATGAAGATTATCGAGGTTGGCGCCGGCACCGGATCAGCCTCGTTGCCCGTCCTGCAGGCTCTGCAAGCCCCGAACAGAGTGCTGGCGTCCGCGTACGTTTTCACCGATATATCACCAGGATTTTTCCCGGCCGCACGAGAGCTGCTCTCCGACTTTGAAAGCATTATGCAGTATAAGATCTTGAATATCGAGAGGACAGCGGAGGAAAATGGCTTTGAGCCCAACAGCTACGATGTTGTTATCGCTTCCAACGTCCTCCACGCTACTCCTTGTATCGACGTCGTCCTGGAAAACGCCAAGTCGCTGCTTCGCCCCGGCGGTAAGCTGATCCTGATGGAGCCTACAGAAAGCCTTCCCCACTACGGTCTTGTTTTTGGCTCGCTTGCTGGGTGGTGGGCCGGGGTTGACGAGGGCCGGACGCTCTCGCCTATGCTTTCCCGCTCTGAATGGGTCCAGAAGCTTTCAAAGAATGGCTTCGTCAAAAATGAACCGGTCTTTGAGGACTACCCTGCGGCCGAGGGCGGCTCCATTTCCGTCTTTGTGTCTGAAGTCCCGGTCCCGGCCCCCTCGGCAGCGCCCCTGAATGTTGAGATTGTATCGTTTTCTGAGGAGGGTCTTTCCTCCAGCCTCGCGGAGAAACTCCAGAAGAAGCTCTGGGACCGGTCAGTCGAGGCCTTTGTTGCTTCCCCATCCGTCTCCAAAGACGACAAGATCAGTGTCATTATGTCTGACTTCTGCGAGCGTGTGGCCTGGGACATGGATGGCCCGCTCTTCGACTCGCTCAAGGCTCGGGTAGCTAGCTCCAAGGCCGTCGTGTTTGTCATGTGCACGGCAAAGGAGAAAGAAGAGCGACCAAGTGGTGACTGGATCTACGGGTTCTGTCGATCGATCCGCTATGAGTACGCATCTGTACGCCTAGTGACTCTCGAGCTCGAAGGCGGATTGGAGGCCAGCGTTGAGGCCCTGTCAACTATTTTGAACAGCCCGACGGCTGACATGGGCGTTCCTATCGACGATGTTGAGCTTGAATACATGGAAAAGGATGGCCAGCTCTTCGTTTCCCGTCTTCGTTCGGAGCCGAGCTTTGACAGCTACGTTAGCCGGCATCTGGGCAGGTCCGGCCCCGAGGAGGCTCCATTCATGAACGACAGACCCATGTCGGCAGAGCTTGGCGTTCCAGGAGTGCTAGATACAATCCGCTGGGTGGACCATCCCGAAATTTCCGGGCCAGTGGATCCCGATTGTGTTAGGCTGCAGCTTTGCGCCGCCAGCATCAACTTCAAGGATGTGCTGGTTGCCTCGGGCCAGCTGGAGGGCATCACCCAGATGCGCAATGACTGTAGCGGCATCGTGCTCGAGGTCGGAGCCAACATGACCAGCAGGTTCAAGCCCGGAGACCGCGTCTGCTCTCTGTATTCCCAGTCATTCACGAACTATCCCATGGTCCACGGCTCATGCTGCCATGTGATACCCCAGGATATGAACTTTGCGGAAGCGGCTTCGATGCCGCTTGTCTGGTGCACTGTATACTACTGCTTGGTCACTATTGCCAGGCTGCAAAAGAGAGAGAGTATCCTGATCCACTCGGCTGCCGGAGCGGTCGGACAAGCATCGATTATGCTGGCACGCCATCTCGGCGCCGAAATATTTGTTACATGCGGAAACGCGGCCAAGGTGGAACTGCTCACCACTGAGTTCAATATTCCAAGGGATCACATCTTCTCCAGCCGTACTACGGCCTTCCGCGACAAGATTCACGCCATGACCAACGGCTACGGAGTGGACGTTGTCCTTAATTCTCTCGGAGGAGAAATGTTCCGCGAGTCTTGCAACACACTGGCAGCGCATGGTCGGTTCGTCGAGATTGGGCGCAAGGATCTCATGGAGAACGCCCTAATGCCCATGGAGTTCCTGCTGAATAACATCACTTTCGCCTGCGTTGACTTTGCGCACATTCTTGCGACCAAGACGTGGCTGGCGTCCAAGCTTCTGGGGGACGTGATGAAGCTCTTCGCCTCCGGAGCCGTGCAGCATGTGCGACAGATCAAGTATCCGATCTCGGAAATGGCAGCTGCGTTCCGTTTGATTCAAGCTGGCAAACACACGGGTAAAGTTGTCTTGACCGTGGAGCCGGAGTTTAAGGTCCAGGTGAGTGAATGGGATGCGCGCGGAGTGAGGCGAGGGCGCTTCGAGATATCCTGGAGCGAAAAACAAATGAACTATATACTGACTGGCATTTCTTTGTAATATAGGTTGTCCCATCAAAGCCTCCATCCCCTCAGCTCAGCTCGAAGGCGACCTACATTGTGGTCGGAGGTCTGGGAGGCCTGGGCAAGCGGCTCGTCGACTGGACTGCAGAGAAGGGAGCTCGCCACATCGTCATCTTCTCCAGGACTGCTCAGCCCGACTCGGATACTCAGAGCTTCCTGAACAAACTAGCATCTATGGGAGTCACGATCCGTGTCGAAAAGTGCGACGTTAGTTCGGAAGAATCATTGAAAGAAGCCCTGGCCACGATTCAGACGACCATGCCCCCAATCCGCGGATTGTTCCAAGCTGCCATGGTCCTGCAGGATGTCCTGCTGGAAGATATGACCCTTGAGCAGTGGTGCAAGGTCACGGCCCCCAAGATACAAGGCACATGGAACCTGCACAAGCTTCTGCCCGATGACATGGACTTTTTCATTATGCTCTCGTCGGTAGTGTCTATGGTTGGGACTGTTGGAGCCGGCAATTACGCTTCGGCATGCGCCTTCCAGGATGGCATCGCTCGCTACCGCCGGCGGCTGGGCATGCCGGCCCACTCGGTCAATATCGGCGCCATTGTCGAAGCCGGCTACGTCAGTGAGAATCCAGAGGTCGCTAGTAACCTTCGAAAGAACGGGCTTGGCAGCGTTGCCATTGCCGAGTTCTTATCCCATCTCGGCGACATTATTCAACACAAGACCGTTCACACCCAGTCGTCGCTCGGCATACTGCCCAACGGTACGGAGCGCGGCCTCGGAGAACCGCGCTGGGCAAATGACAAGAGACTTGCCCAGATTTTTGGATCAGACAATCAGGCCGGCAGCAAGACAGTTGGTGGCGGTGCTGACAATGTTGGCTTCGCGCTCCAGGCTGCGACGACGTTGCATGAGGCCCAGGATATCGTCTGCAAGGCCGTTGTCAAGCAATTGGCAACCATCCTCGCCATAGACGCCGACGACATCATCCCTGCTCGGAGTCTGGACTCGTATGGTCTGGACTCACTGGTCGGTGTCGAGTTGAGAAACTGGATCGGTGCCTATCTACAAGTCAACCTGCCTCTGTTGGTCATGTGGAATACTAGCAGCATCAATGAGCTGGCTGAGATTGTGACCAGGGGATCCAGACTCGTCAAGGTGAAGTTGGAGGACGAGGCGGAGGGGGAGGAGGTGGAGGCGGCTAAAGAAGAATAAAAAAATGGGTATAAGTTCGAGGTGTTTTGATTGATCTGTTACTGTTATGTTAGACTACATTCAAGTTTGACTCAATGCTTGAGGTTTCCTCATGAACTTTTGCTGTGCTATACTATGTTATTCTCCCAGCAGCAGACTACCCTTTGAGCGACTGCCAGCCCACACTTAATTACACCACGCTATATTTCTCTTTGCTCCCCAAATACAAATGATACCCTATTCAACCACATGAGCCGCCACTATCGGCATCTGTTCATGTGCTGAGTATCATTCCAAGGCTTCCCATCTTTACAAATGTCGTGAGCAATACTAACCCAATCTCAAGAAGTCGCGTCCGCATATCAATACCAACCAGTTCCAGCGCCTCGACTCCAAGGCTATCGCAGCGCCCCGGGCCATTAAACCCTTCGCACACAACCGCTTGAGCTCGGTGGCATGCTCCAGGAGCGACTCAGTCATCCATGCTACTCCCTGTCGGTCCAACTCTGATCAATGCACTTACGCATGTGGCCGAGGTCCTCGTATCAGCCGTGGAATATTCACGTCTCAGAATCCGGGCACATCTGGATTCGTAATCCCAAGACATCACTCCTTGATACCTTCTATATCCCTTCTGCTGACCTTCCCCGAGCTTGGCCAGCCTGTCATTGTGACACATTCATGCTTTCATGGGCCCCTCGATCCAGGTGCGGGCAGGTTCAGGGAAATCGCGACGCTTGGCACGCTTCAGCGCGGTATGTGTATTGCGTACGCTTTGAGACCGAGTGGAGCAGTGGCCGGGCGCGCGCTCTTAGAAAGGAGCAGCTCATTGTTTAAATCCACGCCGCGTTAAAATATTTAACATGAAAAGCTATTTTTTTTAAAAAATTATTTCAAGTTCCTGGCTGGATGATTGACCTTTCCTGGCGGCTGCGGTACGTTTCGTGTGTCTGGTACCGATTCCTCTTCCTCGTAGTTGGCTTTGCGGCATCCATGTCAATAAACAGTGATCAACACCGAATACAATAATAACCATTTTCCCTCCTCGTCATTAACGCTTGCACCTAATGCCACTTTAAATTTTTTCCCAACTTGAGTTAAAAACAAACAGCATATGATTCCTGAAGGTTCAATGGTTTTAGGGATCGGGTTGAGAGACTTTTTTTGGTCTTCACCGTATTACTGATTACCCAACTATTAGTCTTGGGCTACTTGTGTCGACGGTTCTAGTCTATGGCGCCGCTAGAAGCGGTTCTCACTAGCCTTGTCTGTGCGTCTATCACAGGACCGTCTAGATGATTGTATTTCTGAGCTAATATTATTGGTATTGCTTTTCAATCTAACGCTAGGGTTTGAAGCACTTATTTACCACTATATGAACCTTAGATATATAGCAAGTCTGTCACCCACCTAAACGATTGGGGCTACGCGCTCCAGCATTTGACTATCCAACCACGCCCCAATAATACTCTTACAGAATAATATGGCTTTGACAGAGCGCATTGTTGACCTGCTGCTGTCCAAGCCCGTCTTTCTTGGCCTGGCAGCATGCGCTCTGCTCTTCCTCATCGGGCGGGCACTTGAGCCAAGCGTCGACGGCCTTGAGCCTCCGATCCTTAGACATAAGATCCCTATATTTGGTCATTTCTACAGTATGCTCAAGGACCAGGAAGCATTCTTCAAACGTCTTAAGTGAGNATTCCAGTGTAGCAAGACCACCGGGGGGGGGGGACCCCAGACGCAACGACGTCGTGCCATGGCCACTAACACATACACTCCTCAACAGCAAAAGATACCACATGCCCATCGCAACTATTCCCATTTTGAATAGTAAAATGTATGCGATAACGGATCCCATTCTCGTCCAGTCGGCGTACTGCAACAAGCATCTCTCCTTCACCCCTTTTGCTGTAGCCGGTGCCCAGAAGGTGACGGGATTCGATGATACGTATCATCAAGTACTCATGCAGACAAATGTCTTGCCCGAATACTTCAAGAGCATCTATGACGGAACTACTGCCCAGCACATCCACCAGTTGAATGTCACCTCCCTCAAGCACGTTTCAAAGCACATTAATAAAATTGGAGGAGATGGCATGGATGCTGCTAATACCTACTTGTGGCTGCGCAATCTCATGACCGTCGCTACATGCGAGGCTCTGTTTGGTCCTAACAATCCGATCAGGAGCGACGAGCTTGTAGAGGACGTCTGGTAAGATCATCTAACAGAGCCCATCTCCGATACTTAATGCCAGTGGTAGTATGTTGCTAATGGCATTTCATTATAGGACGTATGAAACGGGTCTGCCTTGCCTCTTCCTCCATATCTTCAATTCCAAGACACTGCGGCGTACAAAAGAGGCAAGACGAAGGCTGCAGCTGGCTTTGGGAAAGTGGTGCTCGACCATGAAGCAGGACGATGAACAGGTCTCGGCCTATATCAGAAATCGGGTCGGCATCCTTCGAGGATACGGCGTCGAAGGGCAAAAGCTTGGCGACATTGAAGTTGGCCTCATTCATGTGCCAACATCAAATTCCATCCCGACCTTGTTCTGGTTCTTCATCCATGTCTTCACGCGGCCCAGTCTGGTTGTCCGAATGCGCGCTGAGGTTGAGCCCATTGCGAAGCGTGGTCCGGGCCATGTAGTGACCATAAACTTAGACGACATCCTCGGAAAGTGCCCTCTGTTGATCAGCGCTTACCGTGAGGCCAGCCGCATCTGCAATGGATTCACCTGCAACCGAATTGCCCTAGAGGACACGACCATCACGGACAGACATGACCGGTCGTACCTGCTCAAGAAAGGCGCCACCTTGAAGATGCCTGCAGGAGTCATGCATGCCTCGGAAGACATATGGGGTGAAGATGCAGCGGCATTCCGAGCCGATAGATTCCTGGACAAGGGACTGACGAACGAACAAGCCAAGCTGAGACGTGCTGCCTTTACACCATTCGGCGGAGGTGAGTTACGCCCGGGACACCTATGTTATTCGGCGCTGACATAAGAACCATTTGGCGTAGGCGCTCATATGTGCCCTGGGCGGAATTTCGCCACGGCCGAGATTTACGGCTTCATGGCCGCGCTGCTCCTGGGTTATAATGTGGAACCCTTGGACGGGAACTGGGATACGTACAAGCCGCCGGCCATGGCTACGTGTCCCCAAGTGACGTCTGTGTGCAAGCCAGAAGACGAGGCCTCAGTATGCGGTACCCGGCTGACTAGACGAAGTAGATGGGAGGCAGCGCAGTGGAGGTTTATCTCTGGCGAAAGGATAGAGTAAGCGACATTTAAGGTTACTCTACATTTAGGGGCCTCAGCCATAATGTTTTTTTAAATTAATAGTTTTTTCTTTTTAGTCTATCTACTATCTGCTTAGCTTAGTAACTCTTCCTCTATAAGCTTATATATAAAGTTACTAATAGCTTTATATATCTCCTAATAGTCCTCTAGGTTAGGTAATTAAAATTTATTTTTTTTTACCCTTTATATTTATTTATTTATATTTATAAAGCCTTAATCTTTTAAAATAAAATAAAAGATCTAAATAAGTATAATATAATTATACTTCTTATTTTTAGATATTTTATTATAAAGTATTTTCTTTTTTTTATTAGTAAAGTTTATAGCTTTAGTATTAAAGACTATTAAGTCTTTTAAAGTAAATTATTACTTTATTTTAATTTATCTTTAAGTTAATATTAAATATAGTTATTATTTATTATACTAGCTTACTTAATAATAGTTTCTTAAAAGCTTATAATTTATATTAATTTAAAGAATAAGAGATTTTATAACTATATTTATAAGATTATTATATTTTATAAAGAGATCTTATTAAGAAACTAATTTAGTCTTTATTATATATTATAATTACTAAGTTTAGCTAAAATAAGTAATTTATAAAGCCTAAATTATAGAGCTAAGGGCAGAAAGTAGAGGATCCTTATAAGTACCTATAGGCTGCTTTATAAGTACTATAGGCTACTTTATAAGTACTATATATATACTACTATAAGCTAGATATTTTAGCTAGTTAGCTAATTAGAAAAGAATAGTATACTAAAGTACCTTATTATACTATTACTTTATAATACTTATATACTACTAAGTCTTTCTAATATTAATTAAAAATTCTAGTTCTTTAGCTAAGTAATTTATTTTACTAAGTAGTAAATAAATTTATAGTAGGTCTTTAAATACTAATAAGCAATAGTTCTAATTAAATAATTATACTATACTAAACTATTAATATAACTAGCTAAAAAGAAAAGTAAACTATAATACTTTAAAGCTTATCTTATACTTTATTAAAAGGGCAATATTAAAGCTATATATAAATATAGTTAAAAGCTAAAACTAAATCTTATATTTAAAGCCTAAGAAAGCTAAATACTATATACTTAAGATCTTTATTATTAAAATTAATATTACTAGATAAATTATTAAGGTAGCTAATATATAACTAAGCTACTTATTCTAGTTTCTTTTTATAGTCTTATTAATTAAATCCTTATAATAAATTAGGGTAGCTTTTACTTAGAAATCTAGACTAATTATTAGCTATATTTATATTAGCTTTAATATTACCTATAGTATTCTTTAAATCCTTAAGTATAAGCCTAATATTCCTACTAAGGTAATTAACTTTTTATCTTATATCTTATAAATCTATACTAGTGCTCTTAATACTAAATATAAGGTCCTTTATACTTACCTTTAGTATAATTATATCTTTAAAAAGAAGGCTAATTACTATATATAATTACTCTAAGTAATTTATACTTAGTTCCTTTTAAAGTTAGTCTTTGCTAGCTTTTATTTTAGCTACTAGATTATTTAGTAACTTATATTTTTTAAACTTAAGTTAAGCCTAAAACTCCTTATATAGCTTATACTTATTAGCTATATATTTAGCTTAAAGGCTAGTTTATAGCTAGTCTATATATTATTAAAGCTTAAAGTAAATATTTTCTTATAGCTAGTCTTATAACTAGTCTTTATTAGCTTTTAGCTTTTTTATATCTAGCTTAGCTAGTTTTACTATTATAGTATCTATAATAAAGCTATTTTTATACTTTTAAGATATTCTTTTAATATATAGATTTAAAGCTAGTAAAAGAATTAAAGAAGTACTAACCTTAAATACCTTAGTAAAGAGTATATAAGACTCTTATAAAAGGCTTAATTAGTTCTTTATTAGTTATATTAAAAGTAAAACTATAGCTATTATACTTTTAATATTAATAAGCTATAGTAAAGAGCCTTTAATAATAAATATAAAAGTAAAGGCTACTAGTAGTTTAATAAAATGCTATTTAAAAAAGGCTTACTTATCTTAAGAGGCCTTAGCTTAAGATTTATAATAAAAAGATATTAAGTACTTATTTAATAAGCTAATAGTTTACTTTATAAAGTTACTTAAAAGCTAGAAAATCTATATATACTTTTCTTTTAAATAACTAGCCTTATAGCTTAAAATACTATCCTTTAAAGGTTAAATAAAGATAAAACTAGGCTTATAAAGTTAGTTTAGTAAGAAGTAATATTTAATTATAAAACTAAAGAATTTATCTTAAGTACTTATAAGAACCTTATATAGCTTTAATAAAAAGAGTAATTATAGCTACTAGTTTATAAATATAAGTATAGTAATAGTTTTATTTATTAAGTTCTTAGCCTAAATATAATACCTAGTTATATTAAGTATCTTAATACTATTAAGAAGAACCTATATATAGTATGTCTTATATAAAATTATATTTTTCTAATAATAAAAGAACTTATATTTTTAAATAAGGTTAAGAAAAAAGAAAGTTTATACCTTAGTAAGCTATTAAAATAGGCTTTAAGATATTTAGCTTAATAAGTCCCCTATAGTAAAAATAAAAGCTATACTAGTATTAGTAAATAGCTAATAGTTAAGTAAAGCCTTTAATATACTTACTTCTTTATTAAAACTATTAAGTTTCTTTAAAGAGTCTTTATTAGCTATATTACTTAGTATATAAGATATTATTTATTTTATTAAAGATAGTTTATAAAGTTTAAGGCTAAGGCTATATAGTTAGTAAAGGCTCTAAATAAAAAGCTCTTATATAATCCTTTACTATATATAATTCTTAACCTTTTAAGCTTAGCTTTTCTAGTTATTATATTAAGTAAATAATACTATACTATTAAGTTCCTAGTTACTAGTAAATACTAGCCTTTTAGTAAGCTAGATTTCTAAATTAACTAGTATAACCTTATTAAGTAAGTTAAGATACTTACTTAATACTTAAATACTAGGCAATATATAAGTACTATATAATCTTATTAGGTTTATTACCTTATAACTTATATTCTTATCCTCTTTACTATTCTTTTTATTATTTTTATTATCTAAAAAGCCTTTTTTAAGAACTAAATTCTATAACTATAGTAGTAAAAAGGCCTTAATATCTTTTTAGTAAGTAAGAAATTACTTACTAAAAAGTAGGTTATAATTAGTAAGGAATAGGGTTTTAGCTTTATATAGCTTAGTAAGACTAAATATAGTATATAGGTTCTTTATAATAATACCCTTTTAAAAGCCTTTATTTACTTTTAGCTTACTAAGTAATTAAGTTATTATTTACTTAATCTATAGCTAACTAATTTATAATTTAAATATAATGCTATTAAACTTAATTATATTTAGATAGAAAAATATTAAGATAGCTATTATTCCTATAAGTAAGTATATTCCTAAAGCTTACTATAAAGGCTTCTTTTTAATACTAGCCTTTTTCTGCCTTTTAGCTTTAGCTTTAGCCTCTTATAATACTATACTCTAGTTCTTATACTTACTTATCTACTTTTCTAGCTTTAAAAATTCATTTTTAGTATGCTTAGTAATATAATAGTATAAAATATAGCTCTTTATTTAGCTTAAGAACTATTTTATTACCTAGTTTTCTTTAATATAAGTAAAATAGCCTATAAGTTTATTAAGAAGAAAATTATATAAAAATATATATAATTTAAAAAGCATTCTACTTAAAATGCCCTTTTTTATATTTCTTTTCTAATTATTAATAGTATAAATAAAGGCTATAAATTAGTTTTAGTTTTTAAGTAACTAGGCTATATATAAATACCTAAGCTTTATTTATAAGAAAGGCTTTTAAAAAAAAAGAAGCTAGTTTACTAATATATTAGATATAAATATTAATAAGCTCTAGTAAGATATTAATAAGGCAGTATATAGCTAAAGATTTTAACCCTATAGTAAGAAAAATATAGTAATTATAATATATAGGTATATCTAAAGACCTAACTAGTATTAATTAGGCTTAATTAACTAATAATTAGGTATTTTTATACTATATTAAACTTAAAATATATAGTAAAAGGTACTTTCTTATAAATATATAATATAAAGTAATTAATATATACTTTAATATAAATAATAAAAATTTTTATTTATAATATATTAAATAAACTAATAACTTTTATTTTAATAGCTCTTATTACTTAAATATATAAAGTAATCTAGTATAAGTTATACTTACCTTATTATATAAAATATCTAGTATTATAAAGAAATCCTATTTATAAATAATAAATAATCTTTCTTATAAAACTAAAGCATATAATATATATTAATTAGTAATTTAAGATATAATTCCCTAGTACTAAATAAGAAATAGTAATAGGGATTATCTTATAGCTATATTAACTTAGCCTATTTTATAAACTTTATAAATTTTATACTCTTTATATACTTTATAAGCTATAAAGACTATTACTTTAAGTAATTTATAAGCTATAAAGATTACTATTTTAAATAGTTTATATACTATAAAGTAATTAATAAGACTTTATAGCTTATAAAGTTATATTTTAGTACTACTTTATATACTATAAAGTACTTTATATATCTTTATAGCTTATAAAAATATTACCTTCTTTAATATACTCTTACTCTTTAGTCTTAAGTCTTTTAATCTAAACCTTACTTATAAGTCTTCCTTTTTAAGTATTTTAACTTACTTAAGAATACTAATCTATAAGTTATATAAAGTTAAGCTATAGTAACTATATTTTATAGCTTTACTTTAATCTTAAATATAATAATACTAAAGACTATCTTAGCTAATAAGTATAAATATAAAAACTAGCCTTATTATATTTACTTTTCTTAGTTAACCTAATTATATATATTTATAATACTTAAAGCCTAAGTTTTATAAGTAAGAATAGCTTATATTCTATAAATAAAACTATTCTTGAGTAAAGTTAACTAGTAAGAAATTACTATATATTAAGTAAATAAATAACTTTTAGTTTAATAAATAAGAAAGCTCTTATATTATTCTTACTCTATATCTTTTATAATATACCTACTTATCTCTTATAATACTTATCTATACTATATATTTTCTTTCTTAAAGCTTACTTAAAGTATTACTATTTTAAGTAACTTTTCTTCTTTTAAATTACTAGAATATTTAAAAGCATACTAAAGGTAATAAAAGCATTATATATTATTAAAAGGATAGTTACTAGTAATATATAGTCTACCTATATATTAGCTACTTTAAAGAACCCTACTATACTTTATAGTAGGCTAATAAAGAAATAAATAAAAGAGTATTAAAAGGCTACTATTCTTAAGTAAGAAAGATATAAAGAGTAATAAGCTTTTATAAATAAGTACTAGTATTAAGAATAAATAATTTAAAACTATATTAATAAGTTAGCTATTCTTTTTAAGTCCTAAGTATATCTAGTTATTTAATACTATAGTAAAGATAAGAAGTAAGTATACTATTTAGTACTAAATAAAAGAAACTAGCCTAATTTATTTATAAAAACTATATATTACTTTTATATAAAATAAAGCAATACACTAATATTCTTCTTAATATAAATATAACTATCTAGTTTACCTTTACTATTTAAAAACTATATTTTTTATAAAAAGGTAAACTAAAGAAGAAACTAATAAAATCTCTAAAACCTCTTTTATACTTATACTTATTAACTATAATATACTTAGTACTTTTACTATAAAGAGTAATACTATAGCTAGAGAATATAATAATAATTATTAAGAAAAAGCTATTAAATAGCTTTTATACTATTACTATAATCTTAATAGTATTATATATTAAAGCTTAATTCTAACTTAAGCTTTAAAATAAAATAATAAGGTTTAACTTAATATAAGTACTAAGAATTTAAGTATAAGTTACTCTTAAGATATAATAATTATAGCTTTTATAATTCTAGTACTTTTATATAAGATAACTTATTATTATATAATATACTTTAGTAGCCTAGTAAGTTTTATAGAAATATTAAACTTTTAGGTATTTTACTATTACTCTCTTTTCTAGCCTAGAGCCTTAGAATATCTCTAGGAGCTAGAATATAGTTTATATATAACTAGCCCTCTTACTAAGAGTAATTTAATTTATAATATATACTAACTATTACTAGTTATAGAGTTAATAAGAGTAAATAATAAGGTAAGATAGTCTTTTAATTATATTAATAAAGCTTAATTATAATTATATAAGTATACTAGGGAATAAGGGTACTATAATTAATATAATCTTAGAAATAAAAGACTTCTTTAAAGAGTAATATTACTAGTATAGTTAATAATACTTAAGAAGTTTAATTATATTATTAATTATAACTTTAGTATTTAATTTAAAATAAAGAGTTTAAGTATTATTATAAATACTTTATATATATACCTATAAATTAATTATATATAATACTTATTATTACTAGTAACTTTTAAAGTAAAATTAATTACTTAATCTTTAATATTTTAATACCCTATTACTAAATATAACTACCTAACTATAAAGATACTAGAAATATATACTACTTTATAACCCTAAGTATTATACTAAATAGTATAAACTTATAAGGCATTCTAGTACTAAGTACTTTTTTAAAGTATACCTTTAATATTATTTAACTTTTCTTTCTAATATTATAACTATAATATAGTATCTTTAATACCTATAATAAGCTTTAGTAATAATAATAGTAACTATTATAGGCATTTATTTAAATATAAGGCCTAAAAGGCTTATATATAGTATATACTACTATTCTTTAAACTATCTAATATATATAATAATATAAACTATAATATATATAATATATATAAGAATATAAATATAACTATTATTAAATAAGTATATTAATTAATTTAAGATAGCTTTTATAAATACTTAGTAATATTAAACTTAATATTTACTTTATAAGACTAATAATTAATAAGCTATACTAAAAACTTAAAAAGTATTTAATTTCTAGAATATTAGTATATTTCTAAAAGGTAGTATATAAAGACTAAGTTATTAGGGTATTAATACTTTGCCTTATAATTCCTACTCCTTTATATAACTAATTTTAAAAAGAAGTTAAATTAGCTATTTAAAAAAAATTAAACTATATTATAAATAAAAAGCCTGCTTTCTAGCCTTTTTATAATAAAATCTAGCCTATAGGCTAAGCTTAAGTTTAAAAGAGAAAATAATTATATAGTATTTAAGCTTAAGCCTTAATATTTAAAATATCCCTTAATAAATAATATTACTATAAGAGGTTATAAATACTACTCTTTATTCTTAAGATTATATATAGTTAGAATATAAATAATTTATAATAAAAGATAATTTAAATCTTTTTAGAACTAAAAAGTAAAGTTAGTACTATACTTATATTTAATATAGGCTATAAGGAAAAGGTATAGTATAAATAGAGCTACTCTTATACTATATTTATATTTCTTTAAATCTCTAAATAAGTTAATAATATAATTAATATTATAATAAATACCTAAGTCTTTTAAATTAATAATAGCTATATTATACTAAGCAAGCTTATACTACTCTTTAAATCCTTTTTACCCTTACTAAAGTAAGTAAAGCTTCTATAATATAATAAAAAAATCTATTTTAACTTTACCCTCTTTATAAAGCTTATATAGGCTATTAAGTAAATATAAAAAGTATAAAATACTAGTATATTACTATTACTACTTTTAATAAAACCTTAATATTTAGTAAAAAGAATTAAGTTTATAAACTTTAATATAAATACTACTAGGAAATTAAAGCTATTAGTATTTAAATAATAAAAAAGTAACTTAAGCTTAGTACTCTCTATATTTACTAGAATAAGATTAGCTAGTTAACTTAAAAAGTTAAGTTAACTATATTTTTTTAATTAAAATTAAACTTTATATTAAGTATAAGATATAGTTTTCCTTAAAATAATAAAGACTAGTACTTTATTAAGCTAGGTTTAATTACTTAATTATTAAAATTAAATTAATTTAGTTTTATTAATTAGTAAAAATATAATATAAAGTATAAGTATACTTAAAATAATATAAAATATTTATAATTATATTTATTATAATAATATAAATAGTATTTAATTTAACTATAACTTTTTTATATAAAGTTATATTATAAGTATTAGTAATTAAATTTAAAATTTAATAATTAATTAAAAGTATAAATAGAAATTAAGTATAAGAAAAATATTAAGCTTTAAAATTAACTTAAATAACCTATTATACTAAAATCTTTATTATTCTATATACCTCTTTTTAGCTAACTACTTATACTTAATATCTATATTAATCCTATATATTCTATCTATATACTTCTAAATATACTTTTTATAGACTAAAGTAATATAGTAAATCTTATACTTATATATTTAATTTACTTTTAAGAAGTTTAAGTAATAAAAAATAAAATATCTTACTAATATACTCTAGTAAAAAAACTATTAGTATAGTTTATTAAAGCTTAAATACTTAATACCTATAGCCTTAGCTTTTATAATATATATAAAGCAATAAAGAACTCTATATTTCTTAGTAAATTCTACTAATATTAACTACTTTATTACCTTTATCTTCTTCTTTAAAATTAGGCTTGCTTTTACTAAGTCCTTCTTTCTAACTCTTACTACCTTATTTATAACTAGGTCTTCTTTACTATAAAATACTATAAGTACTAAAATAATAGCTATTTACTATTTAAGCTATATAATATACTTATTAATAAGTAGTATTATAAGTATATTAGCTACTTATTATTATAGTAAGTATATAAGCTATATTATTAGTATAAAGGCATTAATACTCTTATTATAGATAAATTATATTATATCTTTTACTCCTTAGTTATTACTTTATTTTTTATAAATATCCTTAAGCTTTAACTAATAAATCCTTTCCTAATATAATCTATACTTATTAAAACATTTATAATAATACTTAAATATTCTAAGAAAGGCAAATATTTAATAAGTAAGTTTTTAGTAATAATAGTTAGACTTTAGCTTATTAATTTACTTTATAATTAAGCTTATAAGCTAGTAGCTACTTATAAATACTTTATAACTTATAGCTTATTAAACTAATACTATAGCTAAATCTAAATTATAATAAATTACTATAAGATTTATATAAGGTAGGTTTAGTTTAGAATTAAAGCTTTATTATAGAATAATAGGGACTTATATATTATTTTCCTATATAGCTTAATTAGAACCTACTTATTATTCTTCTATATAGCTTAATTAGGACCTACTTATTATTCTCTTATATAGCTTAACTAGGACTTACTTATTATTCTTTTATATAGCTTAACTAGGACCTACTTATTATTCTCCTATATAGCTTAACTAGAACCTACTTATTATTCTTTTATATAGCTTAACTAGAACCTACTTATTATTCTACTATATAGACTAATAAGAACTT